>JBBBDQ010001236.1:6322500-6857500 GCA_037127315.1 Ascarosepion bandense
CCACTAACAGATAATTCATCGACTGTGACAAAATAGATACTTGGAAGGCAGTTAGTTTGACTATTTCTTCTTACTAATATACTAAGAAAAATTACTTTATCATTCTGAAAAATAATTTCCCGTTAAAAATGCAAACTTTTTCAGAAACCATTTTATTTTCATTCAATGTTATATTTTAATATATCATTTAAATTTGGTTTCTGCTTTAATATGTAGCCTGAATTGTATTGTCTCGTGATCTTTGGGTAGAACATGAAAGGCTAACGAAAAATTTATAACAAAAAACAGGAAATTTTAAAATAAGAAATAGAGAATTTCTTTCTCTTTCGTTCTCTACGTGTTAATTCCACCTCCGTCCATTTCTTTTGTAGTATTTTCTTTCTCCTGCTAGTAGACACAAAAATATCCCAAAATGAGTAACAACGATGTGGAAAATGTTAAATGGTCAGACAATATCTACACCCTGAGTGACCTGGTCGAAAACCTGAAACTGGACCATTGTCTTGTAAAATCAAGCGAAACATTCTTTTCGGAGCTTGACTATTTTGAGATTTTGGCCTTCAGGCACATCTACTGCGTTCGGGCGTTCAAAGTGAGCACTCCAACTGACAGGGATATAAAGGATAACGAGAACAACAATTTTGGCCATCATACCTCGACCTCAGGTGATGAGGTCTTCATACCACTGCATTATACGGGCCGCGGCACAATTGTGCCACTTTACGGAGACTCACACGTTTGTAATACAGTCGAAGAACTCATAATGACGTTTCCCCGCTATGTTTTAATTGAGGAAGATCTGAAGATATGTTCAGAGTCGAAATTCATTCAGCTTCAAGCAGGCAGCGAATTGGAGCTCTTACGCACCACCAAGGATAAAAGCTATGAAGACAGATTAATTTGCCGTTACGGAGATCAAACGTTACAGTTGAAACCGAGTGATATTGGCCGATTTAGAGTGAGGCCTGATCCTAACCTTTACAACGTCAAAGACATTCTCCAACGTCTCAAATTACCACAGGTGATTGATTTTAAGGAAATTGTTCAGGATCAGTGGGAGAAAGACGGGAATGTTTTCGCTGGTTTTTCTCCCGAGCCGACTTACCCTGGCAAGTTTTTACTAACCGGTCTTTTCAAGGACAAGGTAGCTGTGGCTGTCTCCCTGGGGCCGGACTGTAAACCAAATACCCGACCATTTCTCCTTCCTCTCAGCTCAGATTTGATAAAACAGCTCAAGTTCAGATTCGCCTTTCGGGGAGAAAATATCCAGATTAACTTTAAAGACAAGACGAATTCGCTGAGAACGGAGAACGAAAAAAAAGATCAGAAGAAAAGAAAGAAAGAAACGAAATTAAAAAGAGGAAAAAGCGAAGCAGGTAAGACGCGCGGCTTTTTCTTTTTCTTTACGCTTGGAAAATGACGCGGAAACTTTCTTCATTTTCCTTTGTTTATACAGTACTGTGCAAAAGTATTAGGACAAGAACTATTTATCTTTTATGAGGCATATTGACAGAAAATAAACAATTTTATTAAAATAATTTTAATTGATTTACTCAACAAAGGCTTTAACAAGAAAAAAATACTTGTTACAAAATAAATTTAATATTTAGTATAATAGCCTTTCACTTTGAAATAAGAAAATAATTGCGACAATTTACCAATCGCACCCTAGCATATATATATATATATATATATATATATATATATATATATATATATATATACAGTACTGTGCAAAAGTATTAGAACAAGAACTATTTTATCTTTTATGAGACATCAAAATAGAGTTTAAAATCACCCCTGCCCTAACACGTTTGCACACTACCGGTATTGTGCGAAAATATTAGGACAGGGGTTATTTTCCTAAAAACTTCACTTAAATTCAAATTCAGGGTGAAAAGCCAAGTAAATTGCTGATAAATATTGATTATTTAAAACTTGGTGTAAAAGAAATGTATTAAAAAGAAGTTATATTTAATTTTTTCTTTTTTCTATTAAACAAGTTATTTTGAAACTACTCTATTGAAAATCTATAGGATATTTTGGATTAAAAAAATTGATAAATCTAATATTACTTCGCAAGACACTTTGGGAACAAATACAAGCTGCTTGACAGGAGATACTATTAGATGCATTGAAGAAGCTTGTGATGTCAATGCCTGACAGAATGAAGGCTGTGATCAAAGCAAAAGGCTATTATACTAAATATTAAATTTATTTTGTAACAAGTATTTTTCTTGTTAAATTTTCTTGTTGAATAAATTTTCTTGTTGAATAAATAAAAAATTACTTTAATTAATTTTTTTTCTGTTAATATGCCTAATAAAAGATAAAATAATTCTTGTCCTAATACTTTTGTACAGTACTGTAGGTCGAATACACTTCAACTCTTAAAATAGAGAAATTAATACTGTTGCTTTTAGTATTTCAGCTTCACTTTACAAAGGAAGAACTAGAAATAAAGCTATTCCCATTTGCTACAGGTTTGCTGGTGGTTGATATGTCCAATACGCTACAAACAAATCTGTTCAAAAAGGCGACAGAAGCAAATTCGATCCAGGGTTGCTACTGTCGTAATACGGTCAATATGGGGGGATTCTTTTGTGCATTAAATCAGCTCTGTGTTCATTCTTGGAAGAAAAGACGGCGCCTTCATGGACAACGAATCGCCAAGTCTTCCAGTGCGTGGTTAGGTTGGACCACTGTCACCGGTCGGTATGACAAGTGTTGAGTATTTATTCAGAGTCTATATAAGTCTTTTTTGGGTGCATCATTGTCATGATGTCCAGTCAAGAGTTCACCATACAGCACAATCTTAAGTAGGCTTTGTTCGTTCAAGCTGAAAGCATGCCCTGTCTAGTGTAGCAGCATCTTTAATAACATAACTTCAGCATGTTTCAGGACTCTAGTGTTAGTAAGATTAGTATCTTGTTGGCATCACCCATTTCAACGGATTGAACTCTTCCTACAACTACATATACTTCCCCTCCCAAGAGTTGGCAGAGAGAGTGAGAGATCCGCCGAAGCAAACCAGCAGAAAGCGATAGGTAGAGATAGCCAACACTGCTACCGTACGACTATTGCGAGTCCCAGTTCTAGTATTACTGCCTAACCCGTATTTATTCGTTCTACTAACAGTTCCACGTATTGTATTTTGCTGTGTTAATATATATTCGTTATTTTCTATTTTGGTTGTTGCTGTATTATTTTCTTGCTGGACTCTTAACCGGGTCCACGATGATTTTCCAGGAGAAGCGTTGGTTTCATCGCTCAAGGGGTCACAGGTGTTGACAGTAGATAACTAATCACTCGAGACTGTACAGGATAGTGACCACTAAGAATATCTCTGTAAACACAGACGTTAGTATTTATAGGGGGTATCTTATCTTATTTATTCTTTTTCTAGTAGTAGTAGGATTCCGTTCTAGTGAAGGGTAATTGTATACCGTTGCAAGTTAACGGAATTTGGCCTTGTGGGAATATAGCCCACTATAATTCATAAAATGATTATAAAAACAAGAAAGGCAATTCGAGTATAAAATAACATTTATATATATACATTTCAATTAATGTTTTACAATTAAAGCAATACTTGAAATAAAGGTCCAAAGGAGGTTAGAATGTTCATGGAAAATAATGAGCTGAAAGAGATTAAAGGCTTAGGAATGTGGAGAGCGGACGTATGTGTGGAATGTTCATTTTGAAGTTGCCGCTTCTAAGGTCCGTAAGTCAGTAAGTTGGTTTGTGTGAAATGTCTCTGAAGAGGTCACTCCTGAGGTTAGTAAGTACTTTTGAGGGAGAAGAAAAGAGGTCAGCATAGTAGCCGCTCGACTTAAGTCAAGGGGAGACATTGGTTACTCTAGCCCATGAGTCCTTCTGTCTGATGATGCTTTTTGTCTCTGCTTTTTATATCTGCCTTTTGGATCAAAAGCTCGTTTTGAATTTCACGCTTGTATTTGATTCCGAGCTTCCAATTGGCTGGTAAATAAAATTCGCGTAGGCTGGCGAAATGGAAATTTGATATTTGATTAATTTTTATTTTTCAATCGGAACATCTGCGCGAATCCACCTGCGCGGAGATGATATTTATTCATTCACTTTCTTGTTGCTATGGAGCAAACTTCCGGTCAGCACGCTTTTGCTCAGTCGGTATCACCACATATTACTTAAAAGTAAACAAACAATGACTTCAACAGATTTTATCAAGTGAAACTGAAGTATGACGGTAGATTTGTATCATTGTAAACGGGAGTATGTCGCTGAGGTTAAAGCATTAGAATTACTACCGTGGCATCATGAGTAGTTAATGAAAGAAGTGAGTTTTTTATATAATACTAGACAAGAGAGTTTGTTCCAGCAGGTAGCATCATTGAAAAGTGTAGGAAAACTAAGTGTTACCCAAGCCATTGTGAGTGAAGATGTCGATGTTTGTGCTAGCATATTGTCAAGCATTCTCAACTAATGGTCAGTTAGAAATTCTTTAGACTTAGTTGAAACTGTTAAAAAGACGTCGGAGTTTGTGCTAGCATATTGTCAAGCATTCTCAACTAATGGTCAGTTAAAAGTTCTTTAGACTTAGTTGAAACTGTTAAAAAGACGTCGGTGTTTGTGCTAGCATATTGTCAAGCATTCTCAACTAATGGTCAGTTAGAAGTTCTTTAGAATTAGTTGAAATTGTTAAAAACACGTCGGAGTTTGAGCTAGCATATTGTCAAGCATTCTCAACTAATGGTCAGTTAGAAGTTCTTTAGACTTAGTTGAAACTGTTAAAAGACGTCGGCGTTTGTGCTAGCATATTGTCAAGCATTCTCAACTAATGGTCAGTTAGTTCTTTAGACTTAGTTAAAATTGTTAAAAACACGTCGGTGTTTGTGCTAGCATATTGTCTAGCATTCTCAACTAATGGTCAGTTAGAAGTTCTTTAGAATTAGTTGAAATTGTTAAAAGCACGTCGGAGTTTGTGCTAGCATATTGTCAAGCATTCTCAACTAATGGTCAGTTAAAAGTTCTTTAGACTTAGTTGAAACTGTTAAAAAGACGTCGGAGTTTGTGCTAGCATATTGTCAAGCATTCTCAACTAATGGTCAGTTAAAAGTTCTTTAGACTTAGTTGAAACTGTTAAAAAGACGTCGGAGTTTGTGCTAGCATATTGTCAAACATTCTCAACTAATGGTCAGTTAGAAGTTCATTAGACTTAGTTGAAACTGTTAAAAAGACGTCGGTGTTTGTGCTAGCATATTGTCAAGCATTTTCAACTAATGGTCAGTTAAAAGTTCTTTAGACTTAGTTGAAACTGTTAAAAAGACATCGGAGTTTGTGCTAGCATATTGTCAAGCATTCTCAACTAATGGTCAGTTAGAAATTCTTTAGACTTAGTTGAAACTGTTAAAAAGACCAGGTGTTTGTGCAAGCATATTGTCAAGCATTCTCAACTAAAGGTCAGTTAAAAGTTCTTTAGACTTAGTTGAAACTGTTAAAAAGACGTCGGTGTTTGTGCTAGCATATTGTCAAGCATTCTCAACTAATGGTCAGTTAGAAGTTCTTTAGACTTAGTTGAAACTGTTAAAAAGACGTCGGTGTTTGTGCTAGCATATTGTCAAGCATTCTCAACTAATGGTCAGTTAGAAGTTCTTTAGACTTAGTTGAAACTGTTAAGAAGACGTCGGTGTTTGTGCTAGCATATTGTCAAGCATTCTCAACTAATGGTTAGTTAGATGCTCTGTAGTCTTAGTTGAATCTATTCGGAATTCCTCGATGTTTGTGTAAGCATAATGTCAACCGTTCTTACCAAACAGTTATTTAGAAACTTTTTAGTCTTAATTTACAAACTCTCTAGGAATGGTGTTTTGACAAAAAATCACTAATGTCTAAGCAGCCTATCAACTTGTGAGGATTTGTCGAAATGAGAAATGTACAATGACGGAAATTCTCAAAAAATGTAAATTTTCAATCTACCACTGCAGTCACAGCCCATCATGATTAATTGTCACCGAAGCGCTTAAGTCGTCGTCCATGTAGGACGTGTTCGGTCGTAAGAGTGAATGCTCCAATCTCGTCGGGAGCTGTTTCTTTATTCTGATATCATCTCAATGATATCAAGGAGGGTTAAACAAATCATAACGAAAACCGCTTCTACTGTGTGCTTTCGAGCAAGGTACAACTCATTAGGAATTAGTTTTTACCAAACATATAGTCACTCCATATGTGCGTTGTGGTACAGTGGATATCAGCTCGGAACGAGAAACCGGGGAGCCGAGTTCGAATTCCAGCTGAATCCATTGTATGTACTTACGCGCAAATACCCTTAGGAAAGGTACTAACCCGTCTCTCCCTTCCAGTTATGGGTTAAATAGCAGGACAGATTGGGTTGTATAGCCTTGGTCGGCAACCAGTCTACCGCAGAAAGCAATGGCAAATAGCAGGACAGATTGGGTTGTATAGCCTTGGTCGGCAACCAGTCTACCGCAGAAAGCAATGGCAACATACTGCGGGATAATCTTCTGCCCAGTCAGTCATGTCTCTTTCAAAACATGATCGCCCAAAGCGTGTACCATGTATGGCACGTAACTGACTGACTTACTGAATATAATAGCTGGAAACATATCTAAGGTTTCTAATGGGCATAAAGTGAGGGATCAGTTTTATATTTTTATGAAATAATAAACTGATCCCCCACTAATTACTACTTAATAATATAATACATCTCTTCCCCCTCTAACTAGGAGTCAAATAACAGGACAAATTGGGTTCTATAGCCTTGGTTGGCAATCAGTCTACCGCAGAAAGCAATGGCAACCTACTGCGGGATAATCTTCTGCCCAGTCAGTCATGTCTCTTTCGAGGCATGATCGCCCAAGCGTGTATCACGTATGGCACTTAACTAACTGACTGACCGTGGTAGAATGTTTTGCGTACTTCTAAGGGCTACGATAGTGAGTTTTTATCTCTTGCCAAGTTCAACCTAACCAGACTAATGGACAGAAGAGAGAAAAAAAAAAAAAAAAAAACCTGTAACCTATAGAAGTAAATCTCATTTACAAACTATTCTGAGGTGGACCGCAACTCTACAATTGAACAGATTATCAAACATTATTTAAATAATAAATTGGCTTGATATGCACTGTTCTACAGTAGCGACATACTAAATTACAAAGACATGGAATCAATAAATGTTAGTAAGCTGAATACGGCAGTAACTAGTAAGAATTATGACTACGAGTAAAAAATTGTTCTCGGAATGTAAGTGTTGAAAAAAAAGTATGGATACTAAATCCAATTCTTCATACCACATCGTCCGTCGTCGAGTGGGCCAGCAAAAAGCATGTCACGCAGTGCGAAGCCAAGCTGTCATCGATCATGACAGGGAAGAATGAAATGACTAGTTAATATTGTTTGTGTACTCTCGAAATAAAGAAGCATGTAAACTTACTTTGTGGTTGAGAAAGGTGCATCTTTTCCCCAATGCACGTGGCTGAAATCAGTCTAAACAATTATCAGAACCTAATTTCTCCCTTTTAGCTGACCATATGTCTAACAAACGTTCTTCTCATGAGGTCTTCTCTTGAGTGCGTCGACCACATAAATTTTATCGTACTAGCGATTAGAATTTATCGTTTTACTGTTGAAATAAGATCTAAGCATAAGTTTTATTCTCATAGGTTCTTTTTCTCGCAGTTCTGGTACAGTGGCTATCGGCTCGGAACGAGAAACCGGAGAGCCGAGTTCGAATTCCAGTTGAATTCATTGCATTCACTTACGCGCAAATACCCTTGGGAAAGGTATTAATCCGTCTCTTGCTTCCAGTTATGGGTTAAATAACAGGACAGATTGGGTTCTATAGCCTTGGTCAGCAACCAGTCTACTGCAGAAAGCAATGGCAACCTACTGCGGGATAATTTTCTGCCCAGTCAGTCATGTCTCTTTCGAGACATGATCGCCCAAGCGTGTATCATGTATGGCACTTAACTGACTGAATTACTGAATATAATAGCTGGAAACATATCTAAGGTTTCTAATGGGCATAAAGTGGGGGATTGGTTTTCTATTGTCATGAAGTAATAAACTGATCCCCCACTAATTGCTATTTAATCATTTAATACACCTCTTCTCCCTCTAGCTATGAGTCAAATAATAGGACAGATTGTGTTCTATAGTCTTGGATGGCAACCAGTTTACTACAGAAAGCAATGGCAACCTACTGCGGGATAATCTTCTGCCCAGTCAGTCATATCTCTTTCGAGACATGATCGCCCAAGTGTGTATCACGTATAGCACTTAACTGACTGACTAACTGCGAAATTCGCTTCCGATTTAAGTCGAAATCATCTGTTCTTTTATTGTCCTTTCTCCTCACTAAAGTTTTCTCATTCTCTTTCACTCCCAGTCACCCCATTGCGTCTCAGTGGCATTATCGCCATCTTCTGTTTTCCTGAAACCTGTTCTTTTATTGTCCTTTCTCCTCACTAAAGTTTTCTCATTCTCTTTCACTCCCAGTCACCCCATTGCGTCTCAGTGGCATTATCGCCATCTTCTGTTTTCCTGAAACCTGTTCTTTTATTGTCCTTTCTCCTCACTAAAGTTTTCTCATTCCCTTTCACTCCCAGTCACCCCATTGCGTCTCAGTGGCATTATCGCCATCTTCTGTTTTCCTGAAACCTGTTCTTTTATTGTCCTTTCTCCTCACTAAAGTTTTCTCATTCTCTTTCACTCCCAGTAACCCCCTTGCGTCTCAGTGGCATTATCGCCATCTTCTGTTTTCCTGAAACCTGTTCTTTTATTGTCCTTTCTCCTCACTAAAGTTTTCTCATTCTCTTTCACTCCCAGTCACCCCCTTGCGTCTCAGTGGCATTATCGCCATCTTCTGTTTTCCTGAAACCTGTTCTTTTATTGTCCTTTCTCCTCACTAAAGTTTTCTCATTCTCTTTCACTCCCAGTAACCCCCTTGCGTCTCAGTGGCATTATCGCCATCTTCTGTTTTCCTGAAACCTGTTCTTTTATTGTCCTTTCTCCTCACTAAAGTTTTCTCATTCTCTTTCACTCCCAGTAACCCCATTGCGTCTCAGTGGCATTATCGCCATCTTCTGTTTTCCTGAAACCTGTTCTTTTATTGTCCTTTCTCCTCACTAAAGTTTTCTCATTCTCTTTCACTCCCAGTCACCCCATTGCGTCTCAGTGGCATTATCGCCATCTTCTGTTTTCCTGAAACCTGTTCTTTTATTGTCCTTTCTCCTCACTAAAGTTTTCTCATTCTCTTTCACTCCCAGTAACCCCCTTGCGTCTCAGTGGCATTATCGCCATCTTCTGTTTTCCTGAAACCTGTTCTTTTATTGTCCTTTCTCCTCACTAAAGTTTTCTCATTCTCTTTCACTCCCAGTCACCCCATTGCGTCTCAGTGGCATTATCGCCATCTTCTGTTTTCCTGAAACCTGTTCTTTTATTGTCCTTTCTCCTCACTAAAGTTTTCTCATTCTCTTTCACTCCCAGTCACCCCATTGCGTCTCAGTGGCATTATCGCCATCTTCTGTTTTCCTGAAACCTGTTCTTTTATTGTCCTTTCTCCTCACTAAAGTTTTCTCATTCTCTTTCACTCCCAGTCACCCCATTGCGTCTCAGTGGCATTATCGCCATCTTCTGTTTTCCTGAAACCTGTTCTTTTATTGTCCTTTCTCCTCACTAAAGTTTTCTCATTCTCTTTCACTCCCAGTAACCCCCTTGCGTCTCAGTGGCATTATCGCCATCTTCTGTTTTCCTGAAACCTGTTCTTTTATTGTCCTTTCTCCTCACTAAAGTTTTCTCATTCTCTTTCACTCCCAGTAACCCCCTTGCGTCTCAGTGGCATTATCGCCATCTTCTGTTTTCCTGAAACCTGTTCTTTTATTGTCCTTTCTCCTCACTAAAGTTTTCTCATTCTCTTTCACTCCCAGTAACCCCCTTGCGTCTCAGTGGCATTATCGCCATCTTCTGTTTTCCTGAAACCTGTTCTTTTATTGTCCTTTCTCCTCACTAAAGTTTTCTCATTCTCTTTCACTCCCAGTAACCCCCTTGCGTCTCAGTGGCATTATCGCCATCTTCTGTTTTCCTGAAACCTGTTCTTTTATTGTCCTTTCTCCTCACTAAAGTTTTCTCATTCTCTTTCACTCCCAGTAACCCCCTTGCGTCTCAGTGGCATTATCGCCATCTTCTGTCTTCCTGAAACCTGTTCTTTTATTGTCCTTTCTCCTCACTAAAGTCTTCTCATTCTCTTTCACTCCCAGTCACCCCATTGCGTCTCAGTGGCATTATCGCCATCTTCTGTTTTCCTGAAACCTGTTCTTTTATTATTGTCTTTTCTCCTTACTAAAATCTTCGTTTTTTTTTTTTTTTGCCTTCCACTCCCAGTAACCTCTTGCTTCTTAGAGGCATTATCGCCTTCCTTGGGGTGAAAAATGCTTAGCAAAACCCTAAATTTTAGATCTGTTTTGTAACTGATTTACCGATTGGAAATATTTATCAGGGAATAGCGAAACTTTCTATAATGATATTCATTGTAGGACCTTTCAACTTGAAAGATTGGTGCAGTACAGTCAGTATTGCCTATACTTGGTATTGCAAGAAACTAAGCTTAGTAAATATATTCATGCATTTTAAATTGCTGAATACATAATGTTTAGTAAACACGTTTGTTAAATGTTAATATTTAATCCTCTTCATACTGAGAAGTGTTTGAATAAAAAGACGCATTATTTGCTTGGATCTGATATTGAGAAGCACATTTTTGTTTCTTTACAAGTTATAATCTTTTATTGTTAGTTTTTCCATAAACACCACTTAAATTGTTTTTTTTTTTTGTTTTTTTGTTCTTTTTTTTTTGGGGGGGGTGCTTATGCAACTCCTTAGATACTTAAAGAAAAAGACTGAATTTATGTACTTTTTATTGTGGCGAATGTTTCTTGGGGTGAAGTTGACTTTTTTCTCACTATCTTAAAAGAAAGCGGAAATCCTGGATAAATAACCTTCTGGAATAAGTGATTTTACTTTGTTTTACAGAAATAAAGTGAACTGAACCAAAGAGGCTCATCCCTTTTTCCCTGTTTATTATGTGGTTCCCGGCTTTCTTTTTTTCTCTTTTTTTTCCAATCTTTTTCAATTTTTCTTCTTCTTTTTTTTTCTGAGTTGGAGTAGATTGACTAAACTATCGCCCGGTTCACACTCCACCCATATCTATTGAACAGGTGAAGAGGCTCATCCCTTGTTCCCTGATTAGGATGTAGATCCCGGCTTTGTTTTTTTCTCTTTTTTCCCGAATCTTTTTTCACTTTTTTTTCTTCTTTTTTTTTTCTCAGTTGGAGTAGATAGACTAAACTATCGCCCGGTTCACACTCCACCCATATCTATTGAACAGGTGAAGAAGGCTCATCCCTTGTTCCCTGTTTAGGATGTAGATCCCGGCTTTGTTTTTTTTCTCTTTTTTTCCCAATCTTTTTTCACTTTTTTTTCTTCTTTTTTCTCAGTTGGAGTAGACAGACTGAACTATCGCCCGGTTCACACTCCACCTACGTCTATTGAACAGGTGAAGAGGCTCATCTCTTGTTCCCTGTTTAGGATGTAGATCCCAGCTTTGTTTTTTCTCTTTTTTCCCCAATCTTTTTTCACTTTTTTTTCTTCTTTTTTTTTCTCAGTTGGAGTAGACAGACTGAACTATCGCCCGGTTCACACTCCACCCATATCTATTGAACAGGTGAAGAGGCTCATCCCTTGTTCCCTGTTTAGGATGTTGTTCCCTGCTTTTTTTTCTCTCTTTTTTTTTTCAATCTTTTTTCACTTTTTTCTTCTTTTTTTTTTTCTCAATTGGAGTAGATAGACTGAAATATCGCCCGGTTCACACTCCACCCATATCTATTGAACAGGTGAAGAGGCTCATCCCTTGTTCCCTGATTAGGATGTAGATCCCGGCTTTGTTTTTTTCTCTTTTTTTCCCAATCTTTTTTCACTTTTTCTTCTTCTTTGTTTTTTTCCGTTGGAGTAGATAGACTAAACTATCGCCCGGTTCACACTCCACCCATATCTATTGAACAGGTGAAGAGGCTCATCCCTTGTTCCCTGATTAGGATGTAGATCCCGGCTTTGTTTTTTTCTCTTTTTTCCCGAATCTTTTTTCACTTTTTTCTTCTTTTTTTTTTCTCAGTTGGAGTAGATAGACTAAACTATCGCCCGGTTCACACTCCACCCATATCTATTGAACAGGTGAAGAGGCTCATCCCTTGTTCCCTGTTTAGGATGTAGATCCCGGCTTTGTTTTTTTTCTCTTTTTTTCCCAATCTTTTTTCACTTTTTTTCTTCTTTTTTCTCAGTTGGAGTAGACAGACTGAACTATCGCCCGGTTCACACTCCACCTACGTCTATTGAACAGGTGAAGAGGCTCATCTCTTGTTCCCTGTTTAGGATGTAGATCCCAGCTTTGTTTTTTCTCTTTTTTCCCCAATCTTTTTTCACTTTTTTTTCTTCTTTTTTTTCTCAGTTGGAGTAGACAGACTGAACTATCGCCCGGTTCACACTCCACCCATATCTATTGAACAGGTGAAGAGGCTCATCCCTTGTTCCCTGTTTAGGATGTAGATCCCGGCTTTGTTTTTTTCTCTTTTTTCCCCAATCTTTTTTCACTTTTTTTTCTTCTTTTTTTTTCTCAGTTGGAGTAGATAGACTAATCTATCGCCCGGTTCACACTCCACCCATATCTATTGAACAGGTGAAGAGGCTCATCTCTTGTTCCCTGATTAGGATGTAGATCCCGGCTTTGTTTTTTTCACTTTTTTTTCCAATCTTTTTTCACTTTTTTTCTTCTTTTTTTTTTCTCAGTTGGAGTAGACAGACTAAACTATCGCCCGGTTCACACTCCACCCATATCTATTTAACAGGTGAAGAGGCTCATCTCTTGTTCCCTGTTTAGGATGTAGATCCCGGCTTTGTTTTTTTCTTTTTCTTTTTTTCTCTATCTTTTTTCACTTTTTTTTCTTCTTTTTTTTTTCCGTTGGAGTAGATAGACTAAACTATCGCCCGGTTCACACTCCACCCATGTCTATTGAACAGGTGAAGAGGCTCATCCCTTGTTCCCTGTTTAGGATGTAGATCCCGGCTTTGTTTTTTTCTCTTTTTTCCCCAATCTTTTTTCACTTTTTTTTCTTCTTTTTTTTTTCTCAGTTGGAGTAGATAGACTAATCTATCGCCCGGTTCACACTCCACCCATATCTATTGAACAGGTGAAGAGGCTCATCTCTTGTTCCCTGTTTAGGATGTAGATCCCGGCTTTGTTTTTTTCTCTTTGTTTTTTCCAATCTTTTTTCACTTTTTTCTTCTTTTTTTTTTTCTCAATTGGAGTAGATAGACTGAACTATCGCCCGGTTCACACCCCACCCACGTCTATTGAACAGGTGTAGAGGCTCATCTCTTGTTTCCTGTTTAGGATGCGGTTTCCGGCTTTCTCTTTTCCAATCTTCTCACTTTTTTTTCAATTGGAGTAGATAGACTTACCTATCGCCCGGTTCACACTCCACCCACGTATATTGAACAGGTGAAGAGGCTCATCCCTTGTTTCCTGTTTAGGATGCGGTTTCCGGTTTTCTCTTTTCCAATCTTTTCACTCCTATGTAGCCCCCTGCATATCAGTGGCGTTACCGCCTTGCTCGGGGTGATATGATTAAAAAAAAATGTTCGTAATTAAAGTAGCTTTCTGAATAACTCAGTCAAGTAACTAAAATGAAATTCTCACTTTATTTATATAAGTAAAAATAAAAGAAACTATTGAAAAGAATTTCATTGCAAAGAAAATGAAATCTTTTTTTTTTTTTTTGCAGATTTTTATTTCGAAACTTACACATTAGGTTTTTTTTAATATTAAAGTTTTATTTCAATTTTTCAAAAGAAGAATTTTTTAAACATTTTTTATTTATCCTATACAAATAGAAATAATACTAAAGACAAGAAAATTAAGAAGTAAATTTAGAACTGCTACAATATTTTAAATGGCCGGCTTGAAAGTTCCACGAGACAAACGCTGTCATAAATCACAATCGTTTGTGGGTTTTGAGTTGAGAAGTTATGAAGCTTTATTATGTCGTCATTTTCCATCATATTTATATTTCTGTTATGGTCGCACTACCAACCAAGTCTGCGGGGAGACCTAAGGCAGGTCGTGGCGTGTTGTTATGGCCATATTTCATGTTTTTTCTATCTTCCCTATCATCCCTAGCGTTACATAGATAAAGTTTTCCTTAATGTGTGGGCTGTATTATTATTATTATTATTATTATTATTATTATTATTATTATTATTATTATTCAGCCTTTGATTTCATTGCGTACCCATTTCCTTCGGGTACCAACCAGAGACCATTGGTCAGAAATAGTTTTTATGACATTTTCTCTCGTTTATTTTTGAAAAATAAAAAATAAAAAATAAAAAAGATCATACACATTTTATGTGTATTATTACTACTACTACTACTACCTTTAATTTCTGTTGAATACACATTTCCTTCCGGGTACCAACCAGAGACCATTGGTCAGAAATGGTTTCATGACATTTTCTACTGATCATTTTTGTTAAAAAAATCGTATACATTTTACATTATTATTATTATTATTATTATTATTATTATTATTATTATTATTATTTATTTGTTATTATGAATAATTCATTTTTATTACTAATTATCTATTATTTATTACTTCGTTATTATTACTAATTATTAATTATTTGTTGTTTATTAATTGTTTAATTATAATTTATTGTTTATTATTCAGCTATTACTTAATTCTAATTAATTATTTTACTATTTATTCTATTCATCAATCTTATTTTTTTATTAATGCATTTCTGGTCCATTCGATAATACGTTGCTTGTATCTCTGATCGAGTTGTTTTACTAATATGAGAAAAAAAGAGGATAATCGTCCACGTTGTTCATAATAATCATATATGCTTTTGAACTCTGTTGAAGACTGGTACGTGAAGATCGTGTAGCTACAGCGCAGATATGGCTGCAATCCTCCATTTCTGATCTAATCCGTCTCTTGTATAGATAGAACATGGCAGGAGGAATCCGATATTTTCTGGCTCGGTATGCGAAATCGATCATTTTACCAGTATATTTTGCGTTGGGTCGTATATGTGAGTCCTACTTCAGACTGGTGGGGAGTGAGGGGTCCCAATCAAAGTTTAAAACGCGAGTGGCTTTTAGCCGTTCATCAGAGCAGGCAAAAAATTAGGGCCCTGCTCGGTAATGATAAAACGCCACTAGTTTGGTTTTGGAAGTATTGTATGGTACAATGCTGTTTTCTTTTTCTTTTTCTTTTAGGCTGTTAGAAGGTCATAGAAAAGAGCATTTACCAACATTTGGCCGTTTAGAGTATTGGAGGCGCCCTTATACATTGTTGTATGATCTGTAAAACTACATTGAAATCTAAGTTCACGAACTTAATCCGTTCTTGAAGACCGCTCGTAATTCAAAATGTTCGTAAACTGAAACTATTTTCTCCATAGGAATCAATATAAAATATATTAATCCGTTCCTGGACCCCCAGACGATTCAAAATTTTTCCGGGAAACTTTCAATATAATATTAAGTTCAAAATTCCTAATAAAGAGAAGTATCGAGAAAGCTTGAGCAATGTCTCCCAGCTATTACCGTTAAAACCACTTAAAACCAGTATCACTGTTAGCTTTTTTTCTTTTTTGTTCCACGACTAAGGGTTAATGAAGAAAAAAGGGTATAATACAATAAAATTAGAAAAGAAAAGAAAAATATAGCAAAACAAAAGAATATGTACAATACGGCGGTCACTCCAAAATGATTCCATTCAGGTTAACTCAGTTCGGCAATGTTGTTCAATAGATGTGGGTGGAGTGTGAACCGGGCAATAGATTAGTCCATCTACTCCAATTGAAAAAAAATAAATAAAAGAGTGAAAAGATTGGAAAAGAGAAAACCGGAAACCACATCCTAAACAGGGAACAAGGGATGAGCCTCTACACCTGTTCAATAGACGTGGGTGGAGTGTGAACCGGGCGATAGATTAGTCTATCTACTCCAATTGAAAAAAAAATAAAATAAAAGAGTGAAAAGATTGGAAAAGAGAAAACCGGAAACCACATCCTAAACAGGGAACAAGGGATGAGCCTCTACACCTGTTCAATAGACGTGGGTGGAGTGTGAACCGGGCGATAGATTAGTCTATCTACTCCAATTGAAAAAAAAATAAAATAAAAGAGTGAAAAGATTGGAAAAGAGAAAACCGGAAACCACATCCTAAACAGGGAACAAGGGATGAGCCTCTACACCTGTTCAATAGACGTGGGTGGAGTGTGAACCGGGCGATAGATTAGTCTATCTACTCCAATTGAAAAAAAAAAAAATAAAAGAGTGAAAAGATTGGAAAAGAGAAAACCGGAAACCACATCCTAAACAGGAAACAAGGGATGAGCCTCTACACCTGTTCAATAGACGTGGGTGGAGTGTGAACCGGGCGATAGATTAGTCTATCTACTCCAATTGAAAAAAAAAAATAAAAGAGTGAAAAGATTGGAAAAGAGAAAACCGGAAACCACATCCTAAACAGGGAACAAGGGATGAGCCTCTACACCTGTTCAATAGACGTGGGTGGATGTGAACCGGGCGATAGATTAGTCTATCTACTCCAATTGAAAAAAAAAAATAGAAGAGTGAAAAGATTGGAAAAGAGAAAACCGGAAACCACATCCTAAACAGGGAACAAGGGATGAGCCTCTACACCTGTTCAATAGACGTGGGTGGAGTGTGAACCGGTCGATAGATTAGTCTATCTACTCCAATTGAAAAAATAAAAATAAAAGAGTGAAAAGATTGGAGAAACTAAGACCGAGAAGAGATCCTTCGTAATCATCTGCAAAGACCTTGATAGACCTGCCTATTAAGAATGACAATAACTTTACCTGGAGAGTTTATGTACAACATTAAACCTCTATACCACAATCTGACTTAGAGATACGAAATTTATGTGGTTTGTTACTCAGAAGATTTCTTCTGTTAAGATGATCAGCAACCTTCTTGTTGATCATTGACTCAAAATTTTTTTTGATTACTCTAATGAGGCTGTCGAGGCGATGTTACAATGGCAATAATCACTTGTCTGCATTCTTGAAAACGGCCTACAACTAACACATTCCATAGACATGGGAGACATTTCCGCTCCAGGCAACAGTTAAACAATTTTACCACAACTGGAAATACCTGTGGCCTAAGGTTTAAAACTATAGGGAGTTCATGAACCTTAGATTAGGGTTATCATCAATCTTCACAGTTATTTAATAGTTACCTGAATATATATGTGCGTGTGTATATTAGGGTTTTGACATTTTTATAACTGTACGTTCTAGTGTCATAAATCAATAAAATTTTGTTCAAAAGTAATGAAAAGGAGATTAATATGTTTCCTTTCTTGAAAAAAGTCACGCTGAACTAAAATTTTGGTTTTAGTACACACGCAAGAAGGATAAAAAAAATCAGAATATTTCAAAAACATCGTTGTGGTGCAGTGGATATCGGCTCGGAACGACAAATCGGGGAGCCGTGTTCAAATTCCACTTGAATTCATTGCATTCACTGACGCGCAAATACCCTTGGGAAAGATATTAACCCGCCTATTCCTTTCAGTTATGGGTTAAATAACAGGACAGATTGGGTTCTATAGCCTTGGCTGGCAACCAATCTACCGCAGAAAGCGATGGCAACCTACTGCGTGGGATAATCTTCTTCCCAGTCAGTCATGTCTCTTTCGAGACATGATCGCCCAAGCGTGTTTCACGTATGGCACTTAACTGACTGACTGAATATAATAGTTGGAAATATGATTAAGGCTTCTAATGGGCATATAATTGGGGGATCAGTTTTCTATTGTTATGAAGTAATAAACTGATCCCCCACAAATTACTACTTAATAACATAATACATCTTTTCTGCTTCTAGCTATGAATTAAATAACAAGACAGATTGGGTTCTATAGCCTTGGCTGGCAACCAGTCTACCGCAGAAAGCAATGGCAACCTACTGCGGGATAATCTTCTGCCTAGTTAGTCATGTCTCTTTCGAGACATGATCGCCCAAGCGTGTTTCACGTATGGCACTTAACTGACTGACTGAATAGTCAATAGTAATTATATATTTTTTAAGCATTCAACAATTTATAGCTATAGCATAACACACAAACTTACAAATAAACAAAACATTAAATTCAAGAAGGTTTCATAAAGTTCTAGAAGTCACTAGAAGCTTCTAGAAGTTCATCGAATTATGATAGAGAAAATCAGTTATTCTACAACAAGCTAATCTCCCTTGCAGACACTTGCTCAGGCACATTTGTGCTTGTTCAACACATACAGAGTTCACCCTAATTACAGTTTCTGGAGCAGACCATAGTTACAGTTTCTGGGAGAGTATGAACAAGGTCAGGACGCTCAAACGCTCGGTCACGGTGATTTGCTAGCACAATAATTGGCGGCTCCTCATGGGGTTCCGTCTACCCAATTTCACTCACAAGGCTTGGGTCAGCCTGTGATATGATTTGTGATGCACATTTGCATCGCCTCCTCCACGACCGATAACATCAAGAAGTCATCTTCCTGACAATTCGACCATAATGGGTGTCAAACCCGGGCGTCATATTCAGAAAACGAACGTTCTAACCACTCGGATATATATATATATATATATATATATATATATTTTAATTCAGATACTTCAATCCAAGGGAAAAAAGCAGGAAGGTAAATTCCAAAAAACCCGATCCTAATTAATATTAAAAATTTATTTTAATATTAAAAAATGATACAGGAAGAGAGCTCCATGTAATAAAATATTACAGAGCAAATATATATATTAAAAAAGGATTAATTCAAAGATGTTGAATAGCCATTTCGATATGAAAAGATCCCCACGGGGGACGACACATCACCTCAGCAACAGAAAAAACCTTTTCTGAAAGGTTTTTTCTGTTGCTGAGGTGATGTGTCGTCCCCCGTGGGGATCTTCATATCGAAATGGCTATTCAACATCTTTGAATTAATCCTTTTTTAATATATATATATATATATATATACATGTGCTGGTTTGTTTCTTTTCTTCTTCCTCTTTATTTAACCTACCAGGTAGTCCCCGTTGATTTATTGACGATTTAATTTATTTACTGATAGGTTGGCATTGGTTTTTCGGACATTAGTCTTTATTAATTAGTGCTGCTTTATTGTAATTACGTATATATATATATAGTACTGTGCAAAAGTATTAGGACTATTTCATCTTTTATATGACATCAAAATAAAGTTTAAAATCACCCCTGTCCTAAAACTACATAGGTTATAGTTATTATACTTACCCCCTACACCATAGTAGCAGCAGTTCCCAGACCAATCCCTCATGCCACTATACACTCAATTGACCAAAAACCCACTACCACCATTCCTTCTCGGCCTACAGCCATGTGCGACACAAAAAATGGACCTGTCTAATTTTCTCTGTATAACTCCACTCTGTTAATAATAATTTAAATGTTCTATATTCACTGAACATTAAATGTTCATCCTTTGATAATGGCTTATGTAAGCCGAAAGCTCAGACCTGATAAAAAATCAACAATTATGGCGATTTCTTGTCGTCTTTCCATGACAACACTATCAAGCTAATCAGATCATACGAACAGATCTTACACAAAATAAATAGACAGAACCTTGTCTATATTATTCAATGAAACCTGTATATATATATATATATATATATATATATATATATATAATGGACATTGGCTCGGAAGGGGAAATCGGAAGAGCCGAGTTCGAATTCCAGTTGAATTAGTTACATTCACTTACGCGCATATACCGTTATGGTAAAGTTATGAATCTATCTCTTTTCCCTCCAGTTATAGGTCAAGTAGCAGGTCAGATTGGCTTCTGTCGCCTTGACTGAAAACAGTCTACCGCGGAAAAAAGCTTCCCTGGCTTCCCTGTAGATATGTGTCCCTAGAAAGTTTGAATGGCGTAGCTTAGAAAATGTAGGCGCGTATAGGGAACAGTCACACACAGACTCACAGATTGCCTTATATATATATATATATATATATATATATATATATATATAGATTATTGTTGTGCGTTGTGGTGCAGTGAACATCGGCTCGGAACGAAGAAATCAGAGAGCCGAGTTCGAAATCAATTTGAATTCGTTGCATTCACTTACGCACAAATACTCTTAAGGAAAGTTATTAATCCGTCTCTTCCCTCCAGTTATGTGTTAAATAATTGGACAGATTGGGTTCTATAGCCTTGGCTGGTAATCAGTCTTCCGCAGAATGCAACATACTGTGGAATAATCTTCTGCCTAGTCAGTCAAGCGTGTATCACGTATGGCTCTTAAATGACTGACTCACTATTGTTCTCCCAATACAAGGTCTAGAAGCCATTCAGGATATAGGGTTACTGAATGGATGGTGTTGTTGTTGCTGTAAGGATGTAAAGAAATAAAGTAAGAAATGCAGGATATGTAGGATAGATAATGATCGATCCTAAATCTGAAGCGATTAACATTGTAACAATCGAGAAGCCTCCTCTCAGGATTCTGTTTAATTGTTCTGGATAAGAAAAGAAAAATGACTCAATCGTTTCACGCAAGGCAGGAAGCAAGATGAATAGCCTGCCTGACAATCGTGATACTTTATTCACCCTAATTCTACAAAACTACCAAAAAATATTTCCTGTCCAAGACTGAACTTTGATGAATTGGGACTAAAAAAAACAAAAAAACACTATCAATAAATGAACTCTACACAACAATCTATAGGAAAAGTTGGGGTTGGTTTTGCTGGGAGAGACTCTGTTGTTAGTGGGTAGTTGGGGATGACACTGTTGTTGTTGGTTGTGATAGTGGGTTGTTGGTGAGGGTTGTTATTATTTTAGGCGGTGAGTAAGTGGGTTCAGAGACGAAGATAAGCGTGGGTGGACAAAATAGACAACAGTCAGAACTCTTAACACGAGACAAATCTCGCTTTATGTGATTAACTGTTCCTGATTTCGGCTCAGGTAAAACGGATTTGCGTTCACCAATTAATAAAATCAATGAAATACTAGTTATAATGATTTTTTTGCCCTCACTAGTCGTTCATCTTATACATCGTGTTTTAACAACGAACAACTTTTGGCTGTAAATAATGCCCAAAAAAGCCAAATTTCATAAAAATACATGATTTACATTCTTTGGACTTTTATTACAATATTTACGACGTTTCGGCCGTTGTACGCTCTGGCCTTCTTCAGTTATTAGAAATTTTGAACTGAACCCTTTTATTTCGATCCGTGAGTTATTCGAGTAGATAGATCTATCTATCGCCCTGTTCACACTCCACCCACGTCTATCGAACAGGTGTAGAGGCTCATTCCTTGTTCCCTGTTCAGGATGTGGTTTCACTATTATGTAGACTCCTGCACATCAGTGGCGTTACCGCCTTGCTCGGGGTGATACGATTAAAAAAAAATATTGTCGTGGAGTAGTTTTCGCACTGAAAGTTATAATCGTGTTATGTCGGTTGCTAATCGACTTAACGCGCCCTAAATGTTAGGAACTTGGTATTCTTCCACTGTAAGCTGACTCTTTAGAATTCGGCTAACTGCCGACTAATATCAACTGCCTTAGTCCAACTATGTTCAAACTGGAACTAATTAATAGTTCTTCTGAACTCCAATAGAACTCTAAAGAACTCTCTAGAACTTCTAAGAACTACTATGAACTTATCAAGAACTTGTAACAAGTATTTTTTCTTGTTAAAGCATTTGTTGAGTAAATAAAAAAATTCCTTTAATTTAATTGTTTATTTTCTGTCAATATGTCTCATAAAAGATAAAATAGTTCTTGTCCTAATACTTTTGCACAGTACTATATATATATATATATATATATATATATATGGTAGGTGCGATTGGTAAATTGTCGCAATTATTTTATTATTTCAAAGCGAAAGGCTATGAAACTAAATATTAAATTTATTTTGTAAGAAGTATTTTTTTTTTGTTAAAGCATTTGTTGAGTAAATCAAATAAAATTACTTTAATTTAATTGTTTATTTTATGTCAATATGCCTCATAAAAGATAAAATAATTCTTGTCCTAATACTTTCGCACAGTACTATATATATATATATATATATATATATATGGTAGGTGCGATTGGTTATTGTCGCAATTATTTTATTATTTAAAAGCAAAAGGCTAGTATTTTTTCTTGTTAAAGCATTTGTTGAATAAATCAAGTAAAATTACTTTAATTAAATTCTTTATTTTCTGTCAATATGCCTCATAAAAGATAAAATAGTTCTTGTCCTAATATTTTTGCACAGTATTGTATATCTCAAGATTCTGGACAAAATCCTGGGTCTCTGATATTATTAATTCTGACCTGGTATCTCGATTTCATTCTCTTTACCGCCCCCGGGACGTGGCATCCTTGTGCCTTTTCTTTAAATATTTTCATGGTAATTGTTCTAATGACCATATAACCCTGCTATCTCGACCACGTTAATGCAAGCGTTCTACTCGATTGACAATTAGGTCCCGTTTTACTGTTTAATTAGCTAAATTTAGTCGTAAGTTTCTTTTGTTACTCCAGTAAGAGCTGAGCAAAATTCTTTCTATTCTTATCAATAATGGTTTTCCGGCTAATATTGTTGATCGCAAAAAAAAAAAAAAAAAAAAAAAAAAAACGGGAGATAGATAACTTCAATATGTCCCCAAAATTCGGCCCTAGTCTGTGTTTCCGATCTAAAATTGCCTTGACTTGGCAGAAAATGTAAAATTTTATGTGACAGAGTTTCTGCTGTTGGTCAGTCAGTTAAGTGCCATACATGATACACGCTTGGGCGATCATGTCTCGAAAGAGACATAATCTTCTGCCCAGTCATTCATGTCGAATGACTGGGCAGAAGATTATCTTGCAGTAGGTTGCCAATATTTTCTGCGGTAGATTGGTTGCTAGCCGAAGCCATAGAACCCAATCTGTCCTATTATTTGACTCTTAGCTAGAGGTGGAAGAGATGTATTATATTATTACATAGTTATTAGTGGGGGTCAGTTTATTACTTCATAATAATATAAAACCGATCCCCCACTTTGTGCCCAGTAGAAACCTTAATCATGTTTTCAACTATTATATTCAGTCAGTCAGTTAAGTGCCATAAGTGTTACACGCTTGGGCCGATCATGTCCCTTGTGAGACATGACTGACTGGGAAATTAACCCGCAGTAGGTTGCCAGCCAAGGCTATAGAACCCAATCTGTCCTATTATTTAACCCATAACTGGAGGGAAGAGACGGATATATATATACCTTTCCCACCCGTTCAATTTTTCCCTCAATTTCCAAAAATCGTTTGTTCTGTCATAATAAGTACTTCTGTTCTGCACGCAGGCAGGTCCAAACACCATTTGTTAGTTTTGGAGGCCATTCGCCATAAATTGCTTCAATCATCTCTCTGCAGATGAAAGGACAATTTTGTGCGGTCTTTGTACCTGTTTAGAGATATGTGAGCGATCGTTTTTATGTTTTCTATGCTCTGGTCAGTTCATTTATCTCAGTCAGTTAGTTAAGTGCCATACGTGATACACGCTTTGGGTGATCATGTCTCGAAAGAGACATGAGTGACTGGACAACATTAACCCGCAGTGGGTTGCCATTATTTTCTGCGGTAGACTGGTTGCCAGCCAAGGCTATAGAACCCAATCTGTCCTATTATTTAACCCATAATTGGAGAGAAGAGACGGATTAATACCTTTCCGAAGGTTACTTGTGCGTAAGTGAATGCAAGGAATTCAACTGGAATTTATCTACTTTATTTTACGTATTTACATTAATCGTAAATTTTTTAGACGTGTTCCAGCATTATCTCTAAGAATTCTTCCGCATATATATTGTCTAATTTAATCAAGTTTTTGTCAACGATTGGTCCCTGAAGAAGCGTTGACAGCAAGGTAGCCAAAGTCCCAATATAAAGAAAATGAGCATAAAGTTGGGGTTATATATATATATATATATATCGCTCATTCATTAAAATGAATTAGATCACTCTAGCTATTGGGCACGTATAATGATAATATATGCGCTAAAAGGTCTGCCTTCTTCCACCGAACGCCCATAGACCAGCGGTAGAATCGCCGACTGACGCAAATTCTGTCGGGTTTCAATCCTGGGTTAAAAAGCAATCAGAGTCAAACCGTACTGATGAGCTGTGATACAGCGAAACAGATCTGTCTGTGGATGACAATATATATATATATATATATATATATATATATATATATATATACTGGGTCATGTGTCCTTAAGTTGATACAGACGTTGGTTAGTTCCTGTGACTTGACCCAAAGAGTTGCGAGTTCAATACCAGGCTACAGCAGTGGTGAACAAGTAACTTTCAGGGTTAGAGGGAGATAACTCATGACTTTTAATCGAGGCTTTCCACAAGGAATCAGGATGCTATACCCCAGTGAGTGTAATAAACGGTTCTGTTCGAAATTCCTAGCAACTGAGGAAGAACGGAGCGTACAACGGCCGAAACGTCGTACAAAAGACAACAAAGATGAGGATAATACTCCGAATAATATAAATACTGTAAATACTACCTCATTTCAGAAATATAAACAACTACTAGAACCCATCATATCATGTATATTGATGCGAACTACCCTCATTCTTTTTGTATTTCATCAGTGAGGAGTAAGATACACTCGAACAGTTTCTTCCCACAAACCGTTACCATGTGGAATCGACTCCTAAGAGGATACTTCCTTGAACATAATAATCTCAACCTGTTTAAGTCTAGGGTTAGCCGTTATCTTTTACACACATCCGGAGTAAATTGCGCCTCTAAACTATTACTTTTACTGCTCACACAAAGAAACTCATTTAGTATCCTGCTATCTCGAATGCCTCTTGGGCCTTGTGTAGGATAAGCATTGGACGTAAGGATAAAACGTGGCATATAAAAGAAGATTTTTATTTGTGTTTTCCCGAACTTCTTTTGAGCAACTGCTTGATTAAATATTTATACTTAATCATATAAAAATAAATGAATAAATCAATAGGTAATTAAGTCAATATATCCTCTTATGTGACGTTGGTCATCTGTCTGCTAAGCGTACTTAGAGAATCGTAGTTAATTTGACCTATATATTACTTATATGTAGAAAGAGGTATGTAAAAAATAAATTTAAGTATACATCTGTGATAGCATTCTGTGTATGTGAAGATATACAATCACTTCTTCACAAAAGAATCTTGCATACAAACAAATTATAAAGGTAAAATAATTTTTCAAAAACTAATCGTAAATTGTGATTTTTCTAAAAAGATTTTATAAAAGTATTTATGATTTATACTGAATGTTGATTAACTCTTTTAAAATTGAGAAGAGAAGGGCACGGTGGCGTAGTGGATTGAGGAATCGGAGAGCCGAGTTCGAATTCCATGCGAGTTCATTACATTGGGAAAGGCATGAATCCAACTCATCTTTTTTTTCTTTTTATTATGTGGGCTTATTAATAGTCACGGTACAGTAATGGGTTGCGGCTCAAATTGAGGAATTTGAGAACCTAATTCGAATTTCAGTCAAATTCATTCTGTGCTAATGCCATTGGGAAATGTATATATATATATATATATATATAGTGCATAGTGGTGCAGTGGATATCGCCTCGAAATGAGAAATCGGAGACCAGAGTTCGAATTCCAATTGAATTTGTTGTATTCAGTTACGTGCAAATACCCTTGGGAAAGGTGTCGTTTCTCTATCCAGCTCTAGGTTAGATTGCAGGACAGATTTGGATTATATAGACTTGGTTGGCAGCAAAGTAATGGCAAACAACTGCGGGAAAATCTCCTGCCCAGTAAATCGTGTCTCTTTCGAAACATGATCGCCTAAAGCGTGTATCAAATATGACACACAACTGACTGACTGATGTTTGAGAAATTTAAATAACGTATACATTTTTTGCCTTTTAAAAATGTTGTTAATGCTTTGAGAATGATGTGAATAAACATTAAAATATTAGCATTTAATAGCCAAAGTATTTCTACCATATAAAACGAACCGGTGTATCACCCGCAGCTATAATTTGCAAAATAATATTTACTTAAAAAACGGAAAACGGTAATGAAGTTAATGTGCGTAATAACATTGATTTGCAATCTATATATATCTATCTATCTATCTATCTATCTATCTATCTATCTATCTATCTATCTATCTATCTATCTATCTCATTCTGTTCATATCTATCTATCTATCTATCTATCTATCTATCTATCTATCTATCTATCTCATTCTGTTCATATCTATCTATCTATCTATCTATCTATCTATCTATCTATCTATCTATCTATCTCATTCTGTTCATATCTATCTATCTATCTATCTATCTATCTATCTATCTATCTATCTCATTCTGTTCATATCTATCTATCTATCTATCTATCTATCTATCTATCTCATTCTGCTCATATCTATCTATCTATCTATCTATCTATCTATCTATCTATCTATCTATCTATCTCAGTCTGTTTATTATCTATCTATTTATCTATCTATTTATCTATCTCATTCTGATCTATCTATCTATCTATCTATCTATCTATCTATCTATCTATCTATCTATCTATATATCTATCTATCTCATTCTGTTCATATCTATCTATCTATCTATCTATCTATCTATCTATCTATCTATCTATCTATCTATCTATCTATCTATCTATCTATCTATCTATCTATCTATCTCATTCTGTTAATATCTATCTATCTATCTATCTATCTATCTATCTCATTCTGTTCTATATCTATCTATCTATCTATCTATCTATCTATCTATCTCATTCTGTTCATATCTATCTATCTATCTATCTATCTATCTATCTATCTCATTCTGTTCATATCTATCTATCTATCTATCTATCTATCTAAACTTATTTATAAATGGAACTTTGTCTGTGTGTGTGTGTATCTGTGTGTGTGTGTCCGTTACCTATAGACTCCGAAACGGCTGAACCGATTTTCTTAAAAATTTACACAGTGTACTATAAGCTTCTGCGAGTGTTCTTAGCTAGGTTTTGTGTCAAGGTACCCCCGATAAATATCGATAATTGAAAAAATAGGGTTATAGATGGAGTGATTCGATTTTAATCAAATTTGATACACTCATAGACAAAGACATAAGAAACGATATTCAGAAGTTTCAAGATTACAGTTCTTACAATAGTGCAGAAAATCGATAATATATATATATAAGCTTTCATTACACCCAAGCAACGCCGAGCTATACTGCTAGTTTAGTTAAAAAACTAAAACGGTAATGAAGTTATTGTGCGTGATAACATTGATTTGCAATCTTATATTTATTATTTGTTATAATGTATATTTAATTCTGGTGTGATCAGTAGTGTAACAAACAATAATTCTTATATTTATCAGTATTTGGACTCGTAATCATAATTTATGATTATAATCTTTGATTTATTTACTTCTGTGGTTATCAGTGGCTCTTGTGTGAAACTGTTTTTATTTTTTATTGTTTTACAATTATTTTGATTATTGATTCATTATAATTATATTTATTTTATTCTGGGTTTATCAGGCGACTCATGTGTCAAACGGGAGATCTTTTTTTAGAATAAAATCAGAAAGACATCTTCAACAAAGCTGACTCAAATGACTTTTTAGAATTTCTAAAAGGCAACAAAATTATATAACAAAATATAATTGCAAAAGAAGATAGCATATAACCATTACACATCACATCACAACACCTCTACTTACATCTCGACAGCAATAGACTCACAAAAGATCAACAAGCAGCAAAACAAAAACCAAACAAATTCTTCAGCATTAAATGACCCAAATGGTTATTTTAAGATTATTTTGAGTTTTAATCACAATCTAATCATTTATAATCATATGTATTTCACGCTGGACTCATTTGTTGATGAGTGTGTAAACAGAGGTTTTTAGATGCTAGTCTAATCATGGTTCCCTGTACCGTGCATATATGATTATTAGAAAAGTTTTAAACAACGTGGCTGGATATCTTCTCTTTCAATCAAATACTTTCCTCTTTTCTAATCTTTTACTCTTTTCCATTCTTTTCCTCTTTTTTTTTTCTCAGTTGGAGTAGATAGACTAAACTATCGCCCGGTTCATACTCCACCCAAGTCTATTGAACAGGTGAAGAGGCTCATCCCTTGTTTCCTGTTTAGGATGTGGTTTCCGGTTTTCTCTATTTCAATCTTTTCACTCTTTTATTTTTTTTTTTTTCAATTGGAGTAGATAGACTAAACTATTGCCCGGTTCACACTCCACCCAAGTCTATTGAATGTGTGAAGAGGCTCATCCCTTGTTTCCTGTTTAGGATGTGGTTTCCGGCTTTCTCTTTTCCAATCTTTTCACTCTTTTATTTATTTATTTTTTCAATTGGAGTAGATAGACTAATCTATCGCCCGGTTCACACTCCACCCACGTCTATTGAACAGGTGTAGAGGCTCATCCCTTGTTCCCTGTTTAGGATGTGGTTTCCGGTTTTCTCTTTTCCAATCTTTTCACTCTTTTATTTTATTTTTTTTTTCAATTGGAGTAGATAGACTAAACTATTGCCCGGTTCACACTCCACCCAAGTCTATTGAATGTGTGAAGAGGCTCATCCCTTGTTTCCTGTTTAGGATGTGGTTTCCGGCTTTCTCTTTTCCAATCTTTTCACTCTTACGTAGCCCCCTGCACATCAGTGGCGTTGCCGCCTTTCTCGGGGTGATATGATTTAAAAAAAAAACTTATTGATTTGAGATTTTTGTTCACTTCTGCGTTTTAAATTTCTTTTACTGCGATTTTAAAAATATTCAAAAATCACTTCATTATTTTGATAGTAATATAGGATACAGTCAGTTAAGTACCATACGTGATACACGCTTGGGCGATCATGTGTCGAAAGAAATATGATTGGGTAGAAGATTTTTCTGCAGTAAGTTGTCATTACTTTCTCTAGTAGACTAGTTGCCAACCAAGGCTATAGAACCCCATCTGTTCTGCTATTTGTTATGGTGCTCTATCTACATTGGAATGAATTCTTCTTCTTTCATAAATACTAACCTGCGAGGCTTCCTAAAAGAGGCAGTCGAGACGCGGTGTAACTTGACAGTTCGCACGGACGCGTCTATCTGCTGACTAATAACACTCTTATTTCGTACACTACCGGCCATAATTATTAGGATACCCCAGTTTTTTTTAAAGAAATTATGTATTTCATACTATTTTAGTATTTATTGCGAAGTAGATAATTCTAAATGAAAATAGAATGGTTCTTTTGTTATTATTACTTTGCAAAATTTAACAAGGCAAGAAAGCGAAAATTAACTCGTCCAAATCACCCTAAATTTTCTTCATTTTTTTCATTGATGAAACTGCAATATAGGTAATTATTTAAGTATTTATAAATTCATTTGATGCACATGTTATTGTGCATCAAATGAATTTATAAATACTTAACAGTATTAACAACAGAACCATTCTATTTTCTTTTACAATTATTCACTTGGCAATAAATACTAAAAAAAAATAGTTTGAAATGCATCAATTTTTTTAAACAATGGTGTGGCCTAAAAATTATGGCCGGTCGTGTATATATGTTCTGTTATTCCAATACATTGGTTCAACCTAGCTTCTTTTCGTGTCTTTCTTCCTGTTCCTAACAATCAACAACACTATTCAACCCATAACTTGAGGGAGAAGCGACGTAATTATATGTATTTGCGCGTAATTGAACGCAACGAATTCAACTGGAATTCGAACTCGGCTCTCCGATTTCTCGTTCTTAGCAGATATCCACTGCACCACAGCGCACATTGTGCTTTAAAAAAGTATTGTCTGCATAAAATCTTAAAAAAAAACATTACAATTTATACCTAACTTGATTTAATGATACTTCCAGTCAAATTACTAACCTCGTCCATAAACGGTGTTGATAGAAAGGAACTAATTATTTCCTTGAATACAACAGTTTTAGGAGACAGGTACTTTATAAATAAAATCCAGTGTATTGTCGCTAAAACTAAACATAGATTTCATTGAGGTCTTTCTAAAATATCCACACGCAATTTGAAAGAGGTGAAGTCTTTCACTTTCATACTAAATTTGATTTTTCATTAGTGCTCTATTTCAATAGACTTGTGTCAGACTAGGAAAAGCTTAGAAAATATATTGTTTCATGTAATGAAAATCTATTCATATGATTCCACTGTTTTGAGTTCGATTTTGACTTACTCCAGCATCTTCTTTTCTCGCACTTACCACCTGGTGCATCGCATCTGTTCGTATATTAAGCAAATCTTAATAAATATTAGACGTGCGATGGACGACAAATTTGTGTTGTTGACAAGTTTATGAAAATTATGTTTGATCTTCTGTCAGATTAAGCAACGCTTAAGCTAATCAACACTTCATTCAAATTCGAACTCGGCACCCCGATGTGTCGTTCCGAGTCGATATCCACTGGACCACAATGTACAAATGCTTATTGATAACCAAATTCAATCCTACATGAAATTCATTCCATCACAAGGTCAACTGAAGGGAAATTGTGGTATGATGATATAGTTGCGTCAATCTTCCAAATGGGGAGGGCCTGATTATTATAAGGATCAGCTGGGTTTCAACACCTCCCAGTGGCAGTGATAGGAACTAAGGCTACTAATTCATCCTGCAAGGCAAACCCAAGCACATTTGTAGTAAAAGTTTCGTGTATACCAGTTGATATTTCGTATAAAAAAACACATTGAATACTGCTGCCATATCTGGTCGGGTGCTCCTGCTATCCACCTAGGGGTCCTTGACAAAATCCAACGGAGAATCAGCAATGTGACCGATCCCAACTTGGCAGCTCAGATACAGTCACTTTCTCACAGGCGCAATGTGTTTTTCCCGTGTCTCTTCTACAAATACTTTCACGGCTTCTGCTCCGATGAACTTAACTCACTGGTGTCCCCTATGTACGAATTTACTCGAGCCACAAGATTAGCAACTAGGTCCCAAACTTTTACTGTGAAACAATAAGATGTAAACGCAAATTCTACTCCATCATCTTATTTTCTCGCACTTCCAGCCTCTGGAATTCCCTTCCATTTACTTGCTTCCCCGACAGCTACAATCTCCATGAATTTAAATGTAAAGTCAATAGTTATCTCCTTTCTCACTAACTTGCATCCTATCTCTCATGCTCACATTTCATTTCTGCAGTATTTTCATCCCTCTCCTACCCGCTTCCTGACACCCCCTTTATTCTGTCACTCCTTATCATAACTTTTTTCCTATGTAACCCCCTGCACAACAGTGACAGTATACTGCCTTGCTTTGGGCGATATGATTATAAAAAATGTATCGCTTTCGTTTGTGTCAGTAAATAATGCCATAACAAGAAATATATAGAAATGCAAATAGTGATGACGCTACACAATCTTTTGCTATTTCAATTTTTAAGTTACTGGTGCCTTTGCAACTCGTGCAACTAGACTTGCAACTGGGTCTCACTCATTCACCAAATGCAGATGACAATTCTACTCCTGCAGCTTCTTTCCTCGCACTTCCCGCCTGTGGAACACACTTCCTTATTCTTGCTTTCCTGACGGCTACAATCTCCAGGAATTTAAATGCAAGGTCAATACTCATCTCTTAACCACTTGACCCTAGTTCTTTCCTCACCACCCTGTATATCTTTCCTTTCTATCCACCTCTGCAACTGTCATCACACCTGTTTCCCTCCCTCCTTGCCCCTTTCTAAATGGTTTGTCCTTCTCTTCACGCTCTTCTATCTAGTGCTTTTACTCTTATGTAGCCCCCTGCACATCAGTGGCGTTACCGTCTTGCTCGGGGTGATGTGATTAAAAACAAAAAAAGCCACATATATAAACCTAAATTTAAACGCCCTGGCCTTTGCTGTTTATTTTGCAACAGTTGCAATTTTACAAACAAGCATTCGAATGCTGACTTTCAATGGCAAGAAGATCGTGTTCATTTCGAAGATTGGCCCAATACATTGATTCTATGTGTTCTTCTTTTAGTTTTGATCGGATCTGAATAAAGTTCGTTCGGTAAATTTCCTGACAAGGGGACAAATTAGTCAACTACACACATTGTCTGAAATACAATAATAATTTTCACTGCTCGGTATTTTATGTTTCCTGGGTAATATTCAAAATATTACGCATATTTTATTCCATTCTTTTATTGTTAAAACTCTATAAATAAGAATAATGGTTGGTTTGTTTTTATGGCATATCAACACCTCGGCGGGTCATTTATTGCCGGTAATACCTTTTCCTTTCAACAATTTATTGCTGTTTTTATATAAGTTTCGTGTCTAGTCATACTTTTTTCTGTTCGAGTATCAAAATTAATTGGGATTTTTTTTTAAGAGCAGGGTCCCCAAGTCATACTCTTGTTATTTAACCCATAACTGGAGATAAGGGGCGGATTAATACCTTTTCCTAAGAGTACCAGTGTTTAAGTAAATGCAGGTTATTCGACTGGAATTCGAACTCGGCTCACCGATTTCTCTTTCCGAGCCGATATCCATTGCACCACAATACACATCCGTCACTAAACGCTTACAGCACCTGGTATTCCCAAGCGGTCACCCATCTAAGTACTGACCAGGCTCAACGTTGCTTAACTTCGGCAACGTGTATTTAACGTGATATGGCCGTAAGCCTAATAAGAATAATAACAACAGTAATAAAAATAGTGATAATAGTAATAATAATATTATTAATATTAACTATATTAATAGTAGTAGTAGTAGAAATTGAAAAAAAAATGCTAACAAAGAATATAGAATTAATAAAAATAATAATATTAGCAATAATAATTGTAATAATAGTAAATCGTGCCAGTGATAGTAGGTGCACTTGGAATGATAAAAAAGGGAACAAAACAACACAATTGAAAGAATCCCTGGAAACCCCAGCTTAAGAGATATACAAAAAATTGTCTTATTAAGTACAGCCCGCACACTAAGGAGAACTTTGTCTATGTCTTTCGAGACATGATCGCCCAAGTGTGTTTCACTTATGGCACTTAACTGACTGAATAGAGATGGCGAAAATTTTTCCAGTTGTCCTACGCAAAATGACCAACAACACGCTTCAAAACACATAGTTTCCCAACAAAAAAATAATTCAGCTAATTCAAAGAGTAACTCATCAAGGAAGAAAAATGCAAGAATTTTTCTCTTAAAAAAAGAAATCTTGAATTTATTTTCATTGCAATATATTTTATAAAATGAGCATTTGTTCTTTCGTTAGAATCTTTCTTTCTCATGAAAATATTTAGAAATGTATTTCGAATTTGACAAGACAAGCTTCCATAGCTAATAATTTTGCATTATTCCGGACTATAATTAAACTCACTAATACAAGGATCGAACTCATGATCATTGATTTGGTAGTGACACACCAGTTCAACAGGAATGAAGAATAACTAATATCACAGGGACAAAATATCAAAATGATAAATATCCCCATATCAGTCAATCAATGGATACCTGATAATGATTTGAGGTTACTTAAACGAAACGTTCTGTTTATAATAACATCTGTCGGAAACAAGAAGAAAAAATAGTTACAAATAATACAATAATATTCACAATTAATCATTTATGGAATGAAATGCTAAACCATTCCTCTTTATGTTCTAATTTCGATTTGGTTTCAGCAGTAATATTTACATTTGTTTTACCTGTATTAGAAATGATTCTCAATATATATATATATATAACGGCATGCAGTGTGGATATAGAAGAATCCAAAGGAGTATCCTGTACATATATTGGTAGGATAACTCTCTAAGAAAGCTCTAAATATATATGTATATAAATACATATAGAGCAAATATAAGAAAAATTAAGGCAGACGCGTTATTTCATGGTGAATCGGAAGTATGGGCCTATTTCAGGCGAACCATCATCAGCTTCCGTCTTTATTTTATAAAGGATTTTACACGAATCTTTACACGATTTTACACGACTTTTTTCTTAAAATTTGGTAAGGTAAATTCCAATAAAGACAAACTCCAAAGAGAACTGAATGTTAAATTTAACAGAGTCTTAAAATCAGGAAACAAAAGTTAAATATTTTTACAAATCCATAGGTAATAATATGTTGGTAATGATATATTTGGTCCGACGAGCGGCGGAGCAAGCCGCGAAATATATTATTACTAATGGATTTGTAAAAATGTCTAACTTTTGTTTCCTGATATATATATATATATATATATATATATATATATATATATTACTCGTTTAAAAATGAATATATATATATATATATATATATATATATATATATATATATATATATATTAGATTCAATTTTATCACAATTGGATGAGTGTTGTGATGGAATGGATATCGGTTCAGAATGAAACATCTAGTTAAATTTGTTGCATTCACTTACTCTTGGGAAAGGTATTAATCCATCTCTCCTCTCTCTAGCTATGGGCTTAATAGATTGGGTTCTATAGCCTTGGTTGGCAACTAAGAGGAAAAACTGGGAATCTACTGCGGGAAAATTTTTGCCTATTCAGTCATTGATCGAAAGGTACATGACCACTCAAGCGTGTATCACGTATGGCATTTATTATCTGATAGATTATCTCAATATTATGTAGGTATACCTCACCTTACGTCGGTAATTTGTTCCAGGAGAGGCGATTTAAGTCGGCAAACGAGTTAAATCGTTTTAACTTGTCTCCGAATTTACTTGTCATTAGACTAAACCACAAATAATCGTTCCCAGTTCTGTAATTTATATATAAATTAATTTTTAATCATACAGGGTGTAAACGATAAATTGGCAGTTTGAGATCTCAGACTTTAAACCTTGATAAAGAAGGAAGATTTAATGACATTTAAGATTTGTGCATGTTTATTTAACTGTTTTATTAAATACAAACATTTTATTCTATGCGTCCACCTTCTGCGTCCACAACTTGCTGAATGCGAGCCCTAAAAGCACGACAGGCCTTGACAGCTGACTCTTTCTTGATATCGCGGAATGCTCGCCTTACGGAGGTCTTCAGTGAGGCCACACTGTTATGGGGGCGAGCATTAGAGACTTTCTCAACATCGCCCCATAACCAATACTCGCAGGGGTTCAAATCTGGCAAACTAGAGGGCCAGATATTTGAGGGCACAAAAAACGGTAACTCTCTCTTCAAGAAGGTCTGCACTGTTTTTGATCCATGAGCAGGTGCAGAGTCCTGGAGGAATATCACTTTGTTGGGATCATAGTTCTTCTTAATCCAGGGTAAGAGAACTTCCTCCAGAATCTTCAGATATTCCACCGTATTGATCTTTAGGCCCACTTCAATGAAGTGACGGGGCATGACTTTCCCATCGCTGGCAATAGCTCCAAACACCATGACAGAGGCAGGGTGTTTACTCTGCATGACTGGAGGAACACAAGAAGGGTCAATGGCGATAACTCTCGAGTTTCTGCGGTTGGTGACTTCGTCTACCACAAACTTTTTCTCGTCCACAAAAATGCGAACGGTTCCACCATGGTGTTTCAGGTGATTGAGTAACAAGGGGCTTCTCTCTTTACGAATGGTCTTAGATTTCGTTTTAAGAATGTTACGACGTCGTCTGCAGTATGACTTCATCCCAAGATCTTTCCGTACTGTATTAGAAATGGTCATTTTGGTCACATTCCGCTTTTTCGCCAGGTCAACCATTGACTGTGATGGATTTGCTGTAATGGATCGTTTCAAGCCACTGAGAAACCTTCTGGTGTGGATTTTATCACTTCTCGGAATATGAGATGTCTTTACCTTCCCTTAAGTTTGTTACAACACGATAAACAGTCCTAGGAGCATAGCCAGTGTCTCTGATAATGTCAGACGTCTTATGCTCGGCGCGGAACAATTCAGCAATAACCATTCTATGGTTAAATTCTACACTGGCACTCATTTTGTTAGTATTTTTAGGTGGCTAATCTGGACTTCAGACTCTAAAGAGTACAGAAACTAACATTTCAGACTGATAATGCCGCTTTAAAAAACCTAAATTGCGGATTGAAATTACTGCCAATTTATCGTTTACACCCTGTATATGGTCAATAAGAATCTATTTCAAGTTTTTTAAGCAACTTAATTTTAGTTTTTAATATTGTACAGAAAAAGCCATATCGACTCGGAACGAGAAATCGGGGAGCTGAGTTCGAATTCCAGTTGAATCCATTGCATTCACTTACGCGCAAATACCCTTGGGAAAGGTATTAATCCGTCTCTTCCCTCCAGTTATGGGTTAAATAACAGGACAAATTGGGTTCTATAGCCTTGGTCGGCAAACAATCTACCGCAGAAAGCAATGGCAACCTACTGCGGGATAATCTTCTGCCCAGTCAGTCATGTCTCTTTCAAGACATGATCGCCCAAGCGTGTATCACGTATGGCACTCAACTGACTGACTTAATTTTAGTTGTTTAATATTGTACAGAAAAAGCTATCTCAATTTATGAATAAATGTGCGTACATATTTGTCAATGTAGATGTTAACAATTTGGTGATCTTTAAAGTACATCGTATAGAGTCTTTGTTTGTTAATATGGTTTACGCTAAGATATTTATGAAGTAAAATAATCTTGTAAGGTTAAATAACAAATACAATTATTAAAATTATTTTGTGACAGTAGAAAATAAACTAATTTATGTTAAATCTAAACTTATTTATAAATGGAACTTTGTCTCTGTGTGTGCGTGTGTGTGTGTGTGTGTGTGTATGTGTGTTTATTTGTGTGTGTGTGTCCGTTACCTATAGACTCCAAAACGGCTGAACCGATTTTCGTGAAAATTTACACAGTTGTACTATGAGCGTCTGCGAGTGTTCTTAGCTGGGTTTTGTGTCGAGGTACCCTTAATGAATATTGAAAATCGATAATCGAAAAAATATAAATTATTATCATTAAAAATAAAAAAATAAAACAATTCTTTTAAAATTTCATTATTAATCGAAAAAAAATCTTTTTCTCAGTTTATAATGTCTTTAATATATATTATTTATAATATATAAAATATCTATCTAAACTTATTTATAAATGGAACTTTGTCTGTGTGTGTGTGTGTGTGTGTCCCCGTTACCTATAGAATCCGAAACGGCTGAACCGATTTTCTTGAAAATTTACACAGTGTTCTTAGCTAGGTTTTGTGTCGAGGTACCCCCGATAAATATCGATAATCGATAATCGAAAAAATCGGGTTATAGAAGGAGTGGTCCGATTTTAATCAAATTTGATACACCCATAGACAAAAACATAAGAAACGATATTCAGAAGTTTCAAGGTTGCAGTTCTTACAATAGTGCAGAAAATTGATTATATATATATATATATATATATATATATATATATATATATAAAAGGCAAGATGTTTGTGTGTGTATCTGTTTATCTGTCTGCATGTCCTTTATACAAATCCACAATTTTTATCCGATTCTCACCAAACTTTACACAAATATTCTTTAGGCTGAGTCTGAGCTCCAGGGCCATGGATTAGTTTTAAAGCTTTCATTACACCCGAGCAACGCTGCTAGCTTATCAATTCATTCAGTTTGTTTGCTTAAATCGCAGACGTAAATGGCTGTGGATCATCAGTTTCAATAGTACAGTAACATGATTTTATGCGATTTTAATGCTTTTCTCGTGATATTGCGACTTCAATATTTGTGGCGGACAGACGTAAAGTGGAATAAAATGACTGAAACTTGATTTTTATTTTTCCATGTATTTTTTTTTTTTTTTGTTTTTTTGTTTTTTGACAAACGTCGGATAATCGAGATCGACTTTGTGGGCGCAGGAGGTGCGTGTTCCTTGTACGTTGGGGATCATCATTGTAGCTATTGGGAGCTGGTTAATGTTTCTTGGTTCGGCCTTGTGTCAGACATATCCAAACTCCCTACAGATTACATGTTTAGTGCAGAACTATTATCATCAGAATCATCAGAAGGTTTTCATTAGAAGGTTTTCATCAGAAGGTTTTCATCAGAAGGTTTTCAGCAGAAGGTTTTCAGCAGAAGATTGGTTGTCGGCAGATTGGAATGTGTGGAATAGTGTAAGAATAAAAATATACAGTTTTCATATTAAAATAGGAATTTATTAAAAGAAATGAATAACAAGAATTCGTAAAAATTAATGTTCAATTAGAAAGTTGAGTTAAGGGTATCAAGATTTTTAGAAAATGTTCGTCGTGGTAATTGTTGAAAGAGTATATGCCTACGTACGTATGTATGTGTTTGTTTGGTAGCAATATGATCGCCCAAGCGTGTATCACGTATGGCACTTAACTGACTGACTTTATCTTAGTTGTTTAATATTGTACAGAAAAAGCTATCTCAATTTATGAATAAATGTGCGTACATATTTGTCAATGTAGATGTTAACAATTTGGTGATCTTTAAAGTACATCGTATAGAGTCTTTGTTTGTTAATATGGTTTACGCTAAGATATTTATGAAGTAAAATAATCTTGTAAGGTTAAATAACAAATACAATTATTAAAATTATTTTGTGACAGTAGAAAATAAACTAATTTATGTTAAATCTAAACTTATTTATAAATGGAACTTTGTCTCTGTGTGTGCGTGTGTGTGTTTGTGTGTTTGTTTGTGTGTGTGTGTCCGTTACCTATAGACTCCGAAACGGCTGAACCGATTTTCGTGAAAATTTACACAGTTGTACTATGAGCGTCTGCGAGTGTTCTTAGCTGGGTTTTGTGTCGAGATACCCTTAATGAATATTGAAAATCGATAATCGAAAAAATATAAATTATTATCATTAAAAAGAAAAAAATAAAACAATTCTTTTAAAATTTCATTATTAATCGAAAAAAAAATCTTTTTCTCAGTTTATAATGTCTTTAATATATATTATTTATAATATATAAAATATCTATCTAAACTTATTTATAAATGGAACTTTGTCTGTGTGTGTGTGTCCCCGTTACCTATAGACTCCGAAACGGCTGAACCGATTTTCGTGAAAATTTACACAGTTGTACTATGAGCGTCTGGATCGAGAAGAAGAAGTAAAGTAAATCAGCACACGAGAAGGAAAGAGAAAGAGGACCAATGACCGGGTCAGTTTAAAGCTTCTCTCGTTACATTTTAGCTTGTCGTCTTTGCTGCTTCCATCCCTAACTGATCGACTGACGCTGATCGGGACCTTTTTATTGTCATTAGATTTTTCGCACTGCCTCTCAAAGTCCTCAAGTCTTGCAATTCGCTCCCATTGGTCAAAAATCAATTTAACACCTACTTGCGAAATCTGTGTTCGACTTTTTCTTTAAGCACATGGTCAATCCTTTTTTCTATTTGGGAAAAACCAGGATTTCATTTTTCATTATGAATTTTTTGTAAAAGGGAAGAAGAAGGTTGATTTTAATTCTTAATTTCTCATCCCACTACAACTTAACTCGAAATGACGTAACCCTAGGTATACCTGCATTATATTCTCAATATTATATTTGATATATTATTATATTGATAATCATTGTGCACAATTAGGTTTCAGTAGAATTTTACTTTTTATATGAATTCAATATTATGAAAATTGTCATGTAGCAAAGTGGAGCCTCCGTATTTTGGGGTGGATATGAGTATCTAACGTTGATACTGTTGACGAGTAATGCATCTATGAATTTTTTGCAACTGATTTCTTTCATGTTTTTACTCTATTGAGAGTTCTGGGTACGACGATAAACTACATCCAGCAGCAAGGCCTTTGATCGGGAGATAGATTTTGAGGAGCCTGGAACCACCTCTTAATTGCTGTTCTTCCTTGAGTAGTTGCAATTTATGGTCCAGTTACGTGCAAATAGTGAACCCCGAAACAAAAACAGATCACTATGAAAGCATAAAAATATATCTCTATACTAAAATTACTGTTAATGCATTTTTATAAAAAAATATGACCGACAATACAATTTTTGGTATAATTTCCAACAATATACTTTATCTGTAGTTGAAGGCATGTAATTACGTTCAAAATATATTTAGTCGAAGCTATTAAATTGTGTTCAAATTATTTAGATTTCGTCATGAAATAATCCATAGAGGTTGATATGGAACTAAAACAAAATCAACTCTGTTGAGAATAAGTATGTATTTTACGTCATTTGTTACAACAATGTCCTTGCCTGTTGTTTTATCATCGCTCAAGATAACTTCCGTTCAAATACTGTTAAATTATCGGCTGTTTAAACACATTCTTGAGCAAGATAACGTCAAGGATGGCTGTCGCTACGAACACCTTTTGAAACCAGAAGTAGTCAACTGTTATCTGCAAAGCTGGAGAAGACGGGAGGGGGGTTTAAAGACACTTGCGTTTATCGTCACTCTTGACGTATACACAACATCTTAGACACACACTCACGCAAATACACACACACGCACTTCTCTCTCTATCTCTCTCGCTTTACTTTTTCAGGAAAGATATAATTTTCGTTATATGCAGAAATCTCACGAAGTATCTATATGTAAACATTTAATCAGAATCAAAGAAAACAATACTGAACTATTATGTAATATCAGTTCTATATGACAATCAATACTGGACAATATTTTCAAAGATTAATGTCGTGGACCCGGTTAAGAGTCCAGCAAGAAAATAATACAACAACAACAACAACAACCAAAATAGGAAATAACGATATTGTTATGACCGTAGGGCCATAGAAAGATAGCACGGACTCGGATATAAGGTTGAATAGTATATTCTTGGCAAACGTAGTACAACGGTAAACGTGGACTGGAGAGTACTTTCTCTTGCAGGCGTTCTGACTCACTCTGTCGCTACTTCTTAGTGATTTCCACTCAGAGTTGTTAGCCATATGATAAAGGTGTGGACGAGTCTATTTGTAGATAGGTCCCCACAATAGATATATATATTAAACAAAGCAAAATACAAATACTTGGAACTCAGTTAGTAGAACGATAAATACGGGTTAGGAAGTAATACTAGAATTGGGACTCGCAATAGACGTACGGTAGCAGTCTTGGTTATCTCTGCCTATCGCTCTTCCTTATGCTGATCTCTTTCTCTCTCTCTTACTCTCTCTCTCTCTCTCTCTCTCTGATCTCTCGATCTCTCTTTGAGCTCTCTGATCTGCTCTTGTGAAGGGAAGTATATGTAGTTGTAGGACGAGTTGAATGGGTGATGGCACCATGACAATTAAGAAGAAACTTAAATCAATAGAAATTTTGATCTACAGAGGAATGATGAGAGTACCATGGACTGAACATGTGAGCAATGACGAACTTTTAGAGAAAATTGGAAACAAAAAGGACACTTATACTTAACATCAGAATGAAACAGTTGAAATTTCTAGCGAATATAATGAGGAAAGATAGCTCGGGAAACCTGACATTCTCAGGACACATTGAGGGCAAGAGGGACAGAGGGAAACAAAGATTAAAATTCTTGAATGCTCATGCTGGCAAATGTAAATCACACAGTCAAAAGAACAGGACGTCTTTTCAAACACGTGTAGCTACTATAATATAACGTTTAAAAAATAAGAAATAATATTGGATGAAAAATAAAATACATTAATTCCTTAAATGTATACACTATAGGCTAAAACTTTGGAGCCACCGACTGAATTACAAAGGATCATTTAAAAATTGACGATTGCCTGCCTTTTTCCAAAACAAAATGATTAGATAATTGCAACTGCCTGATTAAAAAATTATAACTCAAAATTTACATACTAAAAAAAAGAAATATTTATTAGTCAAATACATAGTCTCTATTTTTTTTTAATCGTATCACCCCGAGCAAAGCGGTAACGCCACTTATGTGCAGGGGGCTACGTAATAGTGAAAAGATTGGAAAAGATAAAGCCGGAAACCACATCCTAAACAGGGAACAAGGGATGAGCCTCTTAACCTGTTCAGTAGACATGGGTGGAGTGTGAACCGAGCGATAGATAGATGTATCTACTTCCAATTGAAAACAAAAAAACAAAGTGAGAAGATTGGAAAAGAGAAAGCCGGAAACCACAACCTAAACAGGGAACAAGGGATGAGCCTCTTAACCTTTTCAATAGACATGCGTGGAGTGTGAACCGGGCGATATTATTATTTTTATCAGCTGTCTCCCAATATTCTACAAATTTGTTGATGCCATTTTCGTAATATGACGTTAATATCTTCTACAAAAATCAAATGCATAGCAATTATAAACAGGATGAATCTTCACTTCGAATCATCATCCGATAATACGCAACACCCTTTGACTTAAACAAAAAAAATTAAAGTAATTATATATTACAAAAAATTTAAAACTGCTAACCTCATCATCATAAATAACAATTTACCTGCAAGATCTAAACTACAGAGAACAAATATTTTTTAGGAATTTACATGTTCTGTGTTGTTTATCAATCCAGGTTCGTAAATAATTGCATTGCATACACCACAACCCGTTTAACGAGAAGACTCACGTTGCGTCTCTCTGAGCGTAGTTCGATTAAATCTCATTTCAACACACAGAAACCAGCCAAACTCCATCCGTAATTCGTTGATAACACAAATATAACAGCATCATCCACATGCAAAAAAAGTGTAAACATAATGGAAGCATTATTAAAAAATAAAAATAAGAAAAACCCAATACGTAATAATATCAAACTTTGATTGGACTTAAGTCCTGTTTTTAGCTAGTTGAATGACTAATCTACCCATAAATCCATTCCTCTGCTGGCCATTAGATAAAATAACGTTTTCTTTCTTTTGTCAACTGGTCGTAAGCATGTGTGTAGGTGTTGGTTAGACTTTTTGAAATTTTAGTAAGTCATGATTTTGTATTTATTTATGCAAGTTTTTTTTTTGTTTTTTTTTGCTGTCCTTTTTTTCTATTTCTTTGATTGGACTTAAGTCCTGTTAAATTCCTTGTTCCTGTGTATTTTTTTTTTTTTTTAGCTAGTTGAATTTCTAACCTACCCACAAATCCATTCCTCTGCTGGCCATTAGATAAAATAACTTTTTCTTTCTTTTGTCAACTGGTCGTAAGCATGTGTGTAGGTGTTGGTTAGACTTTTTGAAATTTTAGTAAGTCATGATTTTGTATTTATTTATGCAAGTTTTTTTTTATTTTTTATTTTTGCTGTCCTTTTTTTCTATTTCTTTGATTGGACTTAAGTCCTGTTAAATTCCTTGTTCCTGTGTATTTTTTTTTTTTTTTTTAGCTAGTTGAATTTCTAACCTACCCACAAATCCATTCCTCTGCTGGCCATTAGATAAAATAACTTTTTCTTTCTTTTGTCAACTGGTCGTAAGCATGTGTGTAGGTGTTGGTTAGACTTTTTGAAATTTTAGTAAGTCATGATTTTGGATTTATTTATGCAAGTTTTTTTTATTTTTTATTTTTGCTGTTCTTTTTTTCTATTTCTTTGATTGGACTTTAAGTTAAAACTTAGTTAACTCACCATTCTGAACATTTTTTTTCCGTAACAGATAGACTTAACTATCACCCGGTTAACACTCCACCCATGACTATTGAACAGGTGAAGTGGCTCATCCCTTGTTCCCTGTTTAGGATGTGGTTTCCGGCTTTCTCTTCTCCATTCTTTTCACTCTCTTATTTTTTTCCTCTCCACAATTGGAGTAGATAGACTAAACTATCGCCCAGTTCACACTCCACCCACGTCTATTGAACAGGTGTAGTGGCTCATCCCTTGCTCCCTGTTTAGGATATGGTTCCCGGCTTTCTTTTTTCCCATCTTTTCACTCTTTTCTTTCGTTTTTTTTTTTTTTTCAATTGGAGTAGATAGACTAAACTATCGCCCGGTTCACACACCACCCACGTCTATTGAACAGGTGTAGAAGCTCATCCCTTGTTCCCTGTTTAGGATGTGGTTCCCGGTTTTCTCTTTTCCAATCTTTTCATTCTTACGTAGCCCCCTGCGCTTCAGTGGCATTACCGCCTTGCTTGGGGTGATATGATTAAAAAAAAAATTACAAACACGGCATGTTGGTGTTGTGCAGATGATTTACATTTAAATGACAAATACTTTCGGTTTACTGTGAATGTATGTGGGTGTTTTTTTGTGTGTGTGTGTGTGTGGCTAATCAGAATGGAGATTCACTTTGGAGTTTAACTTCTAAATTAAATAACATGCTAACTGACGAATTAGGTAAAAATAAAAATAAAGCCAAGAATAGAATAAATTAGTTTTCCTTTACAGCAAATTGATAGATGGAACAAAAAAAAATAGCATTTCGGGGTGTTTTGGAAAAAAATCTTTTATTTAACAAATAGACTTAAGAAGACGAGAAAGAAGATTGATACTACTACTAAAATAGAATATCACATAAAATGTAATAAAACTGAAGGGAAAATGATAAGATCAGATGAAATCGAGGGAAAATAGACAAGGGAAGAATAGGGTCAAGGAAAGAAGAAAGAAAGAGGAGGAAAAAAGTTGGTTAGCACAGAAATTCTCCGGGGTCAAACCCCAAAGTGAATCTCCATTCTGATTAGCCACACACACACAAAAAAAAAACCCAAACACCCACATACATTCACAGTAAACCGAAAGTATTTGTCATTTGAATGTAAATCGTCTGCACAACCACACCAGCATTGACTGATGATGAGAATTAATCTCGAAACATAGAAATTTTCATGTCGCAATGTAAAATTGACATAACCATATAATTATATTATATTATATATATATATATATGGCAAATACATATATATATATATATATATATATATATATATATATATATGTATATATATATATATATATATATATATATATAGCAAGTCAACAGGGTGCTATGGGTAAATTGTCGCTATTTGGCTTGTTTTTAGTATTTATTGCCAAGTGGATAATTCTAAATGAAAATAAAATGCTTATTTTGTTATTATTACTTTACAAGATTTTACAAGGCAGTTAGGAAGCCTTTGCTTCGGCCAGCCAATTATAAGAAGAGACTAGCATGGGGAAGAGAGCACAAAAACAGGACACCAGAAAAGTTCATTTGATGCACGTTATTGTGCGGTATTAACAAAATAACCGTTTTATTTTCATTTAGAATTATCCACTTGGCAATAAATACTAAAAATAGTATGAAATACATAATTTTTTTAAAACTGGGGTGGCCTAATAATTATGGCCGATAGTGTACATAAACTCTATTCAGGTTCAGTAAAATAAAATCCATCCTTGATAATAAAAAAAGAAATTTAAAATTTAAATTTAAATTAAATTAAAAAATAATAAAAATTAAAGAAAAAATTAATGTTAACATAAAAATTAAAATTAAATTTAAATTTAAAACATTAAATAGATATCAATTTGTAATAGAAAATAAAGATAAAAATAAAGACAAACTAACATAAGAAAGATCAGATAGTTAAAGTAAATTATCAAGATGATAAGATTAACACTTTAAAAGTTTATATAATTGCTGGAGATTCCAGACTTAGATTTTATAATTCTAGCAGGATTGTAAGGTTAATTCTTTAATGTTTACGATTTACTGTAGTTTCATGCTTCCCATTCAGTAATATGTCACACTTCAGGTATTTAATAATTTCCATTTTTTCGTGTAAACAAAGGAAACATGGTTCATTTATCTCGATATTCTAGCCTGTTTGAGAATTTTCATTTTGACTTTAGCTGTTATATTTTCTTTTCTTTTTTTAACTTCCAAAAATATTTAGAAAGAGATGTCATTAAAAATGCTTTATGAAAAGTTCATTATGTTACTAATATAAACTTTAGTAAACCAAGGATTTTCTACAAGTGAAGTAGAGAACATGTAGACCAGGAATTTAGTTAAACATTTATTAGATAAGGGGCATTGATTAGGTTTTCTATAATTACAAAAGTTTATTAGTGATTATTTTTCATGTAAGGTTGGAAGTTATTAGTTTCTAATAACTTCTAACCTTACATGAAAAATAATGCTAACCCAATTTATATAAACCCTGGCTCTAATCATACATCATCCGTTATCAAACATATTTCATCATCGGTTGAACGTCGCATTAAAATACACTCTTCTAGCAAAGAAATATTCGAAAAACATAAAACAATTGATGAGAAAATTCTTAGGGATAGCGGTTACCTATCTTCTGAGCTAGAATATATATCTGTGGAAAATATAGACTAAACTATCGCCCAGTTCACACTCCACCCACGTCTATTGAACAGGTGAAGAGGCTCATCCCTTGTTTCCTGTTTAGGATGCGGTTTCCGGTTTTCTCTTTTCCAATCTTCTCACTTTTTTTTTTCAATTGGAGTAGATAGACTAAACTATCGCCCGGTTCACACTCCACCCACGTCTATTGAACAGGTGAAGAGGCTCATGCCTTGTTTCCTGTTTAGGATGCGGTTTCCGGTTTTCTCTTTTCCAAAATTGGAGTAGATAGACTAAACTATCGCCCGGTTCACACTCCACCCACGTGTATTGAACAGGTTAAGAGGCTCATCCCTTGTTCCCTGTTTAGGATGTGGTTTCCGACTTTCTCTTTTCCAATCTTTTTACTCCTATGTAGTCCCCTGCACATCAGTGGCGTTACCGCCTTGCTCGGGGTGATATGATTAAAAAAAATACAGTGGCTACTGAAAGAAAAATAGAAACAAAAAATCATATGGTGTAGTCCTCCATTAAATCAGTTAGTGAATTTTAAATTGAGACATAAATTTCTTAAATTAATTGATAAAGATTTTCCCAAAAATAAAACCCTTTCAGCAAAATTTTCAATAGTAATACGCTAAAGCTTAGTTATAGTTGCTCTAACAATCTAACCGTACTGATGAGCTGTGATAAAGCGAAACGGATTTGTCTGCGGATTACTATGTATATGTATTTATAAAAACTGAGTCTTCAGATTTAGTTAGATTATTTCTTCTCGCCGTTTAAAGAAACCGATTTAAATAATATAAGCCTTTATAGAGATGATGAACTCATGATAGTAAATAAAACTACTGGAGGTGTGGTTGATAGACTTAGAAAATTAATTTTTAAATCTTTTGGTCTTAGCACCGTAATTAATCCAAATATAAAACAAGCTGACTTCTTAGACATAACGTTAGACTTAGTTTCTAAGTTATCAGTATAGCTCGGCGTTGCCCGGGTGTAATGAAAGTTTTAAAACTAATCCATGGTCCTGGAGCTCAGACTCAGCCTAAAGAATATTTGTGTGAAGTTTGGTGAGAATCGGATAAAAATTGTGGAGTTGTATAAAGGACATACAGACACTTATATTCATCCTTTAAAACGCGACATGGGATTTACCCTTAAATTGAAATATACCAACTATAAGGAATATTTATGGTGAAAACTGCAACCTTGAAACTTCTTAATATCGTTTCTTATGTTTTTGTCTATGGGTGTATCAAATTTTATTAAAATCGGACCACTCCTTCTATAACCTAGCTAAGAACACTCGCAGACGCTTATAGTACAACTGTGTAAATTTTCAAGAAAATCGGTTCAGCCGTTTCGGAGTCTATAGGTAACGGACAAACACACACACACACAGACACACACACACACACACTGATAAAGTTCCATTTATGAATAAGTTTAGATGTGCGTGTTTGTGTGTGTGTACATATTATTTATCAAAGTTCTCTGTTTAGACCCCCTCCAATGCACTTTTTCCGATCACCCCCTTTTATTCCAATTTGCAGAATTTAAAGTAATTTTATCCCTACAATAGTAAGACGGTATTATTTTAAACGGAATTTTTTTTTTAAAAACTTCTGGCGAGTTCAATATTACCTCACGTTATCTTTTTCTCTATTTCCCCAATTTTTTTTTTTCACCATTTATGTATTTATCCCTATCTATCTAAATAAAAGTTTTCTTTTCGTTTCCATTCTCTCCAGAACTTCGTCGTTGCTCACATGTTCTGCCCATGATATCCTCAGCATTCTTCTGTAGAACCACATTTCTGTTGCTTCGAGTTTTTCCTTCATCTTTGAGAAAATTATCCAGCATTCGCTGCCACATGGAAGGACTTATATCACGTAACAGTCCAGTACAATTTCTTTTGTTTCCAGTGACATTTTCTTGTCTCTCAATACTTTATTCAGCGTTTAGAATATGTTCTTGGCGATGCAAATATGTCTTCGGATTTCAATGTCGCACTTTCCGTCTTCTGTTTGAACACTTCCCAGGTATTTAAATTTCTGTGCCTGAATAAATCCTGGTAAGAACGTTTCCCTCGCTTGTAAAGTTAAACAAATCCGGTGAGAGAACACAGCCTGGTCTTTCTGTTGTTGCTTACGACTCAGTTCACTGTCTGCTCTGAAAGTGTATCGTAATGTAAACAAATCAAACAGATGTTACACATCTCTATGATGACCAAAAACTAAGTAATTAAATAATTATATATATATATACCGGCCTGAATATTTTTGAGAAATTTTGCCTAATGACGTATATTTTCCTAACAAATTTTCTCAAAAATATTCAGGCCGGTATATATATATAATTATTTAATTACTTAGTTTTTGGTCATCATAAAATTAGACCAGTACACAGTTGTATTAAAAACTTCAGTACAATTATATTGTAGAACTTTTGAATATTTTTCATTTGTAAGCAAGTTATTACGCGACCTAGGATTCTACCATGTGGTGTCTTCAGAGGATTTGCAATAACTGATTTTTACCGTTTTTTCTTTTTTTTCAAGAACGTTCACGTAACAGGGTTTTTTGTAACTTTTCAAAATTAGAAGAAATTATAACGCTTATTGTTGTATGACCCTAATAGATATTTTATGGTATGGTTACACGTAGTCATAATTTCTGTTCATTCATTCAGTAATTCATTTTTGTTTGGGAATAACATAATAGCTAACTTGCATAGTCTGCATATTTTGCTACCGTTGTAAGGCTAGTTGTTTTCACAATACTGCACATTATGTCTGGCTTTTTCCCATACTTCGATTTCCACACGTGGCTAGCCAATTTTGTACATTTTTAAGTTTTCTTGCTTAAATGTAGACCTGTGATTAAACCATCTGGTCTTAAAAGTATCTTTAGTTGACCCCAAATATGTTTTCTTTTTTTACCATTTAACTCATATACTTTTGCTTTGTAAATGATTTCTTTTGTATTACAAAATCCTTGAAGTGGGCATTTATTTTTGTCCCGGCACTTACATTCCTTATTAATGAGCTTGTTTTGTACGATGCTATTTTAATCTCTGGCGTTTTGTTTCTTTATGAAATTTTCTAATTGCTAGTACAGCTATAAATCAATTTGGTTGTATTCCTATTGAAAAATTTGTTTAGATCTGAGAGTTTTAGAGAGTGTTTATCGATTCGTTTTAAAAATATTTGTCCTACTTTAGTTTTTACATCTAAGTTAAATGGTGGGTTGAGCCAGATAACTTTTCGTTTTCTATCATTGTTTTTTACTTGTCTGTTTGGTCGGGGATTATATTTTAAAATCGGACAAATATTTTTTAAACTATTCGAATACTGAAAAAAATGAAGTGTCGATCGTTTTTAAGAAAAAATGGTTAAAAGAAAGATTGCTACTCAAATATATATATATATATATATATATATATATATATATATATATATAGTACTGTGCAAAAGTATTAAGACAAGAACTACATAAACAATTTAATTAGAGTAATTTTATTTGATTTACTCAAAAAATGCTTTAACAAGAAAAAATACTTGTTACAAAATAATTTAATATTTAGTATAATAGCTTTTTGTTTTGATCACAGCCTCCATTCTGTCAGGCATTAACATCACAAGCTTCTTCAATATATCTAATGGTATTTCCTGCCAAGCAGCTTGTATTTGTTCCCAAAGGGTGTCTTGCGAAGTATCATTTGACTCAGAATTGATTTTATAAAATAGATAGGTTAATATCTTTTTCAGATGAATAAGCACAAGTTGTATCACCGCTGAATGACAGAGAGAAAAACCTGCACACTAGCAAATATATTTAACTCAAACGAAGAAGCAACTATAAAATTTAAATAAATGTGATTGTCAGAACAATACAAAAGAACATTTCTGTTTGTATCGCGCCATCTCAAAGCTTTTAAAAGCGTCTTCGGATCTATTGTATAATTACAATGGCCATCCACAACAAAAACAAAATTAAATATATCTTCTTCTAAAAATGTCAGTGTTCGTATGGATCACTGCCTAAAGCTGAAGTTTTGTCTCATCTAAATGGAGACGAGCAGGATATAACCGCATTAGACAATCAAATGATGTATTCTTTATATATATATATATATATATAGTGTATCGAGGCAGCAGATAATTTTCTAAACAACTACTGTTAAGTACGGCTCATGATTAAACATAATAGACATTCATTGTCTCTTATATTTAACAGTATGCGTATAGAATATATATATATATATATATATATATATATATATATATATATATATATATATATATATTACTGTGTAAAAGTATTAGGACAAGAACTATTTTATCTTTTATGAGGTATCAAAATAAAATCACCCCTGTCCTAACACTTTTGCACACTACCGGTAGTATGCACAAGTATTGGGACAGGGGTGATTTTCCTAAAAACCTCAATGAATTTCAAATACAGGGTAAAAAGCCGAGAAAATTTTGTTTGATACATACATGCATATTTGAATACATATGCATATAAATACATATATATATATATATGTGTGTGTGTGTGTGTGTGTGTGTGAGCGTGTGTGTGTGTGTATGTATGTATAATTATATTTGTTATCTCTTTATTGTTTTATTTATTATTATTATTATTATTATTATTATTATTATTATTATTATTGCTAGCATTTTAGATATTTTTTAAGATTGTATTTTAATAAATTATTTTTTCTTATTGGGAGTTATTATTTTAACTATAGTTAGAATGAATTACTACTAGTGGTTATAATGTGATTTATTTTAGAATATATGATTTATGATTTGTTTTTCACCATAAATATTCCTTATAGTTGGTATATTTCAATTTAAGGGTAAATCCCATGTCGCGTTTTAAAGGATGAATATAAGTGAATATGAATACGTCAGTTTCGATCTAGGGTTTTTTTAATTTTAAAATCCGTTCTATCGTGATTTCTTTTTCTTTCTTTCCTTTGTGTGTGTGTGTGTGTGTGTGTGTGTGTGTGTGTGTGTGTGTGTATTCCCCCACTTTTGTTAGGTTTATATAATTTTTCCTGTTTATATATTTATATTTTTTCAGATTGTATTAAAATTATGACGTACAATTTTTTTTGTACCGTAAATATATTCCAGATAATTCAAATAAATATATATATAATTCATCGTAAATATATTCAAAATATATTTGAATTTAAATTTCATAATTAAATTTTTCCATGTCTTTCTAAGAGAACAGTTAGAAGGTTTGAGACGATGTTACGATAAATGACGTCAACATTTATTTCTCGTGATTCTGTCTTTCCTTTTATTGTAACTCTTTGTCCTTTCTTTTTCTCTTCTTGCTTTCCATTCAGTTTTTTTTTCTGTTTCCCTTTTTTCTGTTTTCTCTTTTTTCTTTTTTTCTTTTTTATCGACTGATAAGCTTACACTTTCATACATGAAACCACCCATATTTCTTCTCATACACATGATTTAAATACACTTGACATGGACATTATTTTCATATATATACATTTAAACAGACATTTATACACACTTACATTTAAAACAAACATATTACTTTTATTACACGTGACACATACATATAAGCAGGCATAGGTATCCTGCGTATCTGATTAATGACATCCAAACCTCAATCAACATACTGTCTCTTCGTTTTTTAAAAAAACAAAAAAATAATTTTACACCCGTGTCTTACAAACCTCTGCAGAAGCTGAATAAAATGAGACATTTTTTCTTACAAACATTTTTCCTACCTGTTCTTTACTTATTCTATTCATCTTGTCGGATTTCAGTACATATATCCATATCTAAACTTATTTATAAATGGAACTTTGTCTCTGTTTGTGTGTGTGTGTCCGTTACCTATAGACACCGAAACGGCTGAACCGATTTTCTTGAAAATTTACACAGTTGTACTATAAGCGTCTGTGAGTGTTCTTAGCTAGGTTTTGTGTCGAGGTACCCCCGATAAATATCGAAAATCGATAATCATAAAAATCAGGTTATAGAAGGAGTGGTCCGATTTTAATCAAATTTGATACACTCATAGACAAAGTCATAAGAAACGATATTCAGAAGTGTCAAGGTTGCAGTTTTTACAATAGTGCAGAAAATCGATAATATATATATATATATATATATATATATAAAAGGCAAGATGTTTGTGTGTGTGTCTGTTTATCTGCCTGTATGTCTGTATTTTTTCAGCCCTTTTATTTTAGTTTCTGCTTCGGGTTTGGCTCTAAGTAGGTATAATTGTAGTTCTTAGTCTCAGCCATGATACCATTTACTTCAAAGTTCAGCTTACGACGAAAAAAACTTATTTGATATCGATACCAGGAAATCAAAATTTGACTTATATCCATTCATTTTCTTTCAGTCTACGGTTTCGCTTTAACTGGAAACGACTATTGCTTTTTAGTCTTTCGTGCCAACGTCCAAAGAGTCTGAGCTCCAGAACCATGGATTAGTTTTAAAACTTTCATTACACCCGATCAACGCCGGGCTATACTGCTAGTGTATTTATATAATGATGTCAAGTCCGTGAATGGCGAGGATAATACAAGATTTACTTACTCACCGACGCAGTGTGGCTTCCCTGTGTCTCTTCTACAAATTCTTTCACGGCTTCTGCTCCGATGAACTTAGCTCACTGGTACTCACTATATACGAATTTCCTCGAGACACAAGATTAGCAACGAGGTCCCATCTTTTTACTGTGAAACCGATAAATAGTAAACGCAAATTCTACTCCATCAGCTTCTTTTCTTGCACTTCCCACCTGTGAAATTCCCTTCCGCATACTTGCTTTCCCGACAGCTACAATCTTCAAAAATTCAAATTTAAAGTCAATAGTCATCTCCTCTCTCTCACATCTTACATCCTCTCTCTCTCTCCCTCTCCCTCTCATGCTTTTTTCTCCGTCCACCCAGTATTCTCTTTCTTCTCATATTCCCTTCCTGACACCCCCTGTAACCTGTCACTCTTTCTCATAACACTCCTCCTATGTAACCCCTGCACAAAAGTGGCAGTAAAATGCCTTGCTTGGGGTCACACGATTATAATATATATATATATATATATATATATATATATATATATATATAGAATCATTTCTAATACAGGTAAAACATATATATATATTTAATATTAAATGTTAGATCTGTACAGAGAGCTCAGTGGATGTTATCCAGAGCAATATGATATGTATAAAGAAAAACTCAACACATTAATTCGTTGCTATGAACTAAATAATCACATTTCATCAGACCGCACTATATTCGTTCTATTCGGTATAAATATTTTCCCGGAATAAACATTTCTTTGAAAATGAAATGAAAATCAAGTAATATGATCCAGAACAGCGATGTTGGCTGTATCTTGGTTAAGAATCATTAAAGCCAGGCTAGGAGAGTTCATTTGGCGGAAGTAGTGAACATAAAACCATTACACGTCACTCAAAAGAACATGAATACGTATATACATATAAACCTCCATATGAACACACTCACACATTCGCACTTATATCCACGTACACATATGTTCATACTAATTCATATGTACATACAAAACCTTCTGTACGTACACCTACATATACACACATACAGACATTCATACATATCCACCTATATTATGTTCGCACACTTACATACACATTTATGAAGACCAGATTTATACACTTATAGATAATACTAACACATATTTACGCAGGTATACTAACAAACCTCACATATACTCAAAAAATACGCATATATATAAATACTTACACACATATACACAAATATACACACATATTCTGCATACATATGTATATCCCATACACATATGTCCGTATCTATACGTATGTACATACAAATGTTTTTATGCGTACACCTACTTATATATACATACACACATCTATCCATATCCACATGTAACTATTCTGTTTGCACACTAACATACATATTTATGAAGACCGGACATACACCTATAAATAAAACTAACACATATTTACGCAAGTATATAATAAACGTCACATAATCTTCCATTCAATCTGCAGAGAGAGATTTCTGTCTTTTAATTCCTAGAAATGTATAGAAAGAGCGGTTTGATATTTCAGGTGGGGTTTAGAGAAAGATTGCTTATGATTATATAAATATTGTTTCCATGGTTCGGCGGAAATTTCTATATATTCCTATAGATACTTGTTTTTCGTTTATGTATTTACTAATTGAGATAAGGTCAAAATCTCTGTTCTAAATGAATAAAATAATAAAGAACAGGAAGGAAAAAGGGTGTTTTTAATCTAATATGTTTCACTTTAACAAGATTCTTCACAAAATTTTATAAACGAATGAATGAAAACTTTTTTAAAATTAAAAAAAAATGAAGGAAAAGAAAATATCACGATTTATCTCGAGTATAATTTACAATAATTTCATTAGTTGTGTGCATGTAGGGTCATCACTCTAAATTGTCCTCAAATCGGACGCGACATTTGGTTAAACTGGTAAAGATTGACTTGTATATATAAAGGACTTTATTAGTTGATTTTAATAACTTTGGTAAGTCTGGATAAAGGTTGATGTCGGAATTAAGCTTAGCCCAAGTCCACACGTGGCTAAGTGCCTATCTCCCGTCGAAATATCCGTTCGATCTCTCTCCAGTCTGATTTCTCTGTCCGATTTCAGACCTTTCTTTTAATCCGCTTCGAGTATTTACTTTTATTGGTGTCTACCAAAAACTGGTGTTGAGGTATGAGGTGGTTGGTTGAATTGGTATTTCCCCCGTCTTAACTGATTTTGGTCATGGGAAAAATATTATTTTTCAAATTTGGTAGTCTTTCCTCTCTCGGGTAATAATTATAGACAACGCTCCTCCCACAATGGTATGGTTACACGTAGTCATAATTTCTGTTCATTCACTCAGTAATCCATTTTTGCTTGGGAATAACATAATAGCTAACTTTTCTTCCGCCACAATCTACATATTTTGCTACCGTTGTAAGGTTTGGCTGTTTTCACAATACTGCACATTATTTTGGCTCTTTTTCATACTTTAACTTCGATTTCCACACGTGGCTAGCCAATTTTGTACATTTTTAAGTTTTCTTGTTTAAATGTAGACCTGTGATTAAACCATCTGGTCTTAAAAGTATCTTTAGTTGACCCCAAATATGTTTTCTTTTTTACCATTTAAGTCATATACTTGGACTTAAGAGATCTCCCGTCGAAGTATCCGTTCGATCTCTCTCCGGTCTCTGATTTCTCTGTCTGATTTCAGCCCTCTCTTTTAATCCTTTTCGAGTATTTACTTTTATTGATGTCTACCAAAAACTGGTGTTGAAGTATGAGGTGGTTGGTTGAATTGGTATTTCCCCCGTCTATCGTCTTAACTGCTTTTGGTTCTGGGGAAAAAAAACATCATTTTCCAAATTTGGTGGTCTTCCCTCTCTCGGGTAATAGTTGCAGACAACACTCCTCCCACAACTTCTTCCTATTTTTTCAGTAGGTCACCTGTGTCTACGACCGCTTGGTGGTTGCAGGCAAGTCCTCCCACGTCGTCTAAAACAGATTTATCAGCTGAATATTTTCCCCTTCGCATGGCTTCGGATACCAAAAACCTGGTTTTTCGTTAAGTAACTTTTTCACCTCTTAAATGGCACTTAGGGTTTTTACGGTTTTTATCAGACAATTTTCAACACCTAAATTAGACATTTTACCCTGCCAAACATCTGGCTTATTCACATAATTTTCAATCTCTGGGAATGGTTTTTCATATATTTAACCCTTTTCATGAGAAGGTTATCAGTACATTTTTTTTTACTTATTTTTACTTTTTAATCAAATTTAAAATTGTTATTACCAGCAACCAAATAATGTTATATATATATATATATATATATATATGTGTGTGTGTGTGTGTGTGTGTGTGTGTGTGTGTGTGTGTGTGTGTGTGTGTGTGTGTGTGTGTGTTTAGGCAGCAATATGTTTGCTAATATTTAACATATTATATATTTTAATAAAATCCGTTCATACTCACTGATAATCCTTCGCGTATTACAATCAAAAGATGTCAGAAATGAGGTGTAACGTTGACAGATGTTAGTTTTCATTCGTTTCTCAAGGTACACAAGTAATTTTTATCAACACAGTTTTCCGGTTACATTTGTTAACATGATTCACATCCATGAAGATGATCTTGGAAAGAGGTTGAAAGTACTTGGGTACCTTGAGAAATGAATTGGAATAGTGAAGCATTCCAGAAACTGAGTAAAGTATTAAGAAACAGGACAATTTCGCTAGAAACAAAGAGGAGAGTACTAGATTGCTATGTGATGTCAGTTCTTTAATATGGCAGTGAATGCTGGACAATATCATCAAAGATGAACGAAAAACTTGAAGCAACTGAAACAGAAGGATGCTGCGAATATCATGGATCGAGCATGTGAGCAATGATGAGGTTTTGGAAATGATGGAAACGAAAAGGAAATTAATACTGAGCATCAGGAAGAGACAACTGAAGTTCCTGTGACATGCAATGAGGAAAGAGGGCTTGGAGAACCTGATACTAACAGGCCAGATAGAGGGAAAAAGAGACAGAGAAAAGCAGCGGATAACATATTTGAAGAACCTAATCAGGTTGATGATGGAATGAGGGTTGCATGGTGTAACAGGAGAAGGCATGCTAAGAGCCACCAGGGATAGAGAGACGTGGAAAGCCATGATTGACTACGTCCTGAAGGGACAGGGCATATAGAAGAAGAAGAATGTATGTGTGGTGAGACTCCTTTCTTCTTCTATGTGTCGCGTACATACCTCTCCAAAACTTTTAATTTTACTGACAACCAACCATTCTGTCCACTTGCAATTGACGTTTAGTCCCTTCTTCTCGCTTTCCTTCACTGTCTTTACTGCCTTCTGTTTTCAATACTTTCGTCAAGAGAAAATACAATAGATTTACTAAACAAATTTACCACTTTATAACATTCGTTAAATATGGTTTCCCAAATATTTAATATTTACTTTTTGAAAAACCTACGATATCATTTTCATTTTTAGATTTCGGTATGAACTAAATTAAAATAATACATTTAATAAATAAATAAAACTGACAACCCAGATTTATAATCTATAATGACCTTAAACAAAGTTAGTACCGAAAAAACAAAATTTAAATCTAAATACAGTTAGTTCATAATAGGCACATGAGGATTGTGTAGTGCATGAAACTTCGAGTCGTGCTCTAGACGTGGGATTATATTATTTTCATTAATATATATTCATATACGCACCGATCTGTCCATGTTTTCTAGAAACACTGTGTCATCTGCATGCCTTTACGTCGTTAAGACTGTGTCCCCCAATACTTACTCCTGCTCGGATCATTTGTTCTCTCAGAACGCTGTGGTGCAGTGGATATCAACTCGGAACGACAAATCGGGGTGCCGAGTTTGAATTCCAGTTGAATTCTTTGCATTCACTTACGCACAAATACCCTTGGGAAAGGTATTAACCCATCTCTTCCCTCCAGTTATAGGTTAAATAACAGGACAGATTGGGTTCTACAGCCTTGGCTGGCAACCAGTCTACCGCAGAAAGCAATGACAACCTACTGCGGGATAATCTTCTGCCCAGTCAGTCATGTCTCTTTCGAGACATGAACGCCCAAGCGTGTATCACGTATGGCACTTAACTGACTGAATGAAGATAATAGTTGGAAACATAAGTAAAGCTTCTATTGGGCATAAAGTAGGGGAACAGTCTTCTATTGTTGTGAAGTATTAAACTGATCCCCCACTAATTATTACTTAATAATATAATACATCGCTTCCCCCTTTAGCAATGAGTCAAATAACAGGACAGATTGGGTTCTATAGCCTTGGTCGGCAACCAGTCTACCGCAATGGCAACCCACTGCGGGATAATCTTCTGACCAGTCAGTCATGTCTCTTTCGAGCCATGATCGCCCAAGCGTGTATCACGTATGGCAATTAACTGACTAACTGAATTCCGGTGAAATGACACATCCTTTTCTGAAACACCTTTCAATTTTTGTATATCTGCTGAAGTCATTTTCTCTTCGCATGCAAGCGGTTTGCTCCAAGTATAGATACTGGAATATATCCTTTCCAAATATGTCAGCTTTTTTTAGCGGCATATCAAACTCTATAGGTTATTTAATGCCGAAATATAAATACGCAATTTTATTTTGTTAATATAATAATGGTTTTAGTGATACAAATATCTAGCATGATTCTTGGTCTTGAATAAATTTAAGGAGTTTTAATGAGTTCTTCCCGTTTAAACAATTAAAAGAATTTAGATATAGATCGATTGATTGATTGATTACTTAGTTTCTGCTCGTAGTAATATTAGACCAGTGCTCATTTGTATTAAAAAGTGTTCAATAAAATTATATTGTAGAACTTTTAAATATTTTCCATTTGTAAACGAGTGTAATAACTGGTTTACAAATGGAATATATAAATAAATTAACCTAGTGAGCCAACAAACCTACCCAGGTTTCTCCTAAACGGATCTTCAGGGAAGGTTGGCTGTCAACCTTCCCTGAAGATCCGCTGAGGTGAAAACTTGGTAGGTTTGTTGGCTCACTAGGTTAATTTACTTATTCTGCTCTGCTTACGTATTGGGCGCTTTTTTGTTATTGATTACGCGTCTCGTGTTGTTTTCTTTGGGCTACGTACTGGCTCGGTCCAAACCGCTTTGGCTGACGTTCATGTACTTAGAAAGAAAAATTAAGACAGACGCGTTATTTCATGGTAATTCGGAAGTCTAGGCCTATTTCAGGCGAGCCATCTTCAGCTTCCGTCTTAATTCAACGAAGGATTCAACATGAATGGGATTCACAACGACCTCATCCGGCGAATAAAAATAAAGAACAAAATAAAAACATATAAGATGATAAGAATATAACTGTCGCTCCTCTAAAAAAGAAAATAAGAACAATCCATCCGTTTGTCGAACCCACAGAGATTCCTCCATAATCATCGGTCACTGTCGACGAAAGTTCGAGGGAAGCGGGTGGGTCAGACGAGAAAGAGGGAGTGATAAAGAAAAGAGAAGAAAGGAAAGACAGGAGAGAGGGAGAAATAGAGCTTTACATCCTTAATTTAAAGGAACCTCATCATTCTATTTAGATTTATCCTACCATTACAAGTAAAGGAAACGCCTTTGGATTCTTCTATGTCCACAGGGCATGTTAATATATATATATATATATATATATATATATATATATATATATACACGTACACATACATACATGTACACATATAAATACATATATACATACATATAAATACATGTATACATACATGTATACATACATGTATAGATACATACATACATACATATAAATACATGTATACTTACATATAAATACATGTATACTTACATGTAAATACATGTATACATATATTTACATATATACTAACATATAAAAACATACATATATACATACTTACATATACATACATATAAATACATATAAATTCATTGTGTACATACATACATACATACATACATACATACATACATACATATACATACATATAAATACATATGAATTCAATGTGTACATACAGACATACATACAAATACATACATACATATACATTAATTTATAGATAGATAGATAGATAGATAGATAGATAGATAGATAGATAGATACCAAAGAGTTTGGTTTTTGGCGTTTAGGTTTTGTAATGTTAATAACACATTGTATTCAGATTTAAACCTAATTTCTTTTCAGGATTTGATAACTTTGTGGTTTTGTGACTAAAGCAAAAGCTTTTTAAAAGACCGAGATCATATCAAAGCATTCATTATTATTATTATTATTATTATTATTATTATTATTATTATTATTATTATTATTTCTCTAAGCGGCTACTAAATCGAAGATTAGGAGCGTTTGACTCACGAAGAAAAGCTTCTTCAAAAAGATGAATATTACCATGAAAATGAATATATTTTTCTGTTAAGACACTCTCAGCAGATTATTCTGTGTCGCTGTTTCATACTTAGGACATAGTTGAAATTTTGTTCATATTACAAAGCGAAGTCATTGCAACTTAATTATCGGTTTAAATCGGTACATTTTTCAACTGCGTCAAAAGAAGAGGTTTGAACTATGTTGGCCAAACATTTGAGAAAGAATTTGGAAATTAATTACCTCTACAAGTTCTACTGTTTGTTCTGTTGTCTTTTATTATTAGTAACCCATTGCGTGTTAGTAGCTTTATCCGTTTGCTTGGGGTGAAATGATTAAAAAAAGAACACTTCAGATATTTCTCAAAATTTAGTCCATCAGGAAATAAAGAACATAATTTGCTTTTTTTTTTTCGGCGATGAACCATTTCTGTTCTTCAGAACCAAGAAATTTTCGGTCACACACACACACACACGAACACACACATGCACAAGTACGCACTCAAACACAAGGCACACACATATATATTAATGAATATACACATCGACGTAAAATAGCGTGTATATTTATTAATATATATATATAATAGCTCTGTTCACTTTCCTCAGGGGCTATATATATATATATATATATATATATATATATATATATATGTAAAAATTTCAGATAGAGCATATATTTAAAGTTCTCCTTTTGTCTCTCTCTCTCTCTCTCTCTCTCTCTCTCTCTATATATATATATATATATATATATATATATATATATATGCAAGCTTATCACTATACTCGTTTTCGAACAACCCTCTGCGTATACATGCAGAAGGAAAAAATGGTTGTAAAAAAAGAATGAGATAAGTACATGAACGTCAGCCAAAGCGGTTTGGACTGAGCCAGTACGTAGCCCAAAGAAAACAACCCGAGACGCGCCCAATACGTAAGCAGAGCAGAATAAGTAAATTAACCTAGTGAGCCAACAAACCTACCAAGTTTTCACCTTTTCGGACGCATACGTCATAGGCGGAGACATTTTCTACTTGATCGTTATTCCTCTTACTATTCGTTGACTGTTCTTGTACGTCTATTGGTTTATTGTACTGTTGTATAATAAATCTCTTCTAATCTATCTTCAGTGTTAACTATTATTCTTACACTATTTTTTCCCTGATATTCCTTCCCGGGAAAATATCACTTAGGCTAGCACGTTAACTATTTTTTTTAATACCATGTCCATTCAGGAGTCAATGATCAAGCCTCGATACAGATTCTATTCTTTATTAACTGTCATTTGACATAACTTCTTGGGAAAGATAGTGGAGTGGTTCGTCGTTGTATTCTCCACAATCTGGAATTCAGTGTTATCTTTTTCAAGGCTGCTGCTACCTAAGGCTAGATAACCCAAACGTTGAGCCTAAAGACTAGTGGTTTCCGCTGACATGAAGGGCAACGATTATATTGTATCAGTTGCTAGATCTGTTACTAGGAAATTTGGTTCACTGTATCGTGCTAAACAGTTTTTTTTTCTCACCAGAATCATTCTTACATATTTATAAGTTTACTTTTCGTCTATGGTCCTGGGCATGACGATAAACTGCATCCGGCAGCAAGGCCACTGATTGGAGGGTTGTCAGAAGCATGGAACCACCTCTTAATTATTGTTGTTTCCAGGTTTACACTGGCCCGGAGTGGTAGCACCTGTTAGGGTCCCAGCTATGGGAAAATAGTTAACCCCCAAACTGCGGTCAAAACACGATGAAAGTATAAAAATAGACTTTTATAGAAATATATACATAAAAATAGACTTTTATAGAAATATATACATAAAAATAGACTGTTATAGAAAAATATACATTTTTGAAAGAAAAATATTAACAACAATACATTTTTGAAGAAAAAATTATAACCATAAGTCATTCCTGAAGGAAAAAAATATTCTCAGCAAAACATTTTTGAATACAAAACTAGAAGACATTTTCAGTTTTCTAAAATAAAAAATAATAAAAACAATGCTCATTAAAATCGGACTAAATCAACCTTCTCACTATAACCGAACATTAAAAAATACCTTAAAACCCTATTTTTTGGACACAGTAATAAACCACAGAGGTTGATATGCCGTTAAACAAACCTCAAAGTAAAGCTAAAACTTAAACTTTTCGTCTATGCATTGAATATTGTTGTTGCATGTAGTCTTCCGCTTCTGCTATGTATTCAGCGATCTAATCTAATCTAAACTTATTTATAAATGGAACATTGTGTGTGTGTGTGTGTGTGTGTGTGTGTGTGTGTGTGTGTGTGTGTGTGTGTGTGTTGTGCTAATGTTTAGCGCCAAGGTTGTTTTTTCAGTGGTTTTACTGATAAAAGGTATTTTGGCGAGCAGTTCTTTTGTCGTAGAGTGCTTAATATCAGCATAAAGATAGAGCATACACAGGGCTAGTGCTGAAAAGTTTATCACTCAACTTGTCTTTAAAGAAACCTTTGCCTCGACGAGTGACAACATCATAGTGATGTTCTCCCAAAACTTTAAAGTCCATCTGAACCTGCTCAGTTAAGTGACAAACTTCTCAGCATTAATCTAAACCTATTTATAAATGGAACTTTGTGTGTGTGTGTGTGTGTGTGTGTGTCCGTTACCTATAGACTCCGAAACGGCTGAACCGATTTTCTTAAATTTACACAGTTGTACTATAAGCGTCTGCGAATGTTCTTAGCTAGGTTTTGTGTCGAGGTACCCCCGTTAAATATCGATAATCGAAAAAAATCAGGTTATAGAAGGAGTGGTCCGATTTTAATCAAATTTGATACACTCATAGAAAAAGACATAAGAAACGATATTCAGAAGTTTCAAGGTTGCAGTTCTTACAATAATGCAGAACATCGATAATATATATATATATATATATATATATATATATATATATATATATATATATATATAAAAGGCAAGATGTTTGTGTGTGTGTCTGTTTATCTGTCTGTATGTCCTTTATACAAATCCACAATTTTTATCCGATTCTCACCAGACTTCACACAAATATTCTTTAGGCTGAGTCTGAGCTCCAGGACCATGGATTAGTTTTAAAGCTTTCATTACAGCCGAGCAACGCCGAGCTATACTGCTAGTTATAGATAAAATCCAAAGAAGCTTAAATATTATTGGTTTTGACCAGGCACTTTCCCACTGACGAGGCGTAGTTTCCCTGTACCTTTTCTCTAAATATTTTCATGATAAGTGTTCTGACGAACTTTGGTACCTCGATTTGACGAATTTACGAGCAGTACTATGTTGATACTATATAGTGAGTTGCGGTGCTGTGGATATCGGCTCGGAACGAGAAATCGGTGAGCCGAGTTCAAATTCCAGTTGAAATCATTGCGTTCGCTTACGCGCAAATACCCTTGGGAAAGATATTAATCCGTCTCTTCTCCCTCAAGCTATGGATTAAATAGCAGAACAGATTGGATTCTATAGCATTTGTTGATAATAAGTCTGCCGCAGAAAGTAATGGCAATCTACTACGGTAAAATTTTCTGCCCAGTCAGTCAATGTTTCTTTCGAGACATGATCGCCCAAGCACTTATCGCGTATAGTACTTAAATGACTGATGGATAATGAAAACTGATTCAAGACCTACTTTTTGGTTGGCTTATTTTCTCTAGGAGCATATTAACACCTCGATGGGTTATTTAATGCCGAAATCTAAATATTTCGATAGTAAGTTTTTGGCTTCAGCTCCAAATAAAATATATTGTTGGCTATTTTGCTATAAAATGTATTTTTGGCCATTTTATTATAAATATGCATTGTTCTTTATTTTCTTACAAATTCGTATTGCTGTTTATTTTATTTTATTTCATTATTTTCTTGCTTTAAAAATTTATTGTTTATCATTTTATTATGTATATGTATTGTTAGTAATTTTTTTTGATAAAATGCATTGCTAGTATTTTTACTATAAAAATGTATTTTTATGCTTTCATTGTGTTTTGCTTTTGTTTGGGGGTTCAGTATTTGCCCATAGCTGGGACCCTAACAGTTGCTACCACCCTGGGTTAGAGTGGACCTGGGAGCAACAGCAATTAAGAGGCGCTTTCATGCCCCTCAAAATCTTCAATTTCTGTGTCAGAGGCCTTGCTACCGTCTGTAGTTTGTAGTCGTAAAAACCCAGGACCAGCCTTAGAGATTTTACTTGCGCGATTAAAGTTTATTGCTTTACTCGCCCGCGGTCGATTAAAATCTCGCAATCAAACGTGTCTCTTCAAATAAAAAAAAATTCTGACTCCTTTTACAACCCAAAGGTATGTCATTGAAGATTCACAAGTTACTTAAAATAACCTACAATGACATTATTATCTTTGGTTTTGCTTTTATTATCCCGATCAGTGTAAACATTCGTTTAAGAATGAAGAAGACAAAAGTGAAGACAAAATATTATCTGTCGCCCAGATTAAAGACGCTCACAGATTTTTAGAAACTCATTTGGAAAAATATTATCCTTGGCTCAATATTTCCTCCCCGCTTACTAAAAGTAAAAACGAATAATTGAAAGAAAGAAAAAAAATACGCATACTTCTTTCAGCTATGAACCGAAAAACAAATTATACAAGTATTTTTTTTTTAGAAAATCGTTGAGAAAATCAGATTTATTTATTTTTTTATCATCTATGAGATGGAGGTTGTAGTCAAACAGAAGAAAGAAACAACAAATTTAGGTCCTTCCACGTAATTCCCATAAAAATAGCATAACTTAATAAAATAGTTTTATCATCAAAATGTTTATGTTATTATTAACAGGAAAGATCAAATTTTGTTGTTGTTATTTTTTAAAATTTTAAATCCTTTCTAACACGTTCGAAATTTTAATTAAAATTTCAATTTTTGTTTTCCACCAGTGTTTACATGAGGCGACTATTAAGAAAATGGAGTCGGTCAAGTAAAATGATTTTACGGCGAGTAAATTTTCCCTCGCTTTCGACCACCGGTTGAGTGATTTCTTTTTCAAATCTCAAAGGCTGCCCAGCACTAAATACCTACCTGTATGTTGAAGTTGACGTGTAAACATGGAGGATTTTCAATTTCAGAGTTTAATTTTTTGTCTTTGCAAAAATGGCGTAACGGATGTTAAATTTTAATGACAAAAATTGACATCAAAGTGAAAGTATTGTTATATATTTTACAAGCTTTCTGTTAAAAACCAAAATTTAAATTTAAAAGCAGATATTTAAAATATACATTTTTTTTGTTTAATTTTTTTCTGCGAAAATTTCTTCTTTATTACTGTAATTCGTTTTTGCTACCTCTGTAGTCCAGATGAACAAACATATATCATTTTATGTAGACATATGATGCTGTTATGTAGACAGAAAAATGAAGCAAGTAGCTTATTATATATAATATTATAATATATGTTTCATTAGAATTCAGCCAATTACGCAACCTTGATTTCAAGTTTTCAGTATGTTTAGACTTTTATATTAACTCTCACATAATATAAAACGCCTGAAGATACGAAAGGTTGAGTAATCGACTGAATACCGACTATTTAAAATATTTGAAAGCTCGTTATATATATACTGGACACTTTTTATTACAACTGAGTACTGGTCTAATTTAATTCTGACCAATAACTAATTAATAATTTACGAACAGAAACAACGTGACGTGTTTTGAACACTAAAAAACGACGGACACTGGCTTTTATGTCTACAGATGAAGCAATAAACTGCACATCGATTTTGAAATTTGTACACATTTTTAGGATGTACGTTGTGGCGTAGAGCAGTGCTTCTCAAACTATCTGAGGTGGCAGACCGGTAGTTTTTTTTTCAATGTGCCAGGGACCGGCAAGCAAAGCAAGCCAATCCAGCTGAGTAAGAGGTGGAGGACTGTGAGCCCCGGAATTTTATTTTTTGAGATATGTACTATTTCACGTGCGTTGTGGTGCAGTGGATATCGGCTCGAAACGAGAAATCGGGGAGCCGAGTTCGAATTCCAGTTGAATTCATTGCATTCACTTACGCGCAAATACCCTTGGGAAACGTATTAATCCGTCTCTTCCACTCAGTTATGGGTTAAATAACAGGACAGATTGGGTTCTATAGCCTCGGCTGGCAACCAGTCTACCGCAGAAAGCAATGGCAACCTACTGCGGGATAATTTTCTGTCCAGTCAGTCATGTCTCTTTCGAGACATCATCGCCCAAAGCGTGTATCACGTAAGGCACTTAACTGACTGACTGACTGACTATTTCACGGACATTTTGAGACTATCTGTAATAAACATGAGGACATGATATCTTGTTCATTCTAAGGGAAGTCATCATTAACATAACAATTCTCCCAGTGTGCCATTGACCGGTACCATATTTGGGCTATATTAGTTATTGCCACTGATCTCGAGGGTATATATTTTTAAAAATCCATAAAAAATATTTAAAGTTAATATTAATACTTCGTAAGCAATTTGAATTTAATAAAAGGCATTAATCTTCTAAAAAATAAACAAGCAGTAAAACAAAATATTAATTTTAATTAATTTAAAATCTATTCAAAATATATGATAGGTATATATCATGGATATATGAATGGAACAAAGTCTGATGCGTATTCAGTTCACTGTTTTGCTGTTCATTATATCGCATTCGTTGGTTGGATAGCAATAACTTTTAACATGAATGAGTAAATGAACAATGTAGCCATAAGAATATAAAACTAAGATGAAAATGTACAAAAAAAAAACGTAAACGAAAACGAGTCAAATATCCTGGCAGTCTCTCGTGGCATAGAGTATTACTATTATTTCTTTCTTTTCTGGAAAATCTCCGCGTACCGGCAGACGATGGCTCGCGTACCATCGCCGGTACGCGTACCACACTTTGAGTAGAACTGGTATAGAGGATATCGGCTCGGAACAAATTCTAGTTGAATTCGTTGCATTCACTTACGCACTTGGGAAAGGTGTTAATCCATCTCTTCTACCTCTAGCCATGGATTAAATAATAGGACAGATTGGGTTCTACAGTCTTGGTTGGGAACCAGTCTACCGCAGAAAGTAATGGCAACCTATTGCGGGAAAATCTTCTCTCCAGTCAGTCATGTCTCTTTCGAGACATGATCGCCCAATCGTGTATCACGTATGATACTTAACTGACAGATGTTTCAACTCTAACGGACACTTAAAAGAATTGGCATTTATATGTTGTAACTGTTTAAACTTGTTGCACCCATGTGCACTGCATGTAAAAATGTGCACCCATATGCACCGATATACAATATATGCAGTCGATGTGAAATCAATAACGTTGGAATTTTTTTTTTTTTTTTCGCATGTTTGTAGCGGAAGATATTTCCACAGGTTCTGAAGATGAACAACAAGATATTGTTTCGGGGGACGAAGGTAAGAAAATTGGATGCACCCTTGCACCTCTTACACTCGAAATATATTTAGAATAGAATCTATATCGACACTTTTCCAGCGCACTTATTCATCTGCAACAATCTAATCACCATAATTATATGAGAACAAGAGACTGTAGTGTGTAGCTCAGCTCAGATGCGACTAAAATAAACTTTATACTCGGTGTTCTTCAGAGAAGCCAGGTGTATCAACAAGATAACCTTCTAAACATTAGATGTATATCCGCACTTCACCTAATGCCAGTGGCTGCCCCCGACATGTAAACGTACAGTCGACCCAGATCCACCTCAGATGTGTCTGTGTGAGAATAACTCTGTGACAGGTAGTTATATATATACCCATCTATGAGGGGAAATGGATAGATAAATGATTTTCTAAGCGCCGCTTAGATGTGGCACAAAAGTATGGGATACCCAGTGAGGATCAAACTCACTACTCAGTTGTAATAGATTCTAGCTTGCTGACGATTACACTACGCCGAGGTGCTCAGGAAATGGATAGATAGTTTCATACATTTTTGTAGAATCCACTTTCGGGGAGAACCTCCAAAGCTTTACATACTTAGTGGCCTATGATAATTGACTTATTATGAGGTGGAATAAAATACAATGCTACGTGTAAAAGATAAGGTTTTGCTAATAATATAGAATTATAAAGTTACAACTGTGTTGTCACCCTAAAAGATTACTGCGGGAGTAATCACGAAAACAGAGGTTGGGATTAATAGTATATCAACAAGTACAAGACTCGTACGAAGTAGATACTGCTAATGAACTGCTAGTCAGTTTAATCACTCTCCTCTTATAGAAATTTACTATCTTCCCACCAAAGTGGATGCGACAAAAGGTCAATTAATGTGGCGAAAAATTCCTGTAAACCTAGCTTAAGGCAGGGTCAGGCCCTTGTTTTTTTTTTTTTGTTTTTTTTTCACTGCAAACGAGACTCTACCCTTCTGCGGAACCTCGTTTGAGTCCCTCTCTACTCGGAAGCAGAGTGCTGAACACGAAAGAGCTTACATTTAAACTCCTGGCGATTGTAGCTGTTGGGAAAGCAGGCATGTGGAAGGGAATTCCACAGGCGGGAAGCGCGAGAAAAGAAGCTGTTCGAGTAGAAATTACGGTTACATCTTATTACCTAAACTTTTCACGCATTTCTGTCTTCTCGGTTTTTCGCTTAATTGGTGTTATCTCTGGCCAGACTCATCTGGCAATTATCTTCACTGGCTATTGCATTTCAAGCCGGCTGCCTTTGATGGCAATGGCAATCACAATTTTGTCGGTCACTATTTATATTTTCTGCCTGCCTTTGATGTTGTTCATTTTTTTGTTGGTCCTGTTTGTGTTTTCTGCCTCTGATGTTGATCATAATTTTTTTCGGTCACTGCTTTTGCTGTTAGTCATATTTCTGTCGGGTTACAGAAATATATTACATTCATCGCTATCTTATTTTTTTTAAAGGTTATATGAATATTTTAAATGCATCTCCCCTCCATCGAAATCACTCCCACACAACCGAAGCAATTGTCCAAAAACACACACCTACAATAACATCCAAAAAAAAAAATGACCTCTTTTTATTTTTAAAATTTTTAAAAAATATGTTCATCGCATCTCTATTTATGACCATTAAGCTACATGAGCACAAAAATTCATCTATAATTCAGATAAATACATGCAAACAAACGTAATACAAAATTATCAATATCAAAGATGATATTCTCCTCTCTACTTTCTGCAATTGTGTGCATGTTTCTTCTTTATAAATCCCATGCAAAAGACATTTTCTCCAAAGAAAACTCTAAGTTAATCTCTTAAGTAAGCAATAATAATGTATCGGGCCAGAATGCAACTTGCATAAAAATTGCTTTCTTTTTCTTTCTTTTTACTTTATTCTTTTTTTCAACTTCCACTGAGTATGTCGTCCGTCTACACATTCTGCGACGCGTTGGACACCACAGCGTGGTGTAATGGCTAACCCTAGAACTGTTACGACTTAGCAGTGTGCCCGATCCTCACCAGGTGCTCGACAATTTTGGCCTTATGCCACATCTATGCCACACTTAGAAAATCACTATTCCGAGACGCGTGATTCTTCTATGTGCCATGTCCTTTCAGGACGTAGGCGATCATGGTCCTCCACGTCTCCCTATTTTGGTGGCTCTTAGCCCACTTTCTCCTGTAACACCACGCAATCCCCGTTCTGTCATCCACCTGCTCAGGCCCTTCAAATATGTTATCCGCTGATTTTCTCTGTCTCTTTTGCCCTCTATCTGGCTTGTTAGTATCAGGTTTTCCAAGCCCTCCTTCCTCATTGCATGTCCCAGGAACTTTATTTGTCTCTTCCTGATGCTTAATATTAATTTCCTTTTAGTTTCCAATCCTTTCCAAAACCTCCTCATTTCTCACATGCTCGGTCCATGATATCCGCAGTATCCTTTGTTGACCATGTCCAACGCAGTTTATGAATACAGTGCAGTACTTAATCTGTTCAATGCAACAACGTCAAAGATTAACACTCACGAGTCAGACAATCTATTGAATCTGACTATATCGCCAGTACTCGGGAAAATATGGTCGCCTTTATACATTGTTGCATTGAATATTTTGAGCCTTCTGATTTGCTAAACCCTTCCATTGGTGAACTATAAAATGAGTCAGCTCATGGCTGGCTCATTAGTATACAAGGCTACCCAAAAACTCCAACACCCTTCTGTAGAACCACATTTCAGCTGCTTCAAGTTTTTCCTTCATCTTTGATGATATTGTCCAGCATTCACGGCCATATTGAAGAACAGTAATTTTTCTTTGAAAAATTATGACGCGTGATTACATAACTTATAACCATAGGAGGATTTATTTTGCGCATATTTTTGTCGACTTCCAAAGTTTTCTGCTCGTGTCAGACTCTAATCATATCCATAACTGGCTAAAGTACATCCCGTCTTTTTAGTTAGGAATGAACCCTGTTCTTTTTTTATAGTTACCTTTTTTCCTTTATTCTTTTAATTTTTTCATTTATTTATTCGTTCATTCGAGCGTCAACTCAATTCACTCTGGGCCTCATACAGACCAAATAAAGAAATGATTATTTATATCTAAGGCAGGGGTGGGCAACCTTTTGGAGAGTGAGGGCTAAAAAGCTATGGCTCTAGTGTCGTGGAGAAGAATCATAAATATGTGAATAAATTTTCTATGTGTTTGAAGACAGCAAGGATCCAAAATTGGAGTAGACAGACTGAACTATCGCCCGGTTCACACTCCACCCACGTCTATTGAACAGGTGTAGAGGCTCATCCCTGTTCCCTGTTTAGGATGTGTTTTCCGGCTTTCTCTTTTCCAATCTTTTCACTCTTACGTAGCCCCCTGCACACTATTAAAATCGGTTGAAAACACTATTTTATATTCATTTAAAAGTGCCTGCTCACGAAAGCAATTGCACAGAAAAAGTGAAAGTGAGGCTGTATGCTAATTTGGGCGATCGCTACAAATAAAAAATAAAAGTAAAACACATTCTCCAGGTGAAATGAAATTGTTTTTTTTTTTAAATTTCAACGCAATATATTCAGACTATCAACTGTCACTTTGGTTTGGTTTATCTATATTTATATCGTCTAAGGTAGAGGGCCGGACAAGATTCACTCGAGGGCCGGACGTGGACCGCGGGCCGGACAAGATTCACTCGGGGGCCGGACGTGGACCGCGGGCCGGACAAGATTCACTCGGGGGCCGGACGTGGACCGCGGGCCGGACAAGATTCACTCGAGGGCCGGACGTGGACCGCGGGCCGGACAAGATTCACTCGAGGGCCGGACGTGGACCGCGGGCCGGACAAGATTCACTCGGGGGCCGGACGTGGACCGCGGGCCGGACAAGATTCACTCGAGGGCCGGACGTGGACCGCGGGCCGGACAAGATTCACTCGAGGGCCGGACGTGGACCGCGGGCCGGACAAGATTCACTCGAGGGCCGGACGTGGACCGCGGGCCGGACAAGATTCACTCGGGGGCCGGACGTGGACCGCGGGCCGGACAAGATTCACTCGAGGGCCGAATGTGGCCCGTGGACCGGGGGTTGCCATCCGCTGATCTAAGGTGACACTCTCCTCTCTACCTCTTAAATTTTGCGCATTTTTCTTTTTATAAATTTCATGCAAAAGATACTTTCCCTAAGAAATGACAAATATGAACGAAATTCAAGAAGAATTGTGATTAATGTTGCATTTAAATTTTTGAAGATTGTAGTTATCAGAGAGGCAAGTAAACGGAAGGTAGTTTCCACAGGCGAGAAAAGGAACTGTTAGAGTAGAAGTTATCGGTAAAATTAATTAATGCAAAGTGTTTGTTGTCCTGATGTCGAGAAAATGCCTTAACCGAATAATTCAGACACAGTACATTTACGTCCAGTTTCTTACACTATATCACCATCTTTGGTAGATTTTCTGTTATTATTGTGTGGGATATTTAAAAATAAAGATAAAAAGAAAAAAATCTATTTCAACAGTAAATGCCAGTCTAGTAGAACACTTAAATTCATGTATTTCGGGCACTTGAGAAAACAGCTTGCCAGAGCAGTTTCCATTAAAATATTTGTAGAAAAAACAGAGGGAAACCACGTCACGTCGGTGAGAAAGTGAGTGAAGTGAGTGCCAGGTCAGCATCGATTACATTGCAGATCTTTCTTTTGAATTTAACAATAACCTAGAGATTAACATCAGGAGCACCCGACCAGATATGGCCATAATATTTGTTTGTTTGTTTAGGCTTAACGACCTATCAATCCTTATGGGTTCATTTAAGGTCATAACCAATGATTTTTGGGTAAGGTTATTTTATTTTTACAACATTTTTCTTTTTTACGATTCATTGGGACTTGTTTTTAAGAGCAGGGTCTCCAAGTCCTACCCTTGTTATTTAACCCATAACTGGAGGGAATAGACGGATTAATACCTTTCCCAAGGGTACCAGTGCTTAAGTGAATGCAGGGTATTCAACTGGAATTCAAACTCGGCTCACCGATTTCTCTTTCCGAGCCGATATCCACTGCACCACAACGCACATCCGTCACTATACGCTTACAGCACCCATCTAAGTACTGACCAGGCTCAACGTTGCTTAACTTCGGTGATCGAGCGAGAACCGGTGTATTCAACGTGATAGGCCGTAAGCCCGCCATAATATTTAATGCCCGGGCTCGAATGAAATTAGAACAACTAAAGTCAAATGAGTTATAAAATAAACGATAAACGGATAAAAACAGATGGTATGTGTTCTAGTCACAAACATTTATTTTAACCTCTTTAGGCAGTAAATTCTGTTGCTCGGCTAATCCCCAAATTAATCTGTAATTAGTTTACACTCTTCCGATCTCCTCCCCATCCCCTCCTCACCGCAGTTCACACCACACACACACACACACACACACACACACACACACACACATTCCTCATGCACTCTAAGTGTAGGGGAAAACTGTAAAGACGCGGTGACAAACTTGAGACACACAAACACACGCACGTACATATTGACTACATATAAAGATTTAAATTAGAAAATTTGCATTTTTATATGTAATGAATTTTGGCTTTGTAAATAAATAAATTTAATTCCATTGAGCCCTCTGGTTGGATTAGTGATAATATTTAATATTAAGAGGATCCATTAGAATTAACCACAAAGCTGTATTTTTTTCGGATTTATAACCAATATATATATATATATATATATATTTATATTTATTTATTTATTTTCATATCTGGCCCTTTTTAGATATTCATTCTGATCTTATCTTGTTACATTCGAATATGTAGTTAATAAATTAGTGTTTATATATATATATATATATATATATATATATATATGAAATGAATTGTTTGAACATTATTTTTTATCGATACTCGTATTTAAGTAAATATTCTGTTTTTTAATTAAACAGTATTATATATTTATATCTACTGGCCTGATTATTTACGATAAATTTTTATTACGAAAATGTGTGCCATTCGGCAGAATTCGAACCTGCGACCCTTATCTACATAGGGGAAGCTACCATTTGATCTGTGTTATATAGGCTTGATTAAAAAACCTCGTTGACTGGAGGTCATTCCTGGTCGAGCGGTATAAGACGTTGCCAGATCAAACGGTAGCTTCCCCTATGAGAACTCAATCGATAATATTTATATATAAAAGCCAAGATGTTTGTGTGTGTGTCTGTTTATCTGCCTGTATGTCTGTATTTTTTTTTTTTTTAGCCCTTTTATTTTAGTTTTTGCTTCGGGTTTTGCTTTAGTTTTTGATTCGGGTAGGTATAATTGTAGTTCTTAGTCTCAGCCATGATACCATTTACTCAGAGGACTTATTTAGCCTTCAAAATTCAGTTTACGACGAAAAAAATTTATTTGATATCGATACTAGGAAATCAAAATTTGACTTACATCCATTCATTTTTCTTTCAGTCTACGGTTTCGCTTCAAATGGTAACGGCTATTGCTTTTTAGTCTTTCGTGCCAACATTCAAAGAGTCTGAGCTCCAGGACCATGGATTAGTGTTAAAGCTTTTATTACACCCAAGCAACGCCGGGCTATACTGCTAGTTATATAATAGTATTATTGTTACGGTTAGAATTAATAAGAAAAACTAATAATTCATTTTTTCTAGCAAAATTTCAACCTCTATTTTTAATGTCATGCATCTTGAAATAGACAACTAAAAGTAAAAACAAAAAGTTAAGATATATTTACTCTCTTTGAAAATTTAATCCAAAGCCGTCTTGTCGTCTAAATATAATATAGACGCTAATATCTAACCTCCTATTTTTTCTTGTCTTTCTTATTCTTTATTTTTTTTCTTTCTTTTTTACTTGACATTCTTCTGGATAATTTTGACCGATTCAGTGTTGAATGAATTTGGTCTGAAGAGCGGTCTATAGGCGCTGCGAATTATAATATTATCAATGTGTTTATGAAAACATCCTACTTATGTTTTATATATATATATATATATATATATATATATATATATATATATTATGAGATAAAATAGAAAAAGGATTATTTTTTCCATATATCCTCCAATTTCTTAAAGAAGTCCAAAATATAACAAAACTACAAAGTGATTACATCATCACAAACATGTAAATGCACAAAAGCTGAGTATCATCTTCCATGTATTCAAATGGGAAAGCAGAATAACATATTTCATATTTTTATTACTTCAAAGCTCCCAAGAAAATTAAATTTTGGCATTAAATGACCCATAAGTAGTTTATATGCTGTTAATTGGAGTAGATAGACTAAACTATCGCCCGGTTCACACTCCACCCACGTCTATTGAACAGGTGTAGAGGCTCATCCCTTGTTCCCTGCTTAGGATGTGGTTTCCGGCTTTCTCTTCTCCATTCTTTTCACTCTTTTATTTATTTTTTCCCCTCAATTGGAGTAGATAGACTAAACTATCGCCCGGTTCACACTCCACCCACGTCTATTGTACAGGTGAAGAGGCTCATCCCTTGTTCCCTGTTCAGGATGTGGTTTCCGGCTTTCTTTCTTCCAATCTTTTCACTCTTACATAGCCCCCTGCACATCAATGGCGTTACCGCCTTGCTCGGGGTGATATGATTAAAAAAAAAAAAAATTTGTGACACGTTCTGTAAATTAGAAAATCATCGGACTGCGTTTGTTGACGTTTTAGCCACTACACATACGCACGAACGAGAAGCGCTGGTATTTAAAAACTTTTTGAAATAATCTTTAAGAATAATTTTTTCAATCTAGCTAAATTCATCTATATTCATTTTCTTTCCTTCATCTTTGTTTTTAAATCTCACACATTGTGACAAGGATGTGCGTTGTGGTGCAGTGGATATCGACTCGGAACGACAAATCGGGGAGCCGTGTTCGAATTCCAGTTGCATTCACTTACGCACACGTACCCTTAAGAGAAGTATTAATCCGTCTTTTCTCTCCAGTTATGAATTAAATAACAGGACGGATTCGGTTCTATAGCCTTGGCTGGCAACCAGTCTACCGCAGAAAGCAATGGCAACCTACTGCGGGATAATATTTTGCCCAGTCAGCCATGTCTCTTTCGAGGCATGATCGCCCAAGCGTGTATCACGTATGGCACTCAACTGACATTGAGACAACAGAAAATCTGGCAAGGATGATGATACTTTGTAAGAAGCTGGAAGTAAATTTATTATCATTGAATTAGCGATTAAAGCACAAGACATAAAGATAACACACGTTTTGCATGGATAAATTTTACTAGTCGACTTTTCCAAATTGTGAATAAGCCTTCTCAGATAAAGAGAAAATTTCTTTAGAAAGTTATTGAGTATGCTCTGTCTCTCTTCTTATGTCTTTTTATCGTGTCCCTATCATGTGGCAGCAGCCATATTTAGAAGACACCTACAGAAATGTAACGGCGTACGACAATCCCATAATATTCTCTCCAGTTTCTGAAGGACATTTTTTGCCTTTGCTTTCGGATTTGTATTACTGTATTTCCATCAACATTGCCCGAAATAGTAGAATTGCCGGAAATTAACCTTTTTTAAATTTTTTTTTTATAATCATATCGCCCCAAGCAAGACATTTTACTGCCACTGTTTTGCAGGGGGTTACATAGGAGGAAACTTATGAGAAAGGGTAAGAGTTTATAAGGGGTGTCAGGAAGTGAGTAAGAGAAGGATGACTATGGCCATAAAGTGAGGGATCAGTTTATGTATTGATTGAAATGTAGAACTGATCCCACACTTTATATCCACATTATAATACTATAGAAATTTTTTTTTTATTTATAATCATATCGCCCCAAGCAAGGCATTTTACTGCCACTGTTGAGCACGGGGTTACATAGGAGGAAAGTTATGAGAAGGAGGGTCAGAATAAAGGGGGTGTCAGGAAGTGGGTAAGAGAAGGATGAGGATACTGATGAGAGTGGAGTGGACGGAGAAAGGAGCATGAGAGAGAGGATGCAGGTTAGATAGGAGATGACTTTTCTTTTTTTTATAATTATATCGCCCCAAGCAAGACATTTTACTGCCACTGTTTTGCAGGGGGTTACATAGGAGGAAACTTATGAGAAAGTGTGACATGTTATAGGGGGTGTCAGGAAGTGGGTAAGAAAATAATGGGAATACTGGTGAGAGTGGCGTGAACGGAGAAAGGAGCATAAGAGAGAGGATGCAGGTTAGTGAGATAGGAGATTACTTTTTTTTTATAATTATATCGCCCCAAGCAAGGCATTTTGCTGTGCAGGGTGTTACATAGAAGGAAAGTTATGAGAAAGCGTGAGAGATTATAGGGGCTCTCAGGAGGTGGGTAAGAGAATGATGAGAATACTGATGAGAGTGGAGTGGACAGAGAAAAGAGTATGAGAGAGAGGATGCAGGATAGTGAGATAGGAGATGACTATTGACGTTACATTTAAATTCTTGGTGATTGTAGCTGCCGTGGAAGCAAGTAAACGGAAGGGAATTACCTTTTCCGATCAGAAAATGACATGACAAAATATGGAATTTTTAGCTGTCATAATTAAAAATGTTCGCAATACGTTTGAAAGACAAATAGGAATATCCACACTAGTGCATTTTTTATCACATTTGGTTAAATTGTCTATCATTTACAGCCTTTTTCAAGTGTATGGCGCATCGTTTACAAACATGTGTCGATCAATTGATTACCTGAGAACAGTTGAACTAGATCGACTTTATCAAGACTGGGAAAGAAGAAAGAGAATAAGGAGAAAAGGAAGAAGATGTGATATAGGGAAAGGAGGAGAAGGGAGATATAGCAAAGTTAGAAAGTAAAAAGTAAAAGAAGTATCAATTGATCTTGATTTTAAGTCCAACTCTTTTACAATATTTGGTCCTGGGCATGACGGTTAACTGCATCCGGCAGCAAGGCTTCTGATTGAGAGGTTGGGAACCACCTCTTAATAGCTGTTGTTCCCAGGTCATCACTAGTGCCCTTTATGTACGAATTTACTCGAGCCACAAGATTAGGAACTAGGTCCCACCCTTTTACTGTGAAACCAATAAGATGTAAACGCAAATCTACTCCAGTAGCTTCTTTTCTCGAACTTCCCGCATGTAGAATTCCCTTCCATTTACTTGCTTCAACGATAGATACAATCTCCAAGAATTCAAATGTAAAATCAGTAGTCATCTTCTATCTCACTAACCTGCATCCTCTCTCTTATACTCTCATCTCATTTCTGCAGTATTCTCATCTCTCTCCTACCCGCTTCCTGACACCCACTTTATTCTGTCACTCCTTCTCATAACTTTCTTCCTATGTAACCCCCTGCACAACAGTGGCAGTATAATGACTTGCTTGGGGGCGATATGATTATTAAAAAAAATTTCTACACAATTAAAATGTGGACATAAAGTGGGGGTCAGTTCTACATTAAAATCAATATATAAACTGATCCCTCACTTTATAGCCACAGTCATCCTTCTCTTATCTACTTCCTGACACCCCCTATAACGTGTCACTCTTTCTCATAATTTTCCCCCTATGTAACCCCCTGCACAACAGTGGCAGTATAATGCCTTGCTTGAGACGATACGATTATGAAAAAAAAAAATGTAGCGAGACAAGTAATTAGGAATTTGTTCCAGTTATTTACAGCATGCATTTAAAATATCTTTCAGGAAATTAATTAAGAAGTTGAAATGAATATAAAAAGAGAACTTTTAAACTTCCTTTGATTAAATGATCTTTGGAAAAATAAAAGAAATATTGAATAACATGAAAGGCTCACACGTTGATTTAAAAATTAACAGAAGAAAAACATAAGAAGGTAATATTCAATTGTGATATTCTGAGATAGAAAATGAAGATCTGGAAGAAACCCAGGAATACATGCACTTACGGCAGTTTATAATAAGACTGTTGAAATAGTTTAAAACGTTGTATAAGCTTTATTTAAAATAAATAAATAAATAAATATATAAAAAAAGAAGCTTACCAATATGTTTAAAACATAAAGAACCAATTATGACATATCGGTAATAAACGGGGAAATGAACAAAAATGCTTGAAAAACAAACTTAGAAAAGTTCAAAACCAGTGAAAGGATCGATGCGAGAGTGATAGAAGTGAACGTGTATTTGAGATAAAAGGATAAAAGAGAAGTGATTGGGTTCTAGATTAAGTGTATTAACAAGGGAAGAGATTATGTTGAAAAATAAGAACATGCTTTGTGAAATAGATGTTTTTTATTATCCTTTCGGTAAGGAATTATGGACCGACGTCTAAAGATTGGTTGGATAATATTTAATATAAACACTGAGGTAATGAAAAAACTTGGCCAGTATATTTCAAATATAAATTGTCTAATTAAATCTAGGATTAGGAGTTTAAATGAGAGGGAGGAAATAAGTGAAAACATGATCCTCCACGGCATTATAAGGGCGGTTGGAGATTTTCTAATCCTCTTTCATTTTTGCAGAAACTCGGAAATAAACAGAAAGCTAAATTTGTTTTCTTGGCAATGCAACACTTGCTGACCTCTATTGACTTGTCTAAAATTATTACCGTTATTCATTTTCAAAATAAGTAAAATTTCACTCTCATTTTTACTAAAACTTTGAAAATGGACATTTTAAAATATATAAAAATATATACAAAAGGATGTGTGTTGTGGTCCAGTGGATATCGACTCGGAACGAGAACTCGGGGAGCTGAATTCATTGCATTCACTTACGCACAAATAACCTTGGGAAAGGTATTAATCCGTCTATTCCTTCCAGTTATGGGTTAAATAACAGGACAGATTGGGTTCTATAGCCTTGGCTGGCAATCAGTCTATCGCAGAAAACAATGGCAACCTGCTGCGGGATAATCTTCTGCCCAGTCAGTCATGTCTCTTTCGAGAAATGATCGCCCAAGCGTGTATCACGTATGGCACTTAACTGACTGACTGAATAGGAATCATGATTAAGGCTTCTACTGGTCATAAAGTGGGGAATCGATTTCTATTGTTATGAAGTAATAAACTGATCCCCCACTAATTACTACATCAAAATATAATGCAACTCTTCCTCCTCCAGCTATAAGTCAAATAATAGGACAGTTTGGGTTCTATAGCCTTGGCTGGCAACCAGTCTACCGCAGAAAACAATGGCAATCTACTGCGGGATAATCTTCTGTCCAGTCAGTCATGTCTCTTTCGAGACATGATCGCCCAAAGTGTGTATCACGTATGGCACTTAACTGACTGACTGAATATAATAGTTGGAATCCTGATTAAGGCTTCTACGGGCATAAAGTGGGGTATCTGTTCTCTATTGCTATAAACTAATAAACTGATCCCCCACTAATTTTATTTAATGTAATAATGTAATATAATCTATCACTTCTTCCTCCAGCTATGAGTTAAAAGGCAGGACAGATTGGGTTCTATATAGTATTGGCTGGCGACCAGTCTACCGCAGAAAACAATGGCAACCTACTGCGGGATAATCTTCTGCCCAGTCAGTCATGTCTCTTTCGAGACATGATCGCACAAGCGTGTTTCACGTATGGCACTTAACTGACTGATATACACAAACAAGAAAAGAAAACAAAATTATGCCAAGGTACAGCGGAGGGTCTGTAATGTGATCGATACCGACTTAGCAGACAACATGCAGTCTCTCTCTCACCAGCGCGACGTGGTTTCCCTGTGTCTCTTCTATAAATACTTCCATGGCCTCTGCTCCGATGAACTTAGATCACTGGTGCCCTCTAGGTTCGAATTTGCACGAGATACTAGATTAGCAACTAGATCCCACCCTTTTACAGTGAAACCGATAAAATGCAACCGCAACTTCTACTCCAACAGTTTCTTTTCTCGCACTTCCCGACTGTAGAATTTCCTTCCACATGACTGCTTCCTCGACGGCTCCAATCTCCAGGAGTTTAAATGTAAGGTCAGTAGACACCTCCTAACACACTAACTCGCTCCCATTCTTTCAAACACTCTTCCCATCCTCCCAACTACCTATCACCTCCCTTCTGACATTTCCTATATCTAACCACTCTTTCTATTTACCTTCCCCTATATAGACCCAAGCGCAATAGTGACAGTGGAATGCCTTGCTTGGGGTGAAACGATTAAAAAAAAATGGTTCGTAAAGGAGTGGATCAAAAAATATATCAACACAAAAGAAATGAGAAAATTGGCTAACCGGTTATATCTCCTCGTCTTTCAGAGCCAACCGATCCCATTTTTTTCTATTTTCTTGTTATATTTTTCGATCCGCCATGTTTTTTTGGGTTTTTTTTTTGTTTTTTTTTAATCATATCCCCCAAGCAAGGTGGCAATGCCACTGAAGCGCAGGGGGCTACGTAAGAATGAAAAGATTGGAAAAGAGAAAGCCGGGAACCACATCCTAAACAGGGAACAAGGGATGAGCCTCTACACCTGTTCAATAGACGCGGGTGGAGTGTGAACTGGGCGATAGTTTAGTCTATCTACTCCAATTGAGGAGAGGAAAAAAAATAAGAGAGTGAAAAGAATGGAGAAGAGAAAGCCGGAAACCACATCCTAAACAGGGAAACAAGGGATGAGCCACTTCACCTGTTCAATAGTCATGGGTGGAGTGTTAACCGGGTGATAGTTAAGTCTATCTGTTACGGAAAAAAATGTTCAGAATGGTGAGTTAACTAAGTTTTAAAGTCCAATCAAAGAAATAGAAAAAAAGGACAGCAAAATAAAAAATAAAAAAAACTTGCATAAATAAATACAAAATCATGACTTACTAAAATTTCAAAATGTCTAACCAACACCTACACCTTACGGCCAGTTGACAAAAGAAAGAAAAAGTTATTTTATCTAATGGCCAGCAGAGGAATGGCTTTATGGGTAGGTTAGTCATTCAATACACAGAATTTTTTCTTATTCTTTCTCTTCCTCTCCATTGCTGTATATTTTTTGTATATATTTATATGTTAAAGTATCTTAAATTCGACCCTGTAAAAAAACAGACGAACATATAAGCTTGTATTGAATCTTTATTTAAACAATTCGACCCTGTAAAAAAAGTAGGTAACTCCACACAATTGGCGCAAAAAGAACAGCATATCCTGATGTTAAAAGGCCTCAACATTAATAAAAACAAAGTCTTATCATCAAAATGTTTATGTTATTATTAAGAGGACAGATTAAATTTTGTTGTCATTATTTTTTAAACTTTTTAATCCTTTCTAACACGTTCGAAATTGAAATTAAAATTTCTTTTTTGTTTTCCGTCAGCGATTCACGCTAGGTTTACGTAAAGTGACTATTAAGAAAACGTTACGCAAGTCGTTTTTTAGGTATTGAAAGACACATTAATTTGAAATTTTTTGCTAAAATCAACTTATTGTCTGATTTTCATTAAACTTTCAGTACTTATTCACAAATGAATGAAATTATTTATGCAATTCTTATTTTTAGAAAATCTTGGTAAAAATATATTTTTTAGATCTTTTACCTCCCCCTCCAATTAATTACATACAACTTCTAGAAATACATTATCTATAACAACTTTTTATTTATTAAATGCGAGACTCATTGGGGAATGTAAATCATGTAATTTTTTTATTACCAGACCATTTTTCCGAAAATCTGCTCCTAATAATAAAATAAAAATTGCATTAAAATTACGCTATTTTAATGTAGATAAAGTGTTAATTGATTTTATAAATAATATAATTTTAGAATATCATATCTGAAGAAGAAAAAAGTTTCGGTGAAAAATGAATTTTTATGTATTTTTTTCTTTTACTTCTTTGCTAATTAAAGTTTCAAACATCTTTTTAAGTTTCTTCTAGTTGCTCAGTGTCTTCGGTTATTAATTCATTAAAAATAGATTTCAAATCGAAAATTCATACACTTAATGCAAATCATTTAGAATTAAGAATTTTAATATAATTTCTATTTTTTTAAATTATGTTAAACTGCACATTTTCTTTTACAATGAAAACTTATAAGAGACTTATCCTTCAAAGGTCACATGCTTTAAGGATTGTTCCACTTACGAAAATACTTTTGTTCTAAATTTCATGCGATAAACAAATAATATCTGTTTCAAATTAGATTAATTTAACTCTAAATTTGATAATTTTCCAAAATAACGAGTGAGAAATGTATATTTTATTTTTGCAAAGGTTTTTAAAGCCGAGAATTAACTTTTGTTTATAAATGAGTCGATCACTCAAAAATGGCCGAAAAATTAAAAATTAAAAGCAAATCTCAAAATTTTAGATTCCAATGAATAGAATATTTTGCTTAATGGAAATAGTAAATTTAACCATTTAGCCTTCAATTAAGCTAAAATTAAAGTTTCAAGAAAAAGATTTTATTTATAAAAATGAAATCTAAATCTTAGTTATCGAAAATGGAGTGAAGCTACCTACTGTAAAGAAACACAGACAAACATATAATTTTGTATTGAGTATGAAATAAAAAAAAAAAAGTTCGTCCCAGTAAAGAAAAATAGAGAAATGTACAAGCTTGTACTGAAACTTTAAATATCTGGGACGTGTTTTAACAAAGGATAGAAAATGCAACTTTTTGAAATCAAAATACACATTCTACTAGCGAAAGAAACCTTCTTAAAGTCGAACAGAAGAAAAAAGTTATTTAAAAACAACGGAAACTTGCTGAATTGCTATGTGATATCCGTCCTCTTGTATGACAATTTACCCACGGATAAGGAGAAAACTAGAGGCAACAGAAATGTGGTTCTACAGAAGGATACTGAGAATTTCATAGATTGAGCGAGTAAACAATGAGGAAGTCTTAACAAAAAATGGCCGTAAAAAGAACAATTATGCTCAGAACCATGAATAGAGAGCTGAAATTCCTCGGACAAGAGGAAGGATGACTTGGAGAATTTAATGCTCACATGGTATATTGGGAGCAAGATAGATAGGGAAAGGCGACGATCGACCTACCCGACAACTAAGCGTGAATGAATGTCGGAACGGGAGTGAGGAGGCTTAGCAAAAAGTGAAAAACTGCTAAGGACCGCAAGGGATAGAAACTTATGGAGAGTGATGACCACTAATGTACTGAAGAGACTCAGTTCTTAGAAGAAGCTAAAGAGGGAGACAACTATGGCTGCCTTCCCCACATGCACCACTCATAAACTATTTTAGTATTTTTATTTTTATTTCTAAATATTAGCTTTCAGAATTTGATATATGTCATCCACATTCCAGAAAATGTTAAATGAAATAAAACGGTGAAGATTTATGGTACCCTATCTATAGAAATGGACTCTTCCTCCGTTGATAAATACTAACCTACTTGACTTTCAGAGACGCAGGTGTAAGGTAGTCGTGTGACAGTTTAAAAACAGTCTAGAGACAGTCAAGACGCAGCGTAACTATACCGTTCGGACTTACACTTCTATCTGTTGATTACTGACCCCCTTACTTGTATATATATCTTGTTATTCTAATACACTATTTGAACCTACCTTCTTGTTTCCGTGTCTTTCTCTCTGGCACAACCAAACAGGCTACAATAAGATCAAAATAAAATATTTACAGCATAAAATAGATTTAAACAAAATTAATTTATAATCAAATAAAATATATAGAATCAGGAATTTTTTAAACTTAAGGTTTGATTTAGATAAACACCCTACCCACACTTTTAGCATCTGATTCGTCCCCTCATTCCATACGTAAACTATTTATTTTGTGGTGTTGTTTTGTTGGATGAATTATTCAGGGTTTTCAGTATTGAATAAGTTTTCTTTCTACAGAGCGCACCGAACATATTTTTCTCTCTACATTTTTTGTCGTCCGGTGGGAAAGTTGGGAGTTCAGAGGAATTTTTACGGTCTCGACAACGACCCCACGTGTGTCGCTTCGAATAGCAAGGCCTTGAAAGTATGAGCAATTATTACCATTCGAGTGATGCAAGTAATATGATAACAAGACGCATGCGCAGAATGGATTGGCAGAGATAAAAAGAAATGTACACGTGACTGACTCAAGCTGACGCGCGTATATACAGTGGCAAACACACACACACAATCACGGACACATTACATTTAACAATAGACAGCGACATTTTTATAATATCAAATAACGTTCACGTAACGAAACAGGATATAAGAGAGGGTGCTGAAAATTTATTTACTTTCCGCGGTCGCCTTTCGTAAAAAAAGTTGTTTTTTTTTTACATAAGAAAATTGCTTGCTCTTTGCCTTAGCCACATTTTAGAATTCAGAATTTCTTTCATAGACAACCGCTTCTACCCACCATAAGAATGGACCTAGTCTCCCTGAAAGCAAAACACTGTACCTCCTAGGCCTAAATCTCTCAGTCGACCTCAAATGAAACGACTGCATTGAATCCATAGCTAAATCTGCTGCTCGGAAGGTTGGTTTCCTTCGTAAGACTAGAAAGTTCTCGTTTAAATCCATCATCATCATCATTTATCCATCACACCCAGATGGTGCATAGGGCAGCAACTTTTTGTTGCTGTTTCTGTAACAAACTGTTTTTTACGGGGTAAAGTTGTGAGCCCTGCACCCAACTCCCAAACCTGGACCGGTGGACCATTCTTGGTCCTTACGTTTACAGCATCTGGTATTCTCAAATGGTCACCCATTTAAGTACTGACCAGGCTCGATGTTGCTTCGGTGATCGGACTGGAACTGGTGTATTCAACACGATATAGCCGTAGACATAAATCCATCTTACACATATATAAATCTACCATCCACCCGTGTATTGAATACATCTGGTCGGGTGCCCCTGTTATTCACCTCGGGGTTCTTAACAGAATCCAACGAAGAATCTGTCATGTAATTGATCTCGACCAGGGAACTCAACTTCAATTACATTCTCAACGGGGTAATATGGCTTCTCTGTGGCTCTTCTAGAAATACTTTCACGGCTTCTGCTCTGATAAGCTCAGCTCCATGGTGCCCCCTCTGCATGAATTTAGTCGAGCTACTAGACTGGCGGCTAGGTCCCACCCTTATACAGTGAAACCAATCAACTGTAACCGTAACTTTATAGCTTCTTTGCTCGTACTTCTTGCCTGTGGAATTCCCTTCCGTATACTTTCTTCCCTGACAGCTACAATCTCCAAGAATTTAAATGCAATGTCAATTCCCATCTTTTATCTTCTTGACTCACATCATTTCCATGATAACCCTTGTATCATGTTCTTCTTCCTTTCCACTCTACTCTCATGCAGCCCTCTTCACACCTGTATTCTCATCCTTTTCTTACTCATTCTCTAACTCCCCTCTAACTTGTTCCTCTTTCTCATCGTTCATCTCTTCCGTAACCTCCTGTGCACCAGTGACAGTTCTACCTTGTTTGGGGTGACATGATTCAAAAAATTAGATTGGTTGCCAACTACATCTACAGAACCCAATACACTCTATTATTAAATTACAAGCCTTTCTCGGATGATGTGTTAACTTTCATCATGTATAAAATCAGAGAAGCACTTAATAATAAACACGTGTCAACAGCGATCGCCATATCTCGAAGGCATTTGACAAGTTTTAGAATAAAGAGTTACTACGCAAATTAACCAACTGTAAAAGTCTCTAGGAAAGTCTTCTTAGTTATCAAGTTCTTCCTAGCAGGTAGATTTTTCAAGGTCGCTGTTAATGGACAGTCCTCGGGAATACTTGAGATTAATGCTAGCGTCCACCAAGTCTATGTTTAAAATGCAATCTGATTGGGTCATTATGATCCCGAGTAAATTTTTCCACCAAAAATTGATAGTGATAAAATTTTGTTGTCATATAACACAATCCCTGGCTGCGTCCAGTCAACTTCCCTGACCTTTGGCCGATTCCGCCCACGTTGTGTTGTTGATGTCGGATTAGTCAAAGCAAGACCGCTTATTACCACTTGACGAGGCTGGTCCAGGGATTAGTATATAATGAAAACCATATTTAAGACCGCAACGACACGGTGTAGATTTATATATGTTTATGTATATCGAATAATTACAAGATTACAAGCAGATTACCAGCTCGAAATTAAAACAATTACATTCAACCATTTCGAATTCCAATAGAAGAGAAAAACCATTCCCTATCACTGTCTGTCTGCTCTTATCAAATGTCCGGGTAATCCAGTACACAGGAAATTCTCAAGGCCGTATTCCGACCTAAGGTCACATATCGTCAAAATCCATTGACAAATATTTTGACTTGAATCGCTTTGATAAATTCTCTTAAAAATAATTTTGCACTTACTGTGCTCTGCACCTGTATTTCCCACTTGTTAACGTTTTAGCTATTTTACCCTACAAAAATAATTGTATTCTCCAATTCTAGAGAAATCTCGTCTCATCATGAAAATCACTTAAAATTAACACCAGTCTTTAATCTTAAAATAGAATGACAGTCAAAAATTGGGAGTATCATGGTTTAGATCGATATCGGTTTATCTCAGATTGAACTTCAGACAGATAGCAATCTGAAACAATTATCAATCTCGAGTTAGTTGCGAGACATATCAAGGTATCAATCCATCTCACTTTAACTTCTGAAAATGACGAGTTGAGCTCCCAGGTCGGGATCAATTACATGACAGATTTTTCGTTGGATTCTGTCAAGAAGCCCAAGATGAATAGCAGAGGCACCCGACCAGATGTGAATGCTAATCTGATGCTGGGTCGAATTTATTCTTTCTCAGTTGTCTCTCTGTCCGCTGACAGATACACAGCTGTGACAAATAAAAATACTGAGAGGTTCCCGGTCCCAGGGAACAGATGCCCAAGGCTGCATCACCCCACTGCACTAAAGAAGTGAATCGGTGTTCGCTACCAAGGCCAACGCAACCGTTGCAGAAGTGGGGCTGGGCAATTTTTTGCCCTGACCCGAGTGTATGCGCTCGGGTACCCCACCATAAACTCGACCTTCTGTCACGACATGTCTCACCTCAGTGAGGTAAATATTCCATATAACAGTTAATCCAGTAAAGTTACTGTAAATAAATATTCCTAAAGACTCAAGTTCCATTATTTTTCCTCATATATATATATATATATATATATATATATATATATATATATATATATATTGGTAAATAATCCTAGAGGACCTAGTAATATTGTTTGAATATTAAAATTGATCTAACAGAGAGCTCAATGTAAATTTAATTTACAGAGCAGATATTCATTTATTTAATCTGTAAATTCAGATCACATTTAGGGGGATCGCTATTTCAACATGTCAGTTCAAGACATACATTGTCAATCACAGAATAGAGAAAAATTCTTATACTAGAAGCAATGGTTAAAATCTAATCTTTATTAGAGGCAAAACATGTTATGAATAAATGGCAGGCGGGGATAATTAGTGAAGTTTAAATTTACTACAGTGACGACATTTGCTAATTAATTCGATACGTTTATTAAGAAGTACATTCTGATATTGAAATTTTAAAATCCTAATCTTTTCTGATAAACATAGACTACATTTATCACCTAGACTATTAGGAGTACGTGCCGAGCCTATTAACTTCCACTATATCTGAGGGTTTAGGCCTTCTTCCTTCAATTCCCAGTATTTTCGGGAGAGGGTTGTCTGAAATCTTAAAAAAGGGTTAGTAAAAAAGGGTTAGTAAAAAAGTGCCTATGTGTATAAAATCTTTGTTTCCAAATCCCCGCCGAACTTCCGATGTACATTTTTCCTTGTTCTCATTAGGGTGGTGGGGAGCTTTATAGATCACATTTGTAGAACTACTTTCATTTACCTTGGAGAATACGAAGCTTTTTCCTACATACTACCCTTGGACAAATTACTTGCCTTCCACTACCACAGGAAGATTACTACTATTTTCTGCCCTGCTTGTTTCAAACTGACATGATGAAATAGCTATCACCACTAAATGTGATCTGAATTTACAGATGAAATAAACATTTGCCTGTTAAAAAATAATAGTCGATTTCAGAAACATCATTTTATATTTGAAAATTTAACTGTAGAAATGTTGAAATTAGTAAAAATACGAGCCTGGAGCCTCTATGCACCTCTGACATCAATCAACAAGATTGTTTATTCCTCGTTGATAAAAAAAAAGTTATTGGCTGAGATGCAACAAAATCTTTGAAAGCTGATTCCACCTCTGGTTTGGACCTAAATGTTTTACCACTTAAAAATGTGCTTAAGTTCTTAGAAAATGATAATCAATGGGTAAAATGGCAGGAGAATGTGGCAAACTCTCGTATTCCAGGTCTGTGACTTTATGTAGTCACAAATTATGATGGAGCAGAATTGGACCACGTTGATTCACCAATACGGATCTCATTTTTTGCAGGCGTGCATGCATATCAGCAAGCTGATTGCAGTAAACCTCTGCATTAATGCTCCGATTGGATTCCAGAAAGCTCTAGTGGATAACACCAATTGCAGACCCCCCAGACAATCACCATAATTTTTTGCTGATGCAACATTGGCTTTGGGAAATGTTTGGGGAATTCATCACGGTCAAGCCATTGATATGATCGTTTACGGCTAACGTAAAGGATCCCTTTTTCATCATAGGTGACTATTCGGAAAGCGATCATTGGTGTTATGCAGAAAGAGCACTCTTCATAAAGTTTTTAATTTTTATTGAGATCATGAGGAACCCATTTATCAAGCTTTTTCACCTTGGCAGTACTCTGAAAATGATGCGAGACTGTTGCAGTGTTGACACCAAGCGTCTAAGACATTTCTCTGACACTCTGACGTGGGTTTTGCTCAACAGCTGTTTGTTCGTTTTCAAGACTACATGACCTTTTTCTACCTTCTTCATCTTCAAGTACGAAATTTCTAGAACCACCTTCGTACTGTCCGATCACTTGTGGACCCATCTCCCCAATCTCCGTTGATATTAGCAGAAGTTTGGGAGGCACTGTACTTTAGTTTTAACTCATACAAGAAAAGTAAACGAAGTTCAGGTTTTATCATGTCCATTATTAAGGGCTTCTATGCTTCAAGGACATTTCTGTCTATAAATAAGTTAAAAATTATTAAAAAGCACCCATTAATTATAATGTATACTAAAATTCACCTTATATATTTCGTGAATACTATGTTAAAATGGCTTTTCAAAATACAACACTTTGAGCGGCCATTATTTTTGTAACAACCTAATATATACCGTGAATACTATGTTAAAATGGCTTTTCAAAATACAACATTTTGAGCGGCCATTATTTTTGTAACAACCTAATATATACCGTGAATACTATGTTAAAATGGCTTTTCAAAATACAACATTTTGAGCGGCCATTATTTTTGTAACAACCTAATATATACCGTGAATACGATGTCAAAATGGCTTTTCAAAATACAACACTTCGAGTGGCCATTATTTTTGTAACAACCTTATATATATATATATATATATATATATATATATATATATAGTTATGAATTAATTGTACATTGCTACACGAAAATTTCTGTTTCAAGATAGATTCTCATCATCAGGCAATGCTTAATGTTGGTTGTGCAGATGATTTGCATATAAATAACAAAAACCTTTGGTTTGTTGTGTGAAGATATAATGTGGGAAGATACAAAATTTACATGTGTGTTTCTTTTGAATAATCAGAGCGAAGATTCATTTTGGTATTTGGCCCTAAAGAATACATACTAACAAACTTCTTTTTTTTTTTCCTTCTTTTATTCTTTGGGGCCAAATCCCAAAATGAATCTTCGCTCTGATTATTGTTATTTAAATGTAAATCATCTGCACAACAAACATCAACATTGCCTGATGATGAGAATCTATCTCGAAACATAGAAATTTCTGTGTTACAATTTCTGAATACAACAAATATATATATATATATATATATATATATATGATAGAAAAATAGACCAAAAGACAATCACCTTAAAGTAAACAGCAGTGCTCGACTACGAGGCTCTTCAGATTTTTTTAAAAATCATATCACCCTGAGCAAGGCGGTAACGCCACTGATGTGCAGGGGGCTACGTAAGAGTGAAAAGATTGGAAAAGATAAAGCCGGAAACCACATCCTAAACAAGAAACAAGGGGTGAGCCTCTTCACCTGTTCAATAGACGTGGGTGGAGTATGAACCGGGCGATAGTTTAGTCTATCTACTCCAACTGAGAAAAAAAAAAGAGGAAAAGAATGGAAAAGAGTAAAAGATTAGAAAAGAGGAAGTATTTGATTGAAAGAGAAGATATCCAGCCACGTTGTTTAAAACTTTTCTAATAATCATATATGCACAGTATAGGGAACCATGATTAGACTAGCATCTAAAAACCTCTGTTTACACACTCATCAACAAATGAGTCCAGAGTGAAATACATATGATTATAAATGATTAGATTGTGATTAAAACTCAAAATAATGTTAAAATAACCATTTGGGTCATTTAATGCTGAAGAATTTGTTTGGTTTTTGTTTTGCTGCTTGTTGATCTTTTGTGAGTCTATTGTTGTCGAGATATAAGTAGAGGTGTTGTGATGTGATGTGTAATGGTTATATGCTATCTTCTTTTGCAACTATATTTTGATATATAATTTTGTTGCTTTTAGAAATTCTAAAAAGTCATTTGAGTCAGCTTTGTTGAAGATGTCTTTCTGATTTTATTCTAAAAAAAGATCTCCCGTTTGACACATTAGTCGCCTGATAAACCCAGAATAAAATAAATATAATTATAATGAATCAATAATCAAAATAATTGTAAAACAATAAAAAATAAAAACAGTTTCACACAAGAGCCACTGATAACCACAGAAGTAAATAAATCAAAGATTATAATCATAAATTATGATTACGAGTCCAAATACTGATAAATATAAGAATTATTGTTTGTTACACTACTGATCACACCAGAATTAAATATACATTATAACAAATAATAAATATAAGATTGCAAATCAATGTTATCACGCACAATAACTTCATTACCGTTTTAGTTTTTTAACTAAACTAGCAGTATAGCTCGGCGTTGCTTGGGTGTAATGAAAGCTTATATATATATATTATCAATTTTCTGCACTATTGTAAGAACTGCAATCTTGAAACTTCTGAATATCGTTTCTTATGTCTTTGTCTATGAGTGTATCAAATTTGATTAAAATCGAATCTGTCCTGCAATCCAACCTAGAGCTGGATAGAGAAACGACACCTTTCCCAAGGGTATTTGCACGTAACTGAATACAACAAATTCAACTGGAATTCGAACTCTGGTCTCCGATTTCTCATTTCGAGGCGATATCCACTGCACCACTCTGCACTATACATTTCCCAATGGCATTAGCACAGAATGAATTTGACTGAAATTCGAATTAGATTCTCAAATTCGTCAATCTGAGCCGCAACCCATTACTGTACCGTGACTATTAATAAGCCCACATAATAATAAGAAAAAAAAAAGAAGAGTCGGATTCATGCCTTTCCCAAGGTTATTAGAACGTAAGTGGAGCAAAATACGAGGGTAAGAAGGTCCATGTTTGCTTTGGGTGAAATATACGAAAGAAACGACCTTGAATCAGTGAAATGGCCAAGATAATATATATATATATATATTCTTTTTTTTTTTAATCATATCACCCCAAGTAAGGCTGTAATGCCACTGAAGCGCAGGGGGCTACGTAAGAATGAAAATATTGGAAAAGTGAAAACCGGGAACCACATCCTAAACAGGGAACAAGGGATGAGCCTCGACACCTGTTCAATAGACGTGGGTGGAGTGTGAACCGGGCGATAGTTTACTCTATCTACTCCAATTGTGGAGAGGAAAAAAATAAGAGTGAAAAGAATGGAGAAGAGAAAGCCGGAAACAACATCCTAAACAGGGACAAGGGATGAGCCACTTCACCTGTTCAATAGTCATGGGTGGAGTGTTAACCGGGTGATAGTTAAGTCTATCTGTTACGGAAAAAAATGTTCAGAATGGTGAGTTAACTAAGTTTTAACTTAGTTAAGGTCCAATCAAAGAAATAGAAAAAAAGGACAGCAAAAATAAAAAATAAAAAAACTTGCATAAATAAATAAAAAATCATGACTTACTAAAATTTCAAAAAGTCTAACCAACACCTACACACATGCTTACGACCAGTTGACAAAAGAAAGAAAAAGTTATTTTATCTAATGGCCAGCAGAGGAATGGATTTATGGGTAGGTTAGTATATATATATATATATATAAGTAATGAATATTGGATTAAGTGCCTTTATAAGGATAGAGATTATATTACTAAATTTTACGAAATCCATTGCAAAATGGTTAATTCCAATATACATGTTTTTTAATTTATTTGTTTAAACATTAGACAGTATACTGTTTAACTGTAAAAGACAGAACATCTACTCAGATACGAGTATCCATTGAAAATATTGTCTAAACAAATAAATTAAAAGATAGTGATTGTGTTTAAAAATAAATGCTACAGATTCTGTGGCTTATTTACATATAATACATTTTAAAAACAAGTTTTTGGGACATTATTTGTAAAAATATTACAATAATTCAATTTTTCTCACCTCAATCAAGGGGATAATGTCACTAAGGTGCAAAGGATTATTGAGAGCAAAAGAAAATGAGAAGACGTTAGTGGGAAGAAAGGACAATAAAATAACAGATTTCATGAACACAAAAGATGGCGATTGACATCGCATATGAAGTTTTCAATATCATAGGTTGTAAGGAACCGGAAAAGAGTTCGGCAGGCGAGAAGTACGAGAGAAGAAACTATTAGGATAGAACTTACGGTTACATCCAGCTATTTCAATAATAAAACGGTGAGATTAAATAAAGGATTCAGTCTAAAATTCCATGAAAGTTGCTTGGATCGACAGACACCTGTAGAAGGTAAGCGAGCACAACGACAGAAACGTGATAACAACAACAAAAATAAAGATATTCGTCCGTAAATAATGATAATTTCTCATCGACTGTCTTAAACATAATTTGTATCACTGGTTTTATATAGACCAGCACGCGGCAACTTTTAGAACTTCATGGACCACAAAATGTATAAATTTAAATTTGTCGAACCACTAAAATGAATTTAGAAAAAAAGGGAAATACATTCATATAATAACTAGCATCATAGCCCGGCGTTGCCCGTGCAACTCAGAACATTTTAATAATAGTAGAAGATGCCAATGAGAGGAGTAGATGGAAATCATTGCTTGAAAGTTGGAAAGGAGAGCTGAGGCTCTTATTAACCATTTTCAGCATTAAAAAATCTATTTTCTTTTGTTTTGCTTAAACGTGATTTGATGTTTTGTGACACTGTAAACAACATTTCGTTTAGTTTTGTTTCAAAATTACGGGGGAAAATATTTACATTTTTTGTTGACTAACTGAATTTAACATTAAAATAAAACTTATTTATTTTGTTTTACTGCAATTAGAAATATAAAAACTATTACGCTCTCAGTTCAGAAATTTTCGAAGAATATTTAAAAATGTAGACATTTAATTTTAAAGGAAAATTAATGCCACACAAATTACAGACAGTTGATTTCCTGCATTAAATATTTAGCGAAAAAAAAGCTTTATTTTTTTATATTTCATTTTCCCAAGTATGAAATATTAAATCTGGAAAAAAAAGTCTTAAATAATTAAATTAACCATTGGCACTTTTTTGTTTTTGCATAATTTGTTTCTGTTTGAAAAAACACTTTATTTTTTTTAAATATTTCTTTATTTCAAAATTACGGGGAAAATATTCACATATTTTTGTTGACGAAATGAATTTTTAAAACGTCGGAATAAAAATTAAATATAAAGGCTCATTTTTTTTAATAAAAAAATATTTTCGTCGCGTTTGACACGTGTGATTTGATTTCTGTGACGTAATTTATCAACCATCTTAGATCTTAGATGTTTTACGGAGCAAATGTAAACAATCGGCTCTATTGGCCAAAAAGTGCGAAAGGGAAATTGCTGAACTTAAAAATCAAAAAGTATGTGTCGACCTGGTTTCCCTGTAGATATGTGTCCCGAGAAAGTTTGAATGGCGTAGCTTAAAAAATGTAGGCGTGCATAGGGAACAGTCACACACAGACTCACAGATTGCCTTTTATATATATACTAGCAGTATATCCCGGCGTTGCTCGGATGTAATGAAAGCTTTAAAACTAATCCATGGTCCCGGAGCTCAGACTTAGCCTAAAGAATATTTGTGTGAAGTTTGGTGAGAATCGGGTAAAAATTGTGAATTTGTATAAAATACATACAGACATACAAACAGACACAGACACAAACATCTTGTCTTTTATTTATATATATATATATATATATATATATATATATATATATATATATATATATTGTCGATTTTTTGCACTATTATAGGAAGTGCAACCTTGAAACTTCTGAATATCATTTCTTATGTCCTTGTCTATGAGTGCATCAAATTTGATTAAAATCGGACCAATCCTTCGATAACCCGATTTTTTCGATTATCGATTTTCGATATTTGTCGGGGGTTCCTTGACAGAAAACCTAGCTAAGAATACTCACAGACGCTTATAGTACAACTGTGTATAAATTATCAAGAAAATCGGTTCAGCCGTTTCGGAGTCTATAGGTAACGGATACACACACACACACGCACAGACACACACACACACAGAGACAAAGTTCCATTTATAAATAAGTTTAAATTTATATATATATATATATATTAAATATAAGAGACAATGAATGTCTATTATGTTTAATCATGAGCCGTTCTAAACGTCGTATTTTTGCTTTAATTTCAGTTGAAAATAAAGACAAAAATTCTCCAACATTTGGATAATTATTTATTGGTTTTCTTCTAAGCTTTCGGCTCACATGAGCCATCTTCAGAGAGGTAGTTTAAACTGAAATATTATAAAATCCACCATCACCGACGATTTTTTTTTTATGTTGACATAAAACTCCGCTTGGCAACGGCAATAGTTACCAAAATAATAAACGCAGTTCTTAAGTTTGCGATACACTCATACTCATACACACAGTAAGAGGAACCTGCAGATATTGGAGGCCATGTACATCAAATCAAAACAACCAACACTCAATAAAATCAACTTTAAAACAGGAAATAACATATTACATTGCATTTGACTAGATGGTTTTGTTGTCATTTCGCGCTATCCCGCGGTGTGACGTCATAAAACCGCATCGCAAACTTAAGAACTGCGTTTATTATTTTTGGTAACTATTGCCGTTGCCAAGCGGAGTTTTATGTCAACACAAAATAAAATCGTCGGTGATGGTGGATTTTATAATATTTCAGTTTGAACTACCTCTCTGAAGATGGCTCATGTGAGCCGAAAGCTTAGAAGAAAACCAATAAATAATTATCCAAATGTTGGAGAATTTTTTGTCTTTATTTTCAACTGAAATTAAAGCAAAAATACGACGTTTAGAACGGCTCATGATTAAACATAATAGACATTCGTTGTCTCTTATATTTAATAGCATATGTCTAGAAAATTACTTGCTGCCTCGATATACTAAATATATATATATATATATATATATATATATATAATAGAAAAACTTTTATTTATATGAAAAGCACTCATTAAAGTTTATAAAGTTATAGTGTAATTATTTAAATAAAAAATTGAAAATTTGAATTTTACTCAATATTTCTGCGGATCATCAAAAATTTTGCACGGATCACCAGTGGTCCGTGGACAACCATTTGGCGACCACTGATGTAGAATATAATGACTTCGATTTATACTGACGGCTCGGCAGCTGTTAGCTTGTTTCGAAGTCAACTAAGCCTTCTAAGTACCTGTAATTTATATGGTTATTAACAACGAGTAGAAGACTAAAATACTAAATCACTTGATCGGTTTTCCAGTAACACCAATAACTGAATACCAAATTTAGGCCAAGAGTCGGTATTATGGCGGGTGATCTTCTCTTAGTCCTTTTCTAGTTGCACACTCACACACTGTCTGCCTGTATCACGCTCTCATTTTCGAAGTTTGTCGTAATTTGGAGTGCTAAATCGATAGTCATGTATGAATATAGAAAAAAACAAAACAAAACAAAACAAAAAAACAAAACAAAACAAAAACATGAGATTACGAAATTCAATTTTATTTTAACCTTTCAAGTCGTATGAATATATTTTGTTTTGACTTCCGTAAAGAGCGTGCGGGGAACAATTTACAATTGATTTTTTTTTAATCGCAAACTGTATTCTCTTAACGTTTAATGAAATTTAATAACCAAAATAATCAATATTCGTGATATGGACTATGGAGTGTTTAATCTCTATAGATATGAAAATGATTTATGGTCGCGATGTCTATTGGACAACCCTACCAAATATGAATCCATTTATAAAAACATGCAGTCTCAAGATCAATAATGTATGAGCTTACGTCAATAGGGTATACGATTTTGACATTGACTAAGCAGTTTTGTATTTATTTGTAATTATTTTAATTTCGTTTCTGTTGCTTAAATTTTGCAATAAAGAAAAGCTTACGACCAATTTGTTTCTCGTAAAAACACAATGGTTTCTGCAAGCATTCATTTGATATTTTGGGGACATTCTCCAAATGATATATCCAGTCGGAAAGTAGGATTTCAGTTGCCTCAACACCATGCATTTGTCAAATGATTATCGTTTAAAATTGATCAAAACTCGCCTATATTCAGTCGTTTATTTTTAGATGATCAGTTCTTGATAGCTGTTTTTTTTTTATCTTTTAACTTCCAATTGTAATAACAAATCTTATCCTTGTCAGAGAAAACTTTTTTTTTTCTCGGGCTGCTGACTACTAAAATTTAACTTCACTACGTTGCACACTCACACACTCTCTCACTTACAACAGCCAAGTACGTTATAGAGGGTATCTCTTATTCCTTTTCCAGTTGTAGTAGAATTCCGTAGCAGGTTAACGGAATTTAGCCTTGTGGGAAGATAGCCCACTATAATTTGTAAGGAACCTACCGCGGTTTCACACTACGGCTCGTAGTGTGAAACCGCGGTAGGTTTTGGCTAGCTTGAGATTCTTTGTGTGTCTTTGCTCTACTTTTGTATATCGTTTGTACTTTGTATCGAGCACTTTTTCTTTTTCTTGTGGTTGGTTCCGTTTGGGTTTTTTTTCTTTACTGCGGAGTATCGTATGTCTTGTCCTTATTCCGCGGATTTCTTTTTTTCTCCCCTTTTATCCGACGCCTTAGTGCACCGGATTGTAACGGAATTAGGTTCTGTTTGTTAGTGGTTTTTCTAAAGGTTTATCTTAGTATAAATTTACAAACTAAATACTTACAGAGTCTATTTAGTTATTATTTTGAGTATATATATATATATATATATATATATATATATATATATATATATATAGCAATTATGTTTTACAATTAAAACAATACTTGAAATAAAGGTCCAGCGGAAGTTATAGAGAGTTCATGGCAAAATAATGATGAGCTGAAAGAGATTAAGGCTTAGAAATGTGGAAGCGTCTTGTGGGTAAAGAATGTTCATTTAGAAGTTGCCACTTCAAAGGTCAGTAGGTCAGCAAGTTGGTTTGTGTGGAAGGTCTTTGAAGAGGTCGGTTAGTACTTTTGAGAAAGTTAAAGGTCAGAATAGTACTTATGAGACAAGGAAGGAAGAGGCAAGCATAGTAGCCGCTCGACTTAGGTCAAGGGAGAAACTAATTACACTCTTTTCCTCAAGTCCTGACTGTCTGACAAAACGTTTGTTGTCTTTGCTTTTTATATCGATATTTTGGATCAAAACAGCTAGTTTCGAATTTCATACTTGAATTTGATTCCAGGCTTCTTATTGACTGGTAAATTAAAAAAATGGTAATTTGATATTTGATTAATTTTTATTTTTCAACCGGAACATCTGCGCGAATCCACTTGCGCGGGGGTGATTTTTATCCATTCGCTTTCTGGTCGGCACAGAGCCAACATCCGGTTTGCTCGTTTTTGCTCGTTTGGTATCACCACAGTATTAATAAACAAGAAGAAGTCATACCACAAAGTGAATTTCGTTGTTTCTTGGCAGACCACAAGGTAGAAGCGAAAAAGTATTTGGTTCTTGCAAGAGAATTGATGAACTGACAGTTGTCCCATTGTTTCTATGACCTCTGGAATCAAACTCGAACAGCCTATGCTAATAAAAATGGAGGATTTGTAAATTATAAATCAAACAACCCGAATACTGAGAAAAGTGTTGAAGTAGTGAACAGGCTTGTTGTCACTTAATCTCCATTAATGGATACCATATACTGTCTTAAACACATATTTTGTATATCGACTTGGAACGACAAATCGTGGTGCCGAGTTCGAATTCCAGTTGAATTCCTCGAATTTACTTACGCACAAATACCCTTGGGAAAGGTATTAATCCGTCTCTTCCTTCCAGTCATGGGTTAAATAATAGGACAGATTGGGTTCTACAACCTTGGTCGGCAACTAGTCTGCCGCAGAAAGTAATGGCAACCTACTGCGGGATAATCTTCTGCCCAGTCAGTCATGTCTCTTTCGGGACATGATCGCCCAAAGCATGTATCCCGTATGGCACTTAACTGACTGAAATGGGTTCCATCCGCACTGGTGGCTCTGCAGTTGCAAATTTCTTTAAAGGCATTGTCTTAAGCATAGCTGTGAATCTTTCTACTGGAATGGGTGTGGACAAAACGGCGTTGGGGGATCCTTATCAAATGTTACGGATAGAGAGTTGATGTTTTTCATATTATAGCCACAAACGCCTACAAGATTTGATGACAGAGCAAGCTTTGGGGGGGATTATAAAAAGGACATTATTAAGAGCTACAAAAGGCAGGTAATTGTGGTGAGCCATGATCGCCAACGTCCAGAAAATAAACTACACATAGAAGAATTAACTCGAAATGAAACGACTAACATAGACTCAAAATTAGAGTTATTTTTGTTACCTAAATTTTCCAATTCCCAACCTGTTTAGAAATAGCGTTTTCGTGGATGTAAAAAACGACAAACATAGAATAATTGTTAGAGTCAAAGGTTTTTCCGAATGAAAACTGTGTAGTAATCGCTAATCCACTTAAATCCAATTACGTTCATCACTTAGTTAATCCTTCACACTGTGGTAATTCCTGTTTAAATATACCAGAGAAGTAAATATCATCGGATTATTTGTGGGTAAGCCAACCTTGTTCATTTCCACGTGAAGAGCTGAGTCGGGGTCAGGTTATTGCTAATCTCATTTCATCATTCTTTGTAATCAGCCGAGAACAAGAGCTAAACTTGCTCACCTCCAATGAGATCATGAAAACCCTCGGAGTATCAAACGAAAATACTTGCGTCAGACTGGCTATAATCAACACCAACAGTCACACTACCGCGTGCAAAAGACTTGTGACATAAGCATCGTGAATAACGGCTTACATGATCCGTCCATCTCAACCAAATATGTCGAAAACATTTATAAGTATTCAGTTTGTCCGTGTACTGACTATTATTGGTCTAGTGCTTTGGTTATGTGGATGTGCGTTGTGGTGCAGTCGATATCGGCTCAGAACGAGAAATCGGGGAGTCGAGTTCGAATTCCGGTTGAATTCATTTGTATTCACAAATTATTTACTTGTAAAAAATGTCTAATATAGTGAATTGTATGAATATGTGTTATGTAATATTTATTTAACGAATTTTGTTTTAATATACTACTAGCATCATAGCCCGGCGTTGCCCGTGCAACACAGAACATTTTAATAGTAGTAGAAGATGCCATTAAGAGGAGTAGATGGAAATCATTTATTGAAAGTTGGAAAGGAGAGCTGAGGCTGTTAGTGTCCATTTTCAGCATTAAGAAGAAGGCATTATTAATGCATGTTGCTGTAATATTTGAACGGAGTATAATGTGTAGTTTTTTTTTAATCAAAAAATATTTTAGTCTCGTTTGACACGTGTGGTTTGATTTCTGTGACGCAATTTAGCAACCATCTTAGATCTTAGATGTTTTACGGAGCAAATGTAAACAATCGACTCCATTGGCCAAAAAGTGCGAAAGGGAGAATTTGCTGAACTTAAACTCAAAAAGTATATGTCGACCTGACTTCCCTGTAGATATGTGTCCCTAGAAAGTTTGAATGGCGTAGATTAAAAAATGTAGGCGTACATAGGGAACAGTCACACACAGACTCACAGATTGCATTTTATATATATAGATTATTGGAAATTAAAAAAATAAGAACCCAATTATTACCTGAAATATAGCTGATTCTGGATATAACAACTTGTTCTTTCACAAAGACTAGCATCATAGCCCGGCGGTGTCCGTGCAACTCAGAACATTTTAGTAGTAGGAGAAGATGCCAATGAGAGGAGTAGATGGAAATCATTTATTGAAAGTTGGAAAGGAGAGCTGAGGCTGTTAGTAACCATTTTCAGCATGAAGAAGTCATTGAATACATGTTTTTAAATATTCTTCGAAAATTTCTGCACTGAGAGCGTAATAGTTTTTATATTTCTAATTTCAGTAAAACAAAATAAATAATTTTTATTTTATGTTAAATTTATTTAGTCAACAAAAAATGTAAATAAGTTACATTAATGCCACACGAATTACAGACAGTAGATTTTCTGCATGAAATATTTAGCGAAAAAAAAACTTTATTTTTTTTTAATTTTATTTTTTGAAGTATGAAATATTAAATCTGAAAAACAAAATACTTAAATAATTAAATTAACCACTGGCACTTTTTTTTTTTTACATATTTACTTTTTTTTAAAAAATATTTCATTTGTTTCAAAATTACGGGGTAAATATTCACATATTTTTGTTGACGAAATGAATTTTTAAAACGTCGGAATAAAAATTAAATATAAAGGCTCATTTTTTTTTAATAAAAAATTATTTTCGTCGCGTTTGACACGTGTGATTTGATTTCTGTGACGTAATTTATCAACCATCTTAGATCTTAGATGTTTTACGGAGCAAATGTAAACAATCGGCACCATTGGCCAAAAAGTGCGGAAGGAAAATTTGCTGAACTTAAACTCAAAAAGTATATGTCGACCTGGTTTCCCTGTAGATATGTGTCCCTAGAAAGTTTGAATGGCGTAGCTTAAAAAATGTAGGCGTGCATAGGGAACAGTCACACACAGACTCACAGATTGCCTTTTATATGTATAGATGTACGTTTATTATTTTTACAACGCATAATAGTTGGAATATATCATATGCAGGTATTTGTTTGTTGATTGAACGTGTAAGCTCAAGGACCCCTTGTTTAATTTTATTGAAATTTGGTATTTCTTTCGCCAGAGGTTGACGGTACAATATGTTTCTAAAGGATATGAGGTATCGCTTAAGCTGTATATCGGGAACATACATACATAATGGCTAGTCACTCGTATTGAGAATACCTGTCTATTGGGAAGGCTAGCTAATCTCCATTGCAGACACTTGCTCAGGCACATTTGTGCTTGATCTATATCCTCAGAACTCACCTGTGGTTTATACTGCAACTATGCTGAGCAGACCTTAGTTACAGTTTCTAGGAGAGATCGCGTTATTTAGCATGATCAACACCAGGACGCTCAAACCCTCGGTTACGATAACATGTGATTTCGCGCTCGCACAACCATCGACGGCCCCTCAAAGAAAGCTGCCTACCCAATTTCACTCACAAGGCTAGGGTCAAACCGTGGTATGGTTTTCGGGCACTTTTCCAAAGGTACCGCACTCTGGGATTCCCTCCTCCAAACCGATAACATCAAGAAATCACCTTCCTAACATGGTGAGATTCGAACCCGGGATTCATGGTCAGAGAGCGAACGTTCCAACCATGCGCCCATATATACATGCATATATAAATACATTCATACACATACATACATACATACATACATACATATACATACATACATACATACATATACATACATACATACACACACACATACATACATACAATATTACGGATTTAGTATTATACTGATATTAGTGAGTGAAAGTGGTGAATGGAAGATAGAAAGATTGTATTATTCACATTGTTCGGACTATTATCCTCATCTTTATTGTCATGTTTACGACATTTCAGCCGTTGTACGCTCCGGCCTTAATCAGGTGCTAGGAATTTCGAACCGAACTCTTTATTGGGATATATCATTCTCATTCCATGTGCGATGCCACTTCCGGTAGCCATCTAGTTATCTCCCTTTAACTTAACTCTCTAAATTATGTGTTCACCACTGCTATAGTGTGGTACTAAATTCAGAACCCTTTGGGTCAAGTCACTGGAACTGACCAAGGCCTATATCCACTGGGCCATGTGTCCTATCACCTGAAGAAGACCAAAGCGTACAACGGCCGAAACGTCGTAAACATGGCAATAAAGATGAATACAATAGTCCGAACAATGTAAATAATGTAAATACTACCTCCTCTCAGAAGTATAAATACAGAAAGATTTGAACATTGTAATTTTCCTCGCCGAAAATGCTTAACTGTTTAACTCTTTCCGCTTTGGATTTCAAATAGACGCGCACGGACGATTATTCCTTTTGGGAGAAAATTACCCATAGGACATTTATATTCAAGCCACAACTTTTATTAGATATTCAAATAAAACGCTTGGTTCTAGAATTTTCTCAGATTCAATTGTGAGGAAATTTCCTGAATTTCTAATAAAAGGTGTAGTTGGAATAAAGATCTTCTGGGTGTATTTTATCCCCCAAAATGATAGTATTGTGCCGTGTCTTTGAAACTAAAGGTAACATTACATTCTTAATTTCAGAGTTGATAATAATTCTAAGAAAGTGTACGCACTTTCTATACAGAGATACTGTAGTGAATATTTAAATAGTTGGCGTATAATCATTTCATTTCAATTGAAATACACACTCGCCCTTCTTGAATAAAAGAATTTGGAGCGGAAATAAGCGGAGGTGCAGTATTTTTTTTTCAAAATGTAAATATTAGAATATGTATCAAATCAATTTCGCAATTGTAAATGAGTTTTCTTAGACTTGAAATCTTTTTTCATGAAAATAATTAAGCGTACGTGGTTACAATAAGAACCTGGGTTGGGCTTGGAACTTTATTATTATTATTATTACAAACACGAGAATCAGTGGAAAATTCTTGTAGTTTGGTTTACACGTTAATCATTGTGTACTTTGATTCATTCCAGCAAGTGACAACACTGGCCTATTTTTTTTTTTTTTAATCATATCACCCCAAGCAAGGCTGTAATGCCACTGAAGCGCAGGGGGCTACGTAAGAATGAAAAGATTGGAAAAGAGAAAGCCTGGAACCACATCCTAAATAGGGAACAAGGGATGAGCCTCTACATATGTTCAATAGACTTGGGTGGAGTGTGAACTGGGCGATAGTTTAGTCTATCTACTCCAATTGTGGAGAAGAAAAAAATAAGAGAGTGAAAAGAATGGAGAAGAGAAAGCCGGAAACACCATCCTAAACAGGGACAAGGGATGAGCCACTTCACCTGTACAATAGTCATGGGTGGAGTGTTAACCGGGTGATAGTTAAGTCTAACTGTTACGGGAAAAAATGTTCAGAATGGTGAGTTAACTAAGTTTTAAAGTCCAATCAAAGAAATAGAAAAAAAAAGGACAGTAAAAATAAAAAATAAAAAAAAACTTGCATAAATAAATAAAAAATCATGACTTACTAAAATTTCAAAATGTCTAACCAACACCTACACCTTACGGCCAGTTGACAAAAGAAAGAAAAAAGTTATTTTATCTAATGGCCAGCAGAGGAATGGATTTGTGGGTAGGTTAGAAATTCAACTAGCTAAAAAAAAACAACAACACAGGAACAAGGAATTTAACAGGACTTAAGTCCAATCAAAGAAATAGAAAAAAAGGACAGCAAAAATAAAAATAAAAAAAACTTGCATAAATAAATACAAAATCATGACTTACTAAAATTTCAAAAAGTCTAACCAACACCTATACACATGCTTACGACCAGTTTACAAAAGAAAGAAAAAGTTGTTGAGAAGTAAAAAAACGTGCTTAATCAGCGACTTAAACGTATGGAGAGTTCATATTGAACTGACATAACAGTTCATATTGAACTGACATAACAGTTCACGTTGAACTGACATAACAGTTCATATTGAACTGATATAACAGTTCACGTTGAACTGACATAACAGTTCATATTGAACTGACATAACAGTTCATGTTGAACTAATTAATATAAATATTATACTTTACCTGTGAAAACTTAACTGCCAGTATCGGAGAACTTGAAGGAGACTACTACGATTATCAAAAAAATTCGAAAAAATTTCAATATTTAAAAATTTTTAGGAGAAGCTCAGTTTCTCATACAACGTTATAGTAAATCGATCCTCCATTTTGGAATCACTCGCGTTGGGGTCGCTTTGTTTTGTTTATTTATTTATTTTTTTGACGAGTTGTTGCTCTTGTTTTTGTTTTTTCAAGTTTTCTTTAGTTTTTACGATGGCATCTTCATCGGAAACTCCAAGAATGGCTTTATTCAAAACTTTTGCAACGTGTTGAATATGCGCAAGCAAAAAAGTTAATTGCACAGGACCGATTTACTATAAAGTTGTATGAAAAACTGCGCCCCCACCCTAAAATTGTTTAAACTTTTACAATTTTTTTTTTTTTGCCAATCAGAAAGTTTAGGGTTTAATCGATAAGATTGCACTGAAAAAAGTAAAAAAAAAAAAAACGAAAAACAACAAATTTAAAGGTGGTGGTAGTCTCCTTCAAATCTGCCCCAATATCAAATACTGATCTATTATGTGTATCTTAGATATAACACAAGGCATCAAGTCGGGAGCACTCAGTACGAATCACACTCTCTATTCAGTCGTAATTGATCTAGCAAGACCAGCTTATTAACCATTAAAAAACGTCAAAGGGCTCCGGGTAAAATCAAGTAGTGATTTACTAAGTGAGCCGAAGATCTGGCTCAAGGTTGAATGTATGAGACACCTAGTGAAAATCGAACTCACTACTAAGTCGCAACTGCCCTAACGAGACACGCTTGCTATTAAACCACGTCGAAGTGCTCCTAGTAAAATCAAGTTGTAATACCAAGCTTTGGTTAGATGTGGCACAGGACCCAAGTTCAAGTATGAAGCACCCCTTCAGAACCGAATTTAATATTTACTTGTAATTGACCTAGCGAGAAAAAATTACTAAACTTTAACCCACGCGAAGTGCACCTGGTAAAATCAAGTTGCAATGATTCTGACGTTCTACCTTTCTGGTTAGTAATGAGTTTATTTTAGGCATATAAATTGATTCAGTCAGTCACTCAAATGCCATACGCTTAAGTGATACACGCTTAGGCGATTATGTCTCTTTACTGACTGGACAGACGATTTTCCCGCAGTAGGTTGCCATTGCTTTCTGCAGTAGACTGGTTGCCAGCCAAAGCTATAGAACCCAATCTGTCCTTTTATTTGACTCATAGCTAGAGGCGGAAGCGATGTATTATATTATTAAGTAGTAATTAGTGGGGGATCATTTTATTACTTCATAGCAATATAAAACTGATCCCCCACTTTATGCCTAATAAAAGCCTCAATCATGTTTCCAATAATTATATTCTTTCAGTTAAGTGCAATACGTGATACACGCTTTGGACGATCATGTCCCTTTCGAGACATGACTGACTGGACGGAAGATTATCCCGCAGTAGGTTGCCATTGCTTTCTGTGGTAGACTGGTTGCCAGCCAATGCTATAGAACCCAATCTGTCCTGTTATTTAACTCATAGCTAGAGGGAGAAAAGGTGTATTATATTAATAAGTAGTAATTAGTGGGGGATCAGTTTATTACTTCATAACAATAGAAAACTTTATGTCTAGTAGAAGCCTTAATCACTGTTATATTCAGTCAGTCAGTTAAGTGCCATACGTGACAGTAGGTTGCCATTGCTTTCTGGGGTAGACTGGTTGCCGACCAAGGCTATAGAACCCAATCTGACCTGTTATTTAACCCCTAACTGGAAGGAAGAGACGGATTAATACCTTTCCCAAGGGTATTTGCGCGTATATGAATGCAATGACTTCAATTGGAATTTAAACTCGGCTCCCCCAATTTCTCGTTCCGAGCCCAGATCCACTGTACCACATCAGCAACTGATTGGCTGACTTATATTTAAATTAAGCCTCCGCCTAAAAGTTTAACTGAATTTCCCTTTTAAATAATACTCTGAATGAGTCATAGATTAATCTTTAAACAAATCCTGTTACGTTTCCATAAACAGTTTTTTGTTACTGAGCCCGGTGATTCAGCAAAATTCCAATATGGTTTCAGATTTGATTAATTAATTTATAAACAGTCGCAGGTAGAACTCAATGATTAGAATGCATAACATATAATATGAGGATAAGATTCTTATCTAGTATCGCATTTTTAAATTACTGCTAACCACAACTTTTTTGTAGTTTAATCTTTAAAAAGTCTCAAGTATTGACAGACCACAGAGTGAATTCTTTATTTATCTAGAAAAGAACAATAGATTTAAATACAGGGTGTGATGGGTAAACTATCGCCATTTTATATTTATAGTTTTGCACAATACGTTGTTTGTTTTTGATTTTGTTGATTGCATAGATACTTTGAGAATGAAAAGAATTATTCCTAACTACCATAAAAATGAATCCGCTTCACTCTCTCAACCTACATCGAGTCTATAGCTGCATCTACTGCTAAGAAGGTTGGGTCACAGTGTCGGGCCGGGAAGTTTTTCTCGTCAGAATCAATCTTACACACGTCGTGCATTGAATACTGTTGCCATGTCTGGTCGGTGTTCCTGATTTTTTCATTGACGTTCTCGACAAAATGGCAGTCCGCCTCCCATCTATTTCTCATCGATGTGACGTGTCTTCCCTCTGTCTTTTCGTTAAATATTTTCATGGCAACTGCTCTGACAAGCTCCTTTCCCTGTTTCCCCGACCACATGAATTTCCGCATGCTACTAGATTGGCATCTAGGTCCCACCCTTTTACCGTTGAAATAGCTAAATGTAACACATTCAGCTATTCATCAGAAATAGTTATTTAATTTTCTTTATCTCAGCATCGAGTTTGCACTCAGAACATAACATCAGAGACCGATGTGTAAGACAATAAGATTAATTTTCCTGGTTCTGGGAACAAAAGAGTCCCAAAATTAAGTAAAGACCAGAGAAAGTGGGTTTACAATAAACACTAGTAAGAAAGCAGAAAACTGTTCTTTCTACTACGGCATCCAGGAAAGGTAACCGATTGTTCTCTTCTACCTCCCTGGTATATTTTACCGCAGGATGGAGATTATTCAAATGTGAAAAAACTCTTCCGCCTTACGACTATTAAAAAAGTATGTAAACGTATCATCAACATAGCAGAAGTAACAATAGCATTTATCAATCTTATCGAAAAGCTGTTTCTCATGAAAGCCAACAAAAATGTTGGCCATCAGAGGAGCTAATGGACTACTCATAGCTACTGCATCTATTTGTCGATACATGCAATTATCAAAGTCAAAGTCAAAGGAGACAGACTTAACTGCCATCTCCAACTCAACAAAGACACTCTCAGGAAAGGATAGAGACTTTGTGGGGCCACAAAAAAAAGTTGGTACAACTGTCAATTGTTTCATCAATTGTGACATTTGTGAACAGGCTCAATATATCGAATGACAGAAAATACTTAGAGTTCGGTCTCAAGTTTCACATATATTTCACGAACTGAAACAAGTCAGGTACACAATACTTCCGACTAACAATCCACGGTGGTCAGACACACACAGGACATTCATATGACCCATAGATCTTAGCCTCATTGAACTTAGCAATTTTTCATTAACACATTCCAAATAGGCATCCATCAGAAATAGTTGCTTAATTTTCTTTAGCTCAGCATTGAGTTTGCAATCAGAACATAACATCAGAGCCCAATAGGTAAGACAGCTAATAAGATTACTTTTCCTCGTTCTGGGAGCAAAAGAGTCCCAAGTTAAGTAATGACCAGAGATAAACAGTAGTAAAAAAGCATGAAATTGTTCTTTCTACTAGAACATTAACTGATTGTTCTCTTCTACCTCCCTGGTATATTTTAACGCAGGATGGAAAGTATTCAGATGAGAAAAAAACTCTTTCACTTTATTAGGAAAACACGTAAACGTATCATCAACATAACAGAAGTAACAATAGCATTTATCAATCTTATCGAAAAGCTGTTTCTCGTGAACGCCAACAAAGATGTTGGCCTTCAGAGGAGCTAATGGACTACCAATAGCTTCTTCTATTTCTATGTGCCCTGTCCTTTCCGGACGTAGGCAATCATGGCCTTCCACGTCTCCCTATCCCTGTGTGCTCTTAGCACGCTTTCTCCTGTGACATCTCGCAGCCCCCGTTCTGTCATCCACCTGATCAGGTCCTTCAAATATGTTATCCGCTGCTTTCCCCTGTCTCTTTTTTCCTCTATCTGGCCTGTTAGTATCAGGTTCTCCAAGCCCTCCTTCCTCATTGCATGTCCCAGGAATTTTAGTTGTCTCTTCCTGATGCTCAGTATTAATTTCCTTTTATCTCGTCATTTCTCACAAGCTCGGTCCATGATATCCACAGCATCCTTCTGTAGAACCACATTTCAGCTGCAAGTTTTCCCTTCATCTTTGTTGATATTGTTCAACATTCACTGCCATATTAAAGAACTAACATCACATAGCAATCTAGTAGTCTCTTCTTTGTTTCTAGTGAAAGTTTCCTGTGTCTTAATACTTTACTCAGCTTCTGGAACGCGTCCTTTGCTATGCCTATTCGCCTTTTGATCTCTGTGTTGCACTTTCCGTCTTTGGTTAGAACATTTCCCAGATATTTAAATTTTTGTACCTGCTTGATTTTAATATCCCCCACCTGTGTTTGATTTTTTGGGTTTCCCTTTTTGCTGATGACCATGCATTCGATTTTCTTGCAGTTTATTTGTAGTCCTTTCTTGTCACTCTCTTCAGCTACCTTCTGTAGGAGGTCTTGTAGTTTCCTTTCTGTGTCTGCTATCAGCACTGTATCGTCTGCGTCTCTTATGTTGTTCAAATTGTGGCCTCCGATGACAAATTCTGGCATAACATCTAGGGTTCTCAAAATATTCTCGCTGTACAAGTTCAACAGGTCCGGTGAGAAGACTCATCCTTGTCTTACGTCCCTTTCTATCTTTGTGAATCTGCTGAAATCGTTACCTGACCGTGTGCAGGTAGTTTACTGCCAGTAGAGATTCTTAATTATCCTAATGTCTTTCCCAAATATGTCGAGGCTGCTGAGCATCTCCATCAATTCTTTGTGGCGTAGCTACTCCATCTATTTATCGATACATGCAATTATCGAAGCTGAAGGAGACCGGCTTAACCGCCATCTACATCAACTTAACAAAGACACACTCAGGAAAGGATGGAGTCTTTATGGGGGCGACGATACAAAAGTCGGCGCAAATGTCAATTGTTTTGTCAATTAGGACATTTGTAAACAGACTCGATATATTGAATGACAGAAAATACTCAATGTCAAAGTTGGGTTTCAATTTTGCATATATTCAGCAAACTGAAACAAGTCAGGCACACAATACTCCGACTAACACCGGATCAAGGACTTGAACCAACCACCTAGCCAGGCTGTGTTGGGCTGAACCCAGCATAGACAAAATGGGTTTAAGTGGAACACCCTCTTTGTGAATTTTGGTTAGCCATACATCCGAGGATGGTGGGAACCTACGGGACGAATATTATTTTAAATTTCTTTAGTCAGAAACTTTCTTTTAAGAAATTCTAACATTTTTTTTTCTGTAATCGAATTTCAGTTAAGATAACGTCGCAATTGACATCTAATTTCCAGAATTTACTTTTACCATTCAAAACACATAACATTTGACTAACATAATCGGAGTAATTTAATATTACTACTCAAGTACCTTTTTCAGGTCTGAAAAATAAATATATGTCTTAGTTTTTAACGGCTTAACTGTTTAAAAATGGTTTCTTGCCAAATAAACCAAAGAGAATCAATAGTAGAATTAACAAAACAATATGCTAAGTCTTTTAATCGAGCTTTTAGACGAAGCAATTGTTGCATATGTACACTTCTTTCTACAGGTATTTATTTTAGGAATGCAAAATAAAGCATCACCTAAAACTGTTAAGCTGTACAATGCAGCACTCAAATTAATTTTAGATGAAGAAGACACTTATATAAATCTCAATGCACCATTATATGCACCAATATATAGCAGCAACAAAAAAATTGAACATCAAATTAAAAACAAGGTAGTCTCGCAGACATGAACATCCACCTTGGAAAAGAAAAATGGAAAAACAAATTGAACAACTTAGGAGTGAATTATCAGTACTCGATGAACTGACAAGAGGAATAAATGTAAGAACTAGAAAAGGCAGAAGAGTCGAAAGAAAAGAAAATATTAGAAATGAAAATGAAGTCTTATCAACTAAGAAAAAAATAAATCAAACACTACAACTGAAGGCTCAAAGAATAAGACGCTATGAGAAAAGATCAAGATTCTACAGACAAAACAAGATTTTTCAAACTGATGCAAAGAAATTTTACAGAGAAATAGGTAAAAAAAGAATTTAACTGACAGTCCCCATTTAAATGAGGTTAGTTGCACACATCAGTATGTAATGGAGGATTGTATTTCCTCATTGTTTTATTAAATATTCATAGATTTATAAGCAGTGAGTTCCGTATTTTACCTCCCCTACAAAAGGAACCCGACGTTACTCTACACTACCTGTGAATGCTGTGTTGAGACCACGTCTAGTTTGTTTTTAAGCCAATAACAGGGCTTAAAAATAATCTAGTTTTACAAATCATTGTAGATTAAATCCTTGCTGCGAGAATTTATACGAATATAGACAATCAGTTATCAGCAAGTCGCATAGAGTAATCACGTATAATTAGGTTGCAGTGATAAGTACCACGGTACCACTGGGTGGTGGGGTTAGATAAAAACGATAGGAGCAACAAAGTATTTATAGTCGCTAAGAAACTTTATCGCAGACAGTAATGCAGACAATTGTGTTCCTTTGCCAGACGAAGGATAAGACTTATAGATACTTACAGATAGTATATACCACAGAGCAAGGGTCGGCAACCTACTTCCCGCGGGCAGGATCCGACCCACGAAGGCATTTTGACTGGCCCGCGAACTTGATGACCAACATAAGAGACGAGGCTTTCGAATTCAACCAAAGGCCTGCTGTTATCTTCCTATGATCCACCCAACCGAATTTGAATACTATGACCGCAAAAACACGATCAAAACCCAATCAACTTCATTTCTTCGTAAAAAAAACAAAAAAAAACATAAAAAGTAATTTTAAATACAGAAATAAAATTCAAATGCATGTAATCAGTGCTCTTCGTATTTACTTATTCAAAAAGAAATAAATTCAGGAATTTGTTTCGTTTTAGTAATTTGCTTGAAAATTGAAAGAAAACCCAGAATATAAAACATATTGCAATTTTTGATTCCCGCGTATAAACAAAAAAATGATTTTTAGTGAGATCATAATTTAATTCATTTCACTTCGATTGATTTTTTTCACTTTGAAGTATGTTGACGTTCCTTAAGGAAAAGTAATTTTTGTTAGGTGTTTTTTTTTTTATTTTAAATTTTCTTTTGTTTTTCTGATTTCTCAATGTTTATTTTCATTATGGTTTTAAATATTTAGGTTAACAAAGGTATGTAATGTAATTTTCCATAGTTTTTCATTAATGGCCTTCGTCCGGTCCGCGACCCGTCATTATAACACAATACGGCCCGCGCGGTCGAATGAGTTGCCAACTCCTGCCATAGAGTAATGGGCAGCAAACAACTCAGTGTGTAGCATTCCGTCTCAGGAACCCATGAACATGAGACTGGCGCAAGACAAACTAAGTATATTAAATATCAGTTATGTAATTTGTCTATATTTATTTACAAAGTGGAGGGGAAAATGGCCGGTCACATTCAATGTCTTGAAAACCAAACTGGTAGCGTTGCATCATCACAAAGTGGATCTTGAATTTTAACCTATCGCAATGAACGGGTCTCCTCTCCGGCTGAGCGCTTACTGAGACTCAACCGAGACCTCAAACGGAACTCATACCTACAATCTATCACTAAGCATACTGGAGAAATTATCGGTTCCATATAGCGCTCTAGTAAGTACCTGACTCCCCGTGCTATCTTCTACCTTTACAAGAGGCAGATCAAAACCGCAAATAGAATACTGATGCCATATATGAACAGGAGCTGCACATTCTTCATTTTCCAGTCCCGATAGGGTCCAAAAGCGTCTTTACATCCTTGTGGCTCGTGAACTATTTTCCACTCACAGACGAAACGTTGCAAGCCTCTCGCTGCTCTATTTCCAGGGAAATTTCACAGGAATTACATTCTTTATTTTAGTTAGACAAACTACATCTTTCCACGAACCACTGCTTACTGGGACTAACTCCCAAGACGATGCTTTCCTGATCACTACAATCTTAACCTATTCAAATCTAGGATTAACTTTTATCTTCCCCATCTATCCACATAAAGCGTGCCTTTTGCTCTGTAATCCTCTACCTCGATGAGCTCTTGGGCCTTGTACAGAATACCGTAATATATATATATATATATATATATATATATATATATATATATATATATATAGTGAGTATTTGGATAGCAGTCTCTATTTTATGCAGGTTTGATTAAAAATGACAGATGAAGTATTGTTATAAGTTCTTTTATTTAATTTTTCATGTGACTTTATGATTATTTTCTTTTGTGGACATAAATTATATAAAAATTGCCCGAATGTTTAGTTTATCTAACCGCTTTCGGCTATACTTTCAGCCATTATCGATGAGGGATTTTATTTTACGTGTAACAATTTTCATATAATTTATGTCCTCAAAATAAAAAAAATGATAAGATCACACGAAATATTACATTAAAACTTAACCGTAATACCTTGTCTGACATTTATAACGAAACCTGTATATATATACAAACTCACACACACATATATATATACACACATATATATATACATATATATATACACATATATATACACATATATACATAAATATATATATATATACACACACACATATATATACATATATATATGTACATATATGCGCACACATATATACACATGTATACATATATATATACATATATACACACAAACAGATATATATATATGCACACACACACACACACATACACACATATATATAAGTCAGGGATACGTTCATATGCAATTTTAGCAATATATATATATATATATATATATATATATATATATTGCTAAAATTGCTTATGTATTTTGAACGTATCCCTGACTTGGTTTATGATAGTATTAATTGAGTATAGATTTTGTACGGCTTATCAACCCTTTGGGGGTTATTTAAAGCCGGAACATTTTGGATTGTAACAATAATTATTCTGTTTTTGCGAATGAATATTACACTAACTTTTTTTAGAATAACAATGATTTTTCTCCTACTATTTAACCCACAGCTGGAGAAAGAGATAGATTCATACCTTTCTCAAATGCATATGTGCGTAAGTGAATGTCACTAACCCGACTGGAATTCGAATTCGGCTCTAAGGTTTTTCATTCCGAGCCGCTATTCATTGCATCACCCACACATGCTTATGAATATTTAAAGAAAACATTGCTATAGACATAACGCCGATCCTAGAGTTTTTATCAATTTATACTAACAGCCATAATTATTATACAATCCCAGTTTTTTAAAAGAAATTATGTATTTCATACTCTTTTTAGCATTTATTGCCAAGTGGATAATTTTAAATGAAAATAGAATGGTACTTTTGTTAATACTACACAATAACATGCGCATCAACTGAACTGTTATGGTGTCCAGTTTTTGTACTCTCTTCCCCATGCTAGTCTCTTCTTATTGGTTGGCCGAAGAAAAGGCTTCCTGGCTGCCTTGTAAAATTTTGCAAAGTAATAATAACAAATAACAAATTAATGCAGAGCATCAGGAAAAGACAACTGAAGTTCCCGGGACACGCAATGAGGAAGGAGAGCCTGGAGAACCTGATACTGACTGGCCAGATAGAGGGAAAGAGAGACAGAGGAAGGCAGCGGATAACATATTTCCAGGGCCTGGTCGGGTGGATGACGGAACGGGGGTTGCCAGGAGTAACAGGAACAAACATACTAAGGGCCACAAGGGATAGGGAGACGTGGAGAGCCATGATCGACTACGTCCTGAAGGGACAGGGCACATAGAAGAAGAAGAAGAAGAAGAAGAAGAAGAAGAAGAAGAAGAAGAAGAAGAAAATAACCATTCTATTTTCATTTAGAATTATCCACTTGGCAATAAATACTAAAAATAGTATAAAATACATCATTTTTTAAAAAAATGGGGTGGCCTAATAATCATGGCCGGTAGTGTAACTAAACTAGATATTATTTGTAAAAAAATAACTGTTCATTCGAAACAACTGCAAGAGAAAATACTAACAAGGTGCAAGGTGAATCAGAATTGACATTAGACACACAATTTACTGTCTGTTGTTCGGTTTTATTCATCACCAATCCCACATTTTCACTGCTGGGAAAAATTCAAAAGTGTACGTTATAATTTTGATATAAAAAAAAACAGCAAGTAATAGATAAAATATTTTTAAAACTGATAACAACAATATGAATGTTTTGTGAGAGATGACATATTGATCAATAATTTTTTCCTGACATATGTACTCTGCAACATAAACTATTTTATTATTTAAACATCATGAAAACAGAAAGAAAAAATATTCAATAATAAAAGAAGGCAGTAAATACAAACAAGATTTACAGTTAGTAGATTCTGTAGAAAAACAAAACAGAAACCAAGAACCAACTATTACGGCAGAAAATATAAAAATGAAAGCCAAAGATAAAGCTCTTGAACAGAAGAAACAACGCTGGCAAGACAAACTTCTGCATGGCCAATATCCAAAACTTTCCAATAAATCCAATGTTGATAAAGTTAATACTCCTCGATGGTTACGTGCATTTGGATTAAATCTGAGACTGAAGGCTTTATTCTTGCAGCGCAAGACCAAAACCTTTTCACTAGGAACTTCCAGGCAAATATTATACATAATAATGTGGATCCAAAATGCAAGTTCTGTGATAAATACCAAGAAACAATAATCCAACTAATTTCAGGATGCTCTGTACTTGCCCCAAATGAATATAAAAATCGTCACGATAGGGTGGGGCAATATTTACATTGGACAATGTGCAAACACTATGAAAAATCTGTAAACAAACACTGGTATGAACATCACCCAGCACCGGTTACAGAAATAGAAGATGTCACCATTCTATGGGATTACACCATCTACACAGACAGAAAAATTGAAGCAAATAGGCCGGACATTATTGTTAAAAACCAGAAAGAAAAACTTGTCTATTAATTGATATGGCTTGTCCAGCAGATTGTAACATAGCAACCAAGGAATTCAAAAAACTGTCAAAATATAAAGACCTGGATATTGAAAGAGAAAAATGTGGAAAACAAGAATCGTGGCAGTGATAGTAGGTGCACTTGGAATGATAAAAAATAGAACAAAACAACACATTGAAAAAATCCCTGGAAACCCCAGTTTAAGAGATATACAAAAAATTGTTTTAAGTACAGCCCACACACTAAGGATAACTTTGTCTATGTAACGCTGGGGATGATAGGGGAGATAGAAAAAACATGAAATGGAGACATAGCGACACACCACGACCTGTCTTAGGTCTTCCCGCAGATTTGGTAGGTAGTGCGACCATAGCAGAAATTAAAATATGATGAAAAATTGCAACATAATAATAAATGAATATAAAAATCGTCACGATAGAGTGGGGTAATATTTACACTGGACAATGTTCAAACACTATGAAAAATCTGTAAACAAACACTGGTATGAACATCACCCAGCACCGGTTACAGAAATAGAAGATGTCACCATTCTATGGGATTAAACCATCTACACAGACAGAAAAATTGAAGCAAATCGGCCGGACATTATTAATAAAAACCAGAAAGAAAAAACTTGTCTATTAATTGATATGGCTTGTCCAGCAGATTGTAACATAGCAACCAAGGAATTCGAAAAAATGTCAAAATATAAAGACCTGGAAATTGAAATAGAAAAATGTGGAAATTGAAAACAAATATCGTGCCAGTGATAGTAGGTGCACTTGGAATGATAAAAAATGGAACAAAACAACACATTGAAAGAATCCCTGGAAACCCCAGCTTAAGTGATATACAAAAAATTGTCTTGTTAAGTACAGCCCACACACTAAGGAAAACGTTATCTATGTAATGCTGGGGATGATAGGGAAGATAGAAAAACATGAAATGGAGTCATAACAACACACCACTACCTACCTTAGATCTTCCTGCAGACTTGGTAGGTAGTGCGACCATAGCAGAAATCGATTTATAATGAAAAATGACATAATTATAATAATAAAGAGATAAATTATAAAAAAATGTTTACGCAATGGCATGAGCGTAGCAAGTGACAAAATCATATATGCGGAGATTTTTGAAAAGACCTGGAAATAGAAATAGAAAAAAATGTGGCACTTTTATATCTTATAAAGTAATCAAAACCAACTACTGAATCACAAGAACGAATTAGTGTTTAAATGTTGGCATGAAAACAAATTCAAATTTCCATAATATAGGTTTATCTCAATTAACTACTATATTTCTTTATATCCACTCCCCTCTAATTCTTCTAATGCCAAAATTATAACTAATTCTGATTCTTCCCCCCTCACAACCTCTATACACCTTCCGTTTATAATTTATAAACTCTCACCTCTCTATGATCTCCCTAACTCACTTTCCGTTTATCCATTATCTCATTTTATCTATGTTTCAATGTCATTCTTAACCCCCCTTTTTCATATGATCCAAAATTCATGTCATAAGATGAATATTCTGGTTTTATTTTTATATAACTTTTTCCCTTTTAAAACAAAAACATTCCACCCTCCCTTAACCCTTGGCTTGTGCCTTCCAATTGATGAAATTGTACTTTCTACACAAATTCTGTCCATACCGGGATTAACAAGACAGATGACGGACATCTTCGTCAGCCGAAATAGACTATTTCCCAGATGAGGTGATTTGAAATTTATTGTTTTCAGCCTTTTTATTTTAGATTTTGCTTCGGGTTTGGCTCTAAGTAGGTATAATTGTAGTTCTTAGTCTCAGCCATGATACCATTTACTTAGAGGGCTTATTTAGTCTTCAAAATTCAGTTTACAACGAAAAAACCAATTTGATATCGATACCAGGAAACGAAAATTTGACTTACATCCATTCATTTTTCTTTCAATCTACGGTTTCGATTTGACTGGAAACAATTATTGCTTTTTAGTCTTTCGTGCCAACGTCCAAAGTGTCTAAGCTCCAGGGCCATGGATTAGTTTTAAAGCTTTCATTACACCCGAGCAATGCCGGACTAACTGCTAGTATATATATAATTAGACACTAAATGTCAATACCGAACTAGTATATTGTTATGTCTTCGTTTTATTGAATGAATATAACACAATCATAAAATAGAATGTCGCTAGGGGCCGATGCAGTCTTGCTAAATTCTGTAGACAGGATATAAAGCTCACTCTCACTAACTCTTTTTCTACTTCCTTCTGGCCAATTCTCAGCGTCAGTTTTTATGCTATTAGAACAGGACCAAGTAATATTCTGGAGAGGTGTGTTAGTCTCCACAACATCCCATTTTTAGATATGCACTTTCTTTCGTCGATATTTTTTCGATATGGTTCACTTCTAATGTTTCAGTCGGATTACCGGTCCTGGGTATGACGGTAAACTGCATCCGACAGTAACGCCTCTGACTGGGAGATTGTGCGAATATGAAACCACCTCTTAATTGCTGTTGTTCCCAGGTTCACCCAGACCCGGAGTGGTAGCACCTGATAGTATCCCAGTTATGGGCAAATAGTTAACTCGCAAACTGGGGTCAAAACACGATAAAAGTGTAAAAATAGACTTTTATATAAATATATACAGAGAAATAGACTTTTATAGAAAAATATACATTTTTGAAGGAAAAAATATTACCAACAATACATTTTTGAAAAAAAAAATTATTACCATGACGCATTTTTGAAAGAAAAAAATTATTCTCAGCAAAACAGTTTTGAATACAAAACTGGAAAACATTTTCAGTTTTCTAAAATCAAAAAAAGTATAAAAATAAAAATAAATTCATTAAAATCTGAATAAATCAACCTTCTCACTATAACCTTAATAACATTAATTAAAAAAAGTATCTTAAAACCCCACCGTTTTGCATTAAATAACCCACAGAGGTGTTGATATACCGTTAAACAAAACTCAAACTCAGTCGGATTACGCTTTCGCTTATACTGGTATTGTATTGAAATATTCGTTTTAGAAATAGGTACCTCAAAAGTACCGTAAAGTCTGTCCATCAGTGAATTACATTTTACTTATTCTGCGCATATGTAGATCTCAATTGAACTATATGTCTACCTTCGACAACATATATGTCGTTGACTAATTTTCCCTTCTTGCCAATTTTCCTTTCAGGCCTTACAGCTTTTAAAAGAAGTTTCTATCGCCATTCTCAAATGATTTGGTAGTTTCAAAGTGTCGAATTTTCTTTTTATTCTCTGGCAGTAATTTATCAAAAACCGATCTAACAAAGCAAACGTGAGCACTGCAGCTGACATTTTCGCGGTGACGTTTGCATTTGACGTCATTTGATATACATTCAAAAATTCTTCTAGTGCCGTTTCTTCAGCTTCCAAGCCATTAGCTTTTCTTAACGCCGTTTTGAAGGAAGGCGTCAACAATTGCTCAGCTGTACCATTCGATCTCGGATGATAAATCGATGTTGTCAAGTGTTCAACCGTGTATTTTTTGCAGAAATTTTAAAACTCGCTAGAGGTAAATTGAGTTCCATTATCGGATAACACACTGCTAGGTACTCTAGACCATACAAAAAGTTCGCGCAAGAATTTAGTCGTTATTGCGGTATTAGGTCGTTTACACATCTATTTCCGGGCCATTTTGTGTAATTGCCGACAAAAGTTAAATAGTATTAACCATTTAGTGGTCCAGAAAAATCCATATGTATTCTTGCCCACGGTTTAATAGTGTTAGGCCATTCCTGATAATTTATAGATGCCGAGTTTCTAGCAGAAGTAAAACGGTTATATTTCCTAATTGTATTTTGAATATCTTCGTTCAAATTTGGTCAATAAACGTAGCTTCTTGCGAGGATCTTCATCCTCACTATTCCCAGATATCCTACGTGGAATTGTTTCAAAATCTTTTTTGATAGTGATAACGGATTTACTACTTTTCCCGCGTACTTAACGTCATTCATTGTTTTTTTTTAATAAACGTATCATTTTTAGAATGAATTTCGATATCGTCTTTCAATTCTTTAATAGTGTTACGCACAAGGCCTTGAATTTTTCTTTCGATATCCCAGCAAAGCAATCACAGTATTTTTAAAATCTTTCCTTTTTTATATCAATTTGGATATCCCACCAGCGAGTCCAAGATTTTTAGACGATAGAAATTCAATCTTCAAATCATAGATCAATAAAATTATAACACATCATTGTAGTCTGTTTACAGTATGAGTAGAATCCATTTCTTAGAACCGAATCTACTTAATAATGGACAATGATCAGTTTGCAATATGAATTTTCTTCCCAACATATTTTTTTAATCGTTTCACCCCAAGCAAGGTGGTACCGCCACTGATGCGCTAGGGGTTACATAAGAGTAAAAGTTTAGACAAGAGGCGAGTAAAGGGAAAGACTTACCAGTTACAGGGGGTGTCAGAGAAAGGGCAAGAGAAGGATGGAAACACAAGTGTGAAGACAGTTGCGAAGGTAGAGAGAAGGGAAAGAGAACAAGATATACAGGGTGATGTAGAAAGAACTGCAGTCAAGTGGGTAAGAGATGGTCATTTAAATTCTTGGAGGTTGTAGCCGCTAGGAAAGCATGTATACAGAAGGGAGTTCCACAGGCGAGAAGTGCAAGAAAATAAGCTGTTGGAGTAGAATTGTCGTCTGCATTTGGTTGATCTAACTGTAAATGGGTGAGACTTTGTTGCCAGTTTCGTTGCACGAGTAAATTCTTGTGGTGGGGGCACCAGTGACTTTTCGTCGGAGCAGAAGCCATGAAAATATTTAAAGAACATACAGAGGAAAGCCACATCCCGTCGGTGAGAAAGTGGCTGGAGTCGAACCGCCAAGTCGGTACCTATCACATTAAAGATTCTCCTTTGGTGCCTATCGAGAACACTGAAATGAACAGCAGGGGCGCCTAACCATATATGACAGGAGTATGCTATGCACGGACGGATGGTTGATTTGTATCAAGATTTAGGCGTAAAAAAACTTCCTGGTCCGACACAGTGAACCAACCTTCCTAGCAGTGGATTTATAGCAAGCGCTTTCTGTTTAGTTTGACTGTATTATTTTTCCGTATTTTCTAAACTTCTTGACGCGTGGACGACTGCTTTCACTATACTGGCTTCGAATTTATGATCTATTATTGCACCTACGCCGTATACTCTTGCGTTTGACGCCACTATTATCTCTCGCTGCTGGTCGTAATGTGTCAGCGATAACACCGAAGAAGTAGAGGCATTACTTTAGCGGAACTTGCTCTAGCTGGATCTGGCGTTCTTCCTTTTTCGTCGGTTATCTGACCTAAATATTTAATCTCATTCATTTCATAATTAATTGACATTTCTGTTCACAGATTTTGAACTCGTAATCAAGCAGTCGCTGAAATACTTGCTGAATCAGTTTTATGTGCCGCATTTTCGTAGCGCTCTTTTTTCTTTTCTTTTTTTTTTAATCATATCACCCCGGGCAAGGCGGTAATGCCACTGGTGTGCAGGGGGCTACGTAAGAATGAAAAGATTGGAAAAGAGAAAGCCGGAAACCACATCCTAAACAGGGAACAAGGGATGAGCCTCTACACTTATTCAAGAGACGTGGGTGGAGTGTGAACCGGGCGATAGTTTAGTCTATCTACTCTAATTGAAAAAAAAACGAAAGAAAAGAGTGAAAAGATGGGAAAAGAGAAAGCCGGAAACCACATCCTAAGCAGGGAACAAGGGATGAGCCTCTACGCCTGTTCAATAGACGTGGGTGGAGTGTGACCCGGGTGACAGTTCAGTCTGTCTACTCCAATTGTGGAGAGGAAAAAAATAAGAGAGTGAAAAGAATGGAGAAGAGAAATCCGGAAACAATATCCAAAACAGGGACAAGGGATGAGCCGCTTCACCTGTCCAATCGTCATGGGTAGAGTGTTAACCGGGTGATAGTTAAGTCTATCTGTTACGAAAATATATATGCTTATAGACAGCAACAAATTAAAATTTATTAAAATTTCATGGATTTACGTGGAGGCAAAAAGAATATATATTTGAGCAAGATTTTTAAAAAATAATTTTTAAAATAATTTCATTCATTCTCTGTATAATCCGCAGTTGTCAATACGGATTATTTTGTTGATTTTGTTTAAAATGTATATTCCCATCAATTCTGAGATTTCTGCTCCATTATACGATCCTTGTGGTACATCGAATGCTCCGTTCTTGGATTTCATGATCCATGCTATAGCTTTGTGGAAAAGTATAGATTTGCGGCAATGTACTATTATGTCAATAGGCTCGGATGGTATTTTTATGTCCATTTTAGCAAAATTAAATGCTTACAGTAAACCTTTCTCAGAAATTCATGGGAAAAAGTTTTTTATGTCATATTTGATGAACGTGTATTTACTTTTGCATTTAATTTTTTATATCCATATATATATATATATATATATATATATATATATATATATTGATTGATTGTTTAATACTTAGGTTTTGGTCCTAATAGGGTTAAACCAGTACACATCTGTATTAAAAAGTGTTTTATACAATTATATTGTAGAACTTTTGAATATTTTTCATTTTTAAACGAGTTATTTCGCTACTTTGGTTCCGACCATGAGTGGTTTATTCAGGAGATTTTTAATAACGATTAATAGTTATTAAATTCGCCTGAAGAAACCACTCATGGTGGAAACCAAGGTAGCGAAATAACTCGTTTAAAAATTATATATATATATCGCCCCAAGTAAGGCAGTCTTTTGCCACTGGTACACAGGAGGTTATATAGGTAGAAAGTTATGAGAAAGAGTTACAGGTTACAAGGTGTGTCAGGAAGTGGCTAAGAGAAGGGTTAAGATATTGAGAGTGGGGTGGACGGAGAAAGGATCATGAGAGAGAGGAGGCAAGTTAGCAAGATAGGAGATGACTATTGACTTTACACTTAAACTCCTGGAGATTGTAGCTGTCGAGGAAGCAATGAAACGGAAGGGAGTTCCATAAGCGGAAAGTGAGAGAAAAGAAGCTGAGGGAGTAGAATTTGTGTTTATATTTTATTGGTTTCACGGTAAAGAGGTGGGACCTAGTTGCTAATCTTGTGGCTCAAGCAAAGTCATGCATAGGCGGAACCAGGGAGCTAAGTTCATCGGAGCAGAAGCAGTGGAAGTACTTGTAGAAGAGACACAGGGAAGCCACATTGTGCCGGTGAGAAAGTAACTCTATCTTGGCTGCCAGGTCGGGATCGATCACATTACAGATTCTTTGTTAAATTTTGTCGAGGACCCCTAGGTGGATAGCAGGGGCACCCGACCAGATATGGCAGTAGTATTCAATGCAAGCGCGGATGGTAGATTTACATATGTGCAGGATTGTTTCAGATGGGAAAAACTTCCTGGCTCTACAAAGAAGCGACAGTATCGTCGGTATTTACCTGGACCTCCTCACAAAGAGATATGTGAAACAAGGCCGCTTTTTTTTTCTTTTTTTACGTGGCGTATTCCAAACGACGGTACTGTCTATTCCATCAAAAATAGTATCCATTATTTTCTGGGAAATTTTAATACCTGGCTCTACTTTTACACCGAAGGGTAATCTTTTAAACTTGTAGAGTCCTTTATGTGTATTAATTATTTCTGGCATTCCTCATCCAGTATTTGTCTATATTTCTGAGATGAGGTAGTATTTACAGTATTTACATTATTCGGACTATTGTCCTCATATTTGTTGCCATTTGTACGATATTTAATAATAGATCATTCTATTTGTCTACATTTCTTAAATGAGGTAGTATTTACAGTATTTACATTATTCAGACTATTGTCCTCATCTTTGTTGCCATTTATACGACGTTTCGGTGTTAGGAATTTCGAACCGAACCTTTTATTGCAATCACTGGGGTATATTATCTTCATTCCTTGCGTAAAGCTTCGATTGAAAGTCATGAGTTATCTCCCTCTAATCCTGTAAGTTACTTGTTCATCACTGCCTGGTATTGAACTCACAACTCTAAGAGTCAAGTCAGGAACTAACCAACGTCTATATCCACTGAAACGTCGTACAAATGGCAACAAAGATGAGGACAAGAGTCCGAATAATGTAAATACTATATTCCTAATCCACTTTAATTTGAAGATATGCCTCAGACAAGTCAATTTTAGAAACAAAATTACGACTATTTAATTTGGCAAATATATCTTCTGGAGTTGGTAGGGAATATAGATATGATAGGAGGCAGTCATTTAATCCAGTCAAAAAATCTGCACATAAACGAATCTTATTTTATTTCCAAAATATAACGCTGGCGTAGCACATTTTGAATAATCTATTTTTTCAAGAACTCAGCGGTTTTCTAACCTATTAAGTTCAGTTTTAATAAACTCCTACACAGTAAAAGTTATATTTCTTTTAGGCTTAAAAACTGTTATTACATTTTTTTTCTATTTAAAAGAATGCTTATGACTAAGTACATTTTCCCAATTACTGGGAAAATATTCGTGAATTTATATTTTATGTTACTCACCGTTTCTTTAGCTGTAATTTTTTCTCTGAAGAACAATGAACTTTTCTACAGAATGAGTTAATCGTCTAATTCCACAGTTAAAATAATTCTAGCCAATCGACGCCTAGTAAATTTGATTTAGAATTGTTTTTTTTAATTGTACTCTTTTTTTTCTTCTTTTTTTTTTTTTTTGTACTCTGGATATAAACTCGCTTCCAGCTCGCTCTAACTCTCTTTCAACACGCGTTTGTATGTGTGTGTGTGTGTAGGGAGGGTATCTATGCGTGTGATCCCTCAGGTAAAAATGAAACATATATATATATTTCAAGAGTCAATCTTTAAACACAAACACCCTTTTCTTTAGACATTGCTTTGTTTATTGCTTTCATATCGTTAGGATATATATATATATATATATATATATATATATATATATTTTAAATTATTTCACCCCGAGCAAGGCGGAAACGCCACTGATGTGCAGGGGGCTACATAAATGTAAAAAGATTAATTAGAAAAGAGTGAAGCGTACAAACTAGTTAGAAAGGAACAATAGAAAGCTGAGAAAGCAGGTGCGATGACAGATACATAGCTGGAGAGAAAGGGAAGGTTATACTGGGGTGGGGAGAGAGCTAGAGTCCAGTGGTTAGTAGATGAGTATTGACTTTGCATTTAAATTTCTGGAGGTTGTAGCCGTCAGGAAAGCAAGAATACGGGAGCGAGTTCCACAGGCGGGAAGTGCGAGAGAAGAAGCTGCAGGAGTAGAACTGTCGTCTGCATTTGGCTAACCTGACTGTGAATGGGTGGGACCCAGTTGCCAGTCTGGTTGCACGAGGAGGCATCAGTGACTTAAGTTCGTCTGAGCAGAAGCCATGAAAGTATTTATAGAACAGACAAAGGGAGGCCACATTTCGATGATGGGAAGTGGCTGCAGTCGAGTTCAGTAAAATGCATCGCTCATTCAGTAAAACGCATCGCTCATTCAGTAAAATGAATTGGAGCACCTAGCTATGGGGGTGCGTAATATGATATGCGCTAAAAAGACTGCCTTCTTCCACCGAACGCCCCGTGGCCCATGGCCCAGGGGTAGAGTCGCCGACTGACGTCAAATCGGTCGAGTTTCGAGCTTGGGTTATGTAGCAATCGGAGTCTAACCGTACTGATGAACTGTGATACAGCGAAACAGATCTGTCTGCGGATGAATATATATATATATATATATATATATATATAAACTTATTTATAAATGGAACTTTGTGTGTGTGTCTATGTGTATCCGTCACGTATAGACTCCGAAACGGCTGAACAGATTTTCTTGAAAATTTACACATTTGTACTATAAGCGTCTGCAAGTGTTTTTAGCTAGGTTTTGTGTCGAGGTACCCCCCCCCACCCGATAAATATCGAAAATCGATAATCGAAAAAATCGGGTTGTAGAAGGAGTGGTCTGATTTTAATAAAATTTGATACACTCATAGACAAAGACATAAGAAACGATATTCAAAAGTTTCAAGGTTGCACTTCTTACAATAGTGCAGAAGATTTGATATCGATACCAGGAAATCAAAATTTGACTTACATCCATTCATTTTCTTTTCAGTCTACGGTTTCGCTTTAACTGGAAAGAACTATTGCTTTTTAGACTTTCGTGTCAACGTCCAAAGAATCTGAGTTCCAGGACCATGGATTAATTTTAAAGCTTTCATTACATCCGAGCAACGCCGGGCTATGCTGCTAGTATATATATAGATATATATATAATTATTTACCAGTTATTAGTCAGAACCAAATTAGAACAGTATTTGTATTTATTTATTTGTATTAAAAATGCTCAATACATATATAATTAAAGCTTTTAAATATTTTAATTCGGATTTGTTGATATAAAACGCCTGAAGTTACCGAAAGTTTTAAACCAAGGTTGCGTAATCGGCTAATTTCTGAATTAAAACATGTGTGTGTGTGTGTGTGTGTGTGTGTGTGTGTGTGTGTGTGTGTGTGTGTGTGTAACTGAAAAACAAACAAACCAATGTTTTACAGCAAAGAGGCAAAATATTTGATTTTTATAATCAATTTATTGAATAACAAATTGCGTTTAATGTGGATGTCTCAAAGAAAATTTTAGATTACAAACTTCTTTTATGTGTTTACTGAAAAAAAAAACTCCAATCGTTTTCTCTTTAATTGTAAAAGTGAACTTGGAGTGTAACAAAGTGTGTTTATTATTATCAAAGGAGGCACATCATCTAAAGTGAAATGCTAAAGAACGCCCCCGCCTAGCAACATAGATGTTTTGAGTTTTCCTTTACGTATACCACATTTCTCTGGATAATATCCACTGAGCTGTGTGTACAGATATATCTCTTAATATTTTATATTGAATAGATATTTTGGGATTATTTTCTCCGTTTATAGATTTGGCATCATTATATATATATATGTGTGTGTGTGTGTGTGTGTGTGTGTGTGTGATGATGTCAATCGCTAGTCGATAGAGTACTTTAGAGAAGGTGGTTGATTTCATGATAAACGGTGACTGCTTATGGCTTTACACTACGTTCTTCGACTACTGAATTGAACGCTGTTATTTTAAAGTTCGGCTATCAAATTGAACGCTCTAAGTCATCGGGGTTTGTTTACCTCATGTGAATAGTCCGCTATGAAAAGCTGCCTATCTCTGCTGTGTACGCATAGCCCAATGGTTCGTCTAATGACAAATTTGTCGGATTTCGATCCAAGTTTGAAGCTACACTGATAATCTACCTGCACTGAGGAGCTGTGATACAGCGTAGCAGGCTTATCTTCAGATTATATATATACAAATGAAGAAGAACGAAGAATGAACTTACAACTCTCAAAACATTAATTTAAAAGGGTGCTCAATAAAAGAATTTGTTCTGTAGGATTTCACCATCCTTCCAAAAAAGGCCCAAAAATTTGTAGCCTTATACTTCACTAATACAGATATGTTTATCCGTTACCAATTCCTCTCTCTTCTTAGTTCATCCTCTCCTACTTTCTCCCATATACATTTTTTTTACTTCTTCCTCTTTGTTAAACCCAAAGAGCTGGTCATAAAAGGCTGTAAAGGACCATACCTTATCCTCTACGGTTAAACGTGTCTCTAAACTTTTCAACATGTCCATTAACCACCTCTCTCCTTCTCTCCCATTTTCTTCTTTTTGTTCAAGTTCTAATTTAAAACTCCCAATTCTGATTTCTCATTTGCTCTACCCCATTTTCCTCTCAGTATAAGGAAACGAATTTCCCATCACCCTTCACACCACCTGATGAGACATTGTCCGTACAATATCGAAACAATATGTACAATTTGTAGTAGATTATAATTTTTACATGTTCTAAACTATAATTTATAATATATATATATATATATATATATATATATATATATATATATATATATATAGCGCAATGAATTTGCTACTTTAACTGAGCAAGTTCATGAGGACTCCGTTATGATGTCTTCATTCAACGTGGCAAGGTTTAAGCAGAAAATAAACCCGGCCCTTATGGGCGAAGATATCGTACCAGTGTCCTCACGAAACTTCGAAGTCGGCATGAACCTGCTCAGTTAAAATGGCAAATTTGTTGCACTAAAATTATGAACGCTCTATCTCCATCCCGATATCGGGCACGTTGCAATAAAAAAATCTGCTTGCCAAAGTGCCTTAAAAAGCTTTAAAATCTTTCCAAGATCTTTGGCATCAGTCAATCGTGATATGCTTGAAGCGAGCAAATTAAGTTCTTGCAAAATCCAGAAATCTGATTTCTTTTGGGGACAAGAAAATGTATCAGTCATCTATTGATTTCATCATGGCTTCACAGTCCTTGATCATGAACACTGTACAATAAACTATACACGATTTTTATTTATACTAAAACTCACACATTTTAATGTAGTTTAGCTTGGGGAAATTATTGACGAATGAGGGAAGTCCTCGGACAAAGGCAGCGACGTTAACTCCCCTTCCGCGGCTCCCAGTCCAACTAGCTCGGGCCAAGACACAGCATTTTACACCCAGCCGGACCATTAAACAGCATATCTCCTAGTCAGCGTCTGTTCCTTTGGTGCAGCCATCTTAACAACATGAAACACAAACTCACTCTCTCTTTCGCTCTCTCTCTCTCTCTCTCTCTCTTCCTTCTCTCTCTTTCGCTCTCTCTCCTCCCCTCTTTCTCTCTCTCAGCCCTACAGAATACACGCCAAACTCCAGTGATGTCTGGCCGTTCTACTTCTGCCTAAATTGCCTCTGAACGGCTATTAATAGCTGTAAAGGAGGTACCTCCAATCATTTTCGATACCTAAATTTAAATTTAAATTTTAAAAATAAATAAGTTATCTTCAAGCTTTAAAATTAGCTTTAATTGAAAGCCAAGAGATTAAATTTAGTAATTCCAGTAAGCAAAACACACTGGTGTACTTTAAACCGAAATTATATTGATTGGAATCTAAAAGTTTTCTGATTAAAAAAAAAAAACTTAAATTTACCGCCATTTTTGATCGATTGACACATTTCGTAAACAGTATCCAAATTTCTGTTTTAAAAATCTTGCAGAAATAAAATATACCTAACACGTTATTTAAGTCAATTTTTAAATTGAAACTTACTGATTCCAAACAGAAGTACTTGCTTACTGCCTGAAATGTTTGCTAAAACTTTTATTACCTACGGTATTCCTTTTATATCAGTGTTATCGGAGGTAACGAATGATTTAATGACAACCGGAAGCTGTCAAGAACTCTAAGTATGGCGGACAAACACACTTGAGTCAGAATGAAAGTCCATTTTTCTGTTGTTTTCAATGTAAAGGAAATAATCCAAAACACTTGTTAACTTCTAAAATCAATATGACCCCTATGAAAACTTGTTATAACCTCTGTGGAACATCGTACTTAATAAAAATGAACATATTTAGACTCAAAATTTTTTTAATTATTTTAAAAATATGGGTGGAGAATGATTTTTATTAAACTTTTCAATTTTCGATAGGCAATATAATCATCAATTCTTAACTAAAAAAAATCTAACCGCAACAATTCTTTAAAGATTTTAATAATATTTTTAAATCTTTATAAATTATTATAATAAAAAAAATAAAATGAATTCTTTTAAAATCTCATTAGTTAACGAAAATATTTTTCTTCAGACTATAATGTCCTTAATTTTTATTATTTATTCCAGCAAATAAAAGCTTATCAAATTAAATAATATCAGAGTTTTATTGCATTTTTGTTTTATTCTTCGGAGCAAATTTTCGGATACTGTTCCAAAATTTAAAATAAAGAAATAGATGATTCATATTCCCCAATGAGTCCTGCGTTTAATTAATAAAATTATAGACAGCAACAAATTAAAATTTATTAAAATTTCATGGATTTACGTGGAGGGGAGTAACAGAGGCAAAATAATATATATTTGAGCAAGATTTTTAAAAATAATTTTAAAAATAATTTCATTCATTTGTGAATGAGTACTGAACGTTTCATTAAAATCCGACAATTGTTTGATTTTTGCGAGAATTTCCAAATTAATGTGTTTGTCACCGGGAAAAAAAGTGGGTGATGTAATCATTTCGTTTTACATTGTAAACAGTCGTAACGTCTTGGTTCCCCGCTAACTCAAATCAAAACAAAATTTTCTGCCAAAATTTCGAACATGTTAGAAGGGATTAAAAAAATTTTATAAAATAAATAAAAATTAATTTGATCTTTCCTCTTAATAATATTATAAACATTTTGGTGGAAACAGTTCGTTTTATTAAGTTTTTGGGCCTTTTTTATTCATACTATGCTGTTTTTTAGGGATTTAATGGAGGTACACCCAGAAATGAGATTATGCCACCGATGATCCCAAATTCGAATGCGGGCCAATCACAAACTATGGAATATCGTTTGCCCAAATTTTGCAGATCCATGAAACCTTAACACCCCAGGCAAGGCTCTAAATGCAACACTAGATGGTTGTGGTGTAGCGAAGATGAAGAACATGTAAAGTTTATGACTTTATAAAATTGTAATACAGCACCGTGATTGCCATTATATAAGCGGGATGTGGATTCGAACCCTTCTGAATGGAACATCTTGTTATTAAAGATTCCCGAGAAATCAAAGCAAGTAGCGTAAAATTAAGCTATGTCAACTCAAACTCGTGTATCCACTCAGAATAACGTATACATTAAATAGAATAATATCGGATTATAAATAAAATACTTTTATTTCTTTTCATATCACATTGTTTTGTTTGTTTTTTTGTTTTTTTTATCAAATCACCCCGAGAAAGGCGGTAACGCCACTGATGTGCAGGGGGCTACGTAAGAGTGAAAAGATTGGAAAAGAAAAGAAAACCGGAAACCACATCCTAAACAGAGAACAAGGGATGAGCCTCTTCACCTGTTCAATAGACGTAGGTGGAGTGTGAACCGGGCGATAGTTTAGTCTATCTACTCCAATTGAAAAAAAAAAGAAAAAGAAAAGAGTGAAAACATTGGAAAAGAAAAGAAAGCCGGAAACCACATCCTAAACAGGGAACAAGGGATGAGTCTCTTCATCTGTTCAATAGACGTGGGTGGAGTGCGAACCGGGCGATAGTTTTTTACGCTTCGGTTAAAGAAACAAATTTTGCAGATATGGGTTTCGAAAATCTTCATGAGAAATGTTCTTTCCTTCATAAGAGTGATTGAACCTAGCTGTACCGTGAAGTCCTTTGTAGGTGAGCGGTTTGAAAATCGCTGGGCTATAGGCTGCTTTCTCCTACATATTTTAACCCTTCTGAATGGCACGTCCTCCTTTTCAAAGGCTTTCGAAAACGCAGGCCGGTAGACGAAAACTATGCTCGTCATGATAGATAGATAGATAGATAGATAGATAGATAGATAGAATTCAGTCCGAACATCACTAGGTAATCCACTCCAGTGGCCTTGTGCCAGACTAAGCTAAGGTTACTATATTACGGTCCGTGATAATGACAACTTCCCGTGCTAAACGTATATTGTCTTTTATACATTCGGGCGACCGGATGTTACATGGTAGGAGCCACGACACAACAGATATATGTGACATAAGGCCACATCCACTGAGTAATAAACTTATTTACGAATCTATGACAAATCAGAGTCATTCTCTTCACATTTAATCCTCTGTAAATATCGTCAATGGATTAACAAAGATTAACAAAAACTTAGGAATTTTTTATCTGAACACGGGTGACTCTATACAATGGATGCCTCGCCGTGGAGCCTTGTTTAGCGATCTGTATCATTATTATAGTAGGAAGTTCAACTCTTGCTCAATATCATACATTATGAAAATTGTTTATGCTAATGCTCGCCCAATACAAGGCTCGAGAGTCACACAAGATAGAGCTTTACTCTTAAAATGGTTATGATGAGTGAGATGTGGGATATGAATAAAAAAGGACGTGGTTGAAAGTAAATGTTATGAGGATAAGAAGGATGGACAAGAAATTATATTTGACATAAAGAGCTTAAGATTGTTGCGTCCAGGAAAAACGCACGCGGGAGTCTGTTCCAGATAGTGGCAGTTCTTGCAAAAACAAAGCGGAATGGATTGTTTTCCTTATATTTGGAATATGGGGGAAATGAGAGTGATTCGACTTTGTTGAAGTAGCATGGCGTCTTCTAGTGATAAACGTCTGAACATTTGCTAGAAGAATAGGCTTCCGGCGGTGCATTTTGGGAAAAGATATCAACTGTGTGAAAAAATGAGTTTAAAACTGCCTAACGGATTTTGAACTCGAGGCTAGAAATGAAAGGCTGAGTAGCACCAACCCATATACGGCAGCAATGCCCCATGTTTGGTCTAATCGGACTCATCTAAACTTATTTATAAATGGAACTTTGTATGTCTGTCTGTCTGTCTGTCTGTCTGTCTGTGTGTCCGTTACCTATAGACTCTGAAATGGCAGAACCGATTTTCTTGAAAGTTTACACAGTTGTACTATAAGCGTCTGCGAGTGTTCTTAGCTAGGTTTTGCGTCGAGGTACCTCCGATAAATATCGAAACTCGATAATCGAAAAAATCGAGTTATAGAAGGAGTGGTCCGATTTTAATCAAATTTGATACATTCATAGACAAAGACATAAGAAAAGATATTCAGAAGTTTCAAGGTTGCAGTTCTTACAATAGTGCAGAAAATCGATAATATATATATATATATATATAAGGCAAGATGTTTGTGTGTGTGTGTGTGTGTGTGTGTGTGTGTGTGTGTGTGTGTGTGTGTGTGTGTGTGTGTGTGTGTTTATCTGCCTGTATTTTTTCAGCCCTTTTATTTTAGTTTTTGTTTCGGGTTTGGCCTAAGTATGTATAATTGTAGTTCTTAGTCTCAGCCATGATACCATTTATTCAGAGGATTTATTTAGCCTTCAAAATTCAGTTTACGACGAAAAAAACTTATTTGATATCGATACCAGGAAATGAAAATTTGACTTACATCCATTCATTTTTCTTTCAGTCTACGGTTTCGCGTTAACTGGAAACAATTATTGCTTTTTAGTATTTTGTGCCAACGTCCAAAGAGTCTGAGCTCCACGACCATGGATTAGTTTTAAAGCTTTCATTACACCCGAGCAACGCCGGACTATACTGCGAGTATATTATATGGCAGAAGCAGTCAGATACTTCCGATAGAGAGAGCTAGTCTTTTTTCCTGTATCTCTAGATATCCGTTGAACTTGAGGTCTTAGGTGAGATTAAGAAAAAGGCGTTTTTATTTTGAAGATGTCGTTTTTGATTTGGTTGTTATGTTTTTATGTCATATCAAACTCGGCGGGTCATTTATTGCCAACTAATTTTTTTATTTATTTATTGCTGGTAATACCTTTTTCTTTCAACAATTTATTGTTGTTTTTGTATAAGTTTTGTGTCAAGTAATTCTTTTTCCTTTTCGAGTATCAAGATTCAATGGTTTTATTTTTAAAGGGCAGGGTCCTAAATTCCTACCCTGTTATTTAACCCATAACTGGAGGGAAGAGACGGATTAATACCTTTCCCAAGGGTACCAGTGCTTAAGTGAATGCAGAGTATTCAACTGGAATTTGAACTCAGCTCACCATTTCTTTTTCCGAGCCGATATCTACTGCAACACAACGCACATCCGTCACTGTACGCTTACAGCATCTGGTATTCCCAAGCGGTCACCTATCTGAGTACTGACCAGGCTCAACGTTGCTTAACTTCGGTGCATCGAGCGAGAATCGGTGTATTTAACGTGATATAGCCGCAAGCCCGGAGATGTTGTTAACAGGTCATTTCTATTGTAAAGAAGCTCATTTACTTTGAAACATTTTTCTTTCTTTAAATGGCACCTAGAATCTAAAAGTCTACTGAGAAAATTCAAAGCAGATATTCATTTTTAAACTAACGAATCAATGGATATGTCTATATGAACGATGACAAAATCAAGCGTTGTATTTAGTGTGTCTGTCTTGCAAAATGTTGAAAAGAAATTTAATCTGCATTGTATGCCTAAAAAAAATCTACTGATACAATGATGACAACAATGAAAATATTAAATGAAAATTAATTCTGAAATTTTTAGATAAGAAATTATTTAATTTATTTAATATTTGACTAAACTAATGAAATCTTTTATGATTGTCCATATTTGAAAATATATTTGCGAGTGTACACAAATTGTAGACATTAAACAGAAAACGGAAAGTGCGAGACAGAGATCCGAAAACGAATTGGCATGGCGATAGAAGCATTCCAAAAGTTGAGTAAAGTTTTAAGAAACGGGACAATTTCACTAAAAACAAAGAAGAGACGACTGGATTTGTAATTAGGACAAAACTAATATTGTTTATGAGTCATTCATAGGTATATAATATATAATATATAATAGGTGGGTATTTTAAAAATAAGGGTATAAAATGGCTTAGAAATTATACTATATTTTTTTTTGCATTTTAAACATGCTGTATCATATATTTTTTTTGCATTTTAAACATGCTGTATCATATATTTTTTTTGCATTTTAAACATGCTGTATCATATATTTTTTTTGCATTTTAAACATGCTGTATCATATATTTTTTTTTTGCATTTTAAACATGCTGTATCATATATTTTTTTTGCATTTTAAACATGCTGTATCATACATTTTTTTGCATTTTAAACATGCTGTATCATACATTTTTTTGCATTTTAAACATGCTGTATCATATATGAAACAACTAACCATACAATCCTGCTAAAATTACTAAATCTAAAGTTAGGATTTCTAAAAACGATAAACCTTTATAGTATTAATCTTAGTACAACGATATTCACTTCTATCTGTATGATATCTCTCTCGGTATATTTTTACTTCTTAATTTTTATATAGATTAATTTTTAATTTTTAAAATTTTTAATTTACTTCATCAAGTTATTATATTAGCACTAATCTAAACTTATTTATAAATAGAACTTTGTCTGTGTGTGTGTGCCTGTGTGTCCGTTACCTATAGACTCCGAAACGGCTGAACCGATTTTCTTGAAAATTTACACAGTTGTACTATAAGCGTCTGCGAGTGTTCTAGCTATGTTTTGTGTCGACGTACCCCAGATAAATATCGAAAATCGATAATCGAAAAAATTGGATTATACAAGGAGTGGTCCGATTTTAATCAAATTTGATACACTCATAGACAAAGACATAAGAAACGATATTCAGAGGTTTCAAGGTTGCAGTTCTTACAATAGTGCAGAAAATTTCATATCGATACCAGGAAATCAAAATTTGACTTACATCCATTCATATTTCTTTCAGTCTACGGTTTCGCTTTAACTGGAAACAACTATTGCTTTTTAGTCTTTCGTGCCAACGTCCAAAGAGCCTGAGCTCCAGGACTATGGATTAGTTTTAAAGCTTTCATTACACCCGAGCAACGCCGGGCTATACTGCTAGTTTTCCATAAAAGCACTAGCGTAACATGGACAAAGTTCTTCTTAGTGTGTGGGCTGTAATTATCAAAACATTATATTTATTTATCTCTTAAGCTGGTATTTCTAGTGATTCGTTCAATGTGTTGTTGTTTTGTTCCATTTTTTTCTTCATTCTAAGTGCTCCTATTATTACTGGTACTATTCTTGTTTTCAATTTCCACATTACTTCTATTTCAATTTCCAGGTCTTTATATTTTGATAGTTTTCTGAAATTCCTTGGTTTCTATCCGCTGGACAAGCCATATCAAATAATAGGCAAGTTATTTCTTTTTGGTTTTTGACAATGATGTCCGGCCTATTTGCTTCAGTTTTCCTGTCTGTGTAGAGATGGTGTCATCCCATAGAATGGTGACATCTTCTATTTCTGTAACCGGAGATGGGTGATGTTCATATCAGTGTTTGTTTACATATTTTCCAAAGTATGCACATTGTCCAATGTAAATACTGCCCTACTCTATCGGAACGATTTTTATATTCATTTGGGGGCAAGTACAGGACATCCTAAGATTAGATAGTCTATTATTTCCTGGTATTTTTATCACAAAATATGCATTTTAGATCCAAATTAATATATTAATATGTATGATATATGTCTGAAAGTTCCTAGTGAAAAGACTTTGGTCTTGCGCTGCAAGAATAAAGCCTTCAGTTTCAGACTTTAATCCAGATGCTCGTAACCATCGAGGAGTATTAACTTGTTGTTATTATTATTGATGGTATTATCTTCCCAGAGAGTAATTTTAAGTGCCGAATAACTATGGCAAGAGGTGTCACCACTGTAGCTGTAGGGGCGGTCAGCTATGGCTGGTACACGTCTAATTCCCAAACACAGCCAACAATTCCCACAACTTAAGGTTTTATCAGAATCATCAGAAGGTTATCAGCAGGTGGATTTGTGGAAGAATAAAAGTATACATTTTGAATGTTTAAATAAAAATTTATTGCTAGAAAAGAATAACATGAATTGGTAGAAGTTAAATGTTCATGGGAAATGGTATTAAGAAGTTAAGGGTATCAAGAGTTCGCATCAAGGTGTGAAATTTCACGAGTTTTTTTTTTTGGATTCGCTTTTGCGTGTGTGCCAAGCAAAGTATGTAAATTCGAGTCTTTTTAATTTCTTACAAAATCAATGAATCAGTGCTTAACATTTAAATTTTATATGAATTTTGTTTTTAGATGTTTCCTAGTTTTCTATTGGCCGAAAAACATTTCGCATCAAGGTGTGAAATTTCACGAGTTTTGTTTTGTATTCGCTTTTGCGTGTGTGCTAAGCAAAGTTTGTAAATTCGGTTCTTTTTTTTTTCTAACAAAATCATTGAGTCAGTGTTTAGTATTTAAATTTTAAATGAAGATCTTGTTTTGTTCACTACATAGCCAAAGCCTCTCCGGTGTCTATAATTAAAAAAAAAACTGTAGAAAAAATGTCTGTGCCCATCTCGTAAGTTTCATTTAGTTCTTTTTGACCTTCATTTGTTTTTTCATCAAATGCCGTGTTATAACCAATGGCCGAGGGCAAACGAAGGGTGTGATTTTCTTTTTGTTGATTTTACTTAATTAAACAAACTACAGTTATAAACAAAAAAGGACTTAAATCGACAATGCTCTTCGTATGATATGAGCTATGTGCGTTAAAATTATTTTTTTAGATTTCCTGAGATTGTTACTTTTATTATCAGACCCAAAACTCCAACAGCAACAGGAACAGCTTTACTTTTTAAAAATATTTATTGAATTACCTGGAGAAATGGTCATCATCATCATTTATCCATCACACCCAGATGGTACATAGGGCAGCAACTTTTTTGTTGCTGTTTCTGTAACAAACTGTTTTTTACGGGGCAGGGTTGTTATCCCTGCACCCAACCCCCCAAACCTGGAGGACTGGTGGACCATTCTTGGTCCTTACGTTTACAGCACCTGGTATTCCTAAATGGTCACCCATTAAGTACTGACCAGACTCGATATTGCTTAATTTCGGTGATCGGACGGGAACCGGTGTATTCAACACGATATAGCCGTAGACGGAGAAATGGTGCGCCAAGTATTTTTTGAATTATTGTTGAATTTCTTTCTTTACCACACCGAAAGCTCCAACAACAGAAACAGCTTTATATTTTAAAAATATTTATTGGATTTCCGGGAGAGATGGTGCACCCAGTATTTTGTTGAATTATTGTTGAGTTCCTTTCTTTATCAGATCCAAAGCTCCAGCAACAGCTTTACTTTTTAAGTGCCACATTTTTCTTTTCTATTTCCATCTTCAGGTTTTTCTACATGCTTAGATATTTCAAACCTTCGCAGAGAGTTTTGTTTTACTTGATAGGTTTGTGGCGGACTTCACAGATAATTACAATCAGACTGGAACTATCTCTTGTTGCTAACAAACGCGTCTGGCACAAGATCAATATTCTTCGGTTTCTTTCTGATTGGGTCTTCGAAATATCCATAAAATTCACCACAATTATATTCACAATTCGACATGGCATGCAAAGAATGCTGGTTGCAGAAAATAGGAAATGACAACAATATGGCATTTGAAACAACAAATAAAATATAACATACAGTTTGAAGTTGATATAAAATATCATTGTTTTTGTTTTATGGCATATCAACCTCGGCGGGTTATTCAAATAAAATATAACACAGTTTGAAGTACGAAAAGGCATGCAATACATTTAGCAGGGAAAAAGAAAAGTAGGAGTTTCTTCCCATTGATTGAGTGACACACAGTTTGTAGCTGATGGCAATAAAGTTGATAAGGTTTGCTTGCTTGAACGAATGTATCAATGTTCAAATGTTCGGTCGTCTTTGTTGTAATAGAAGTTGGGTTAAGGAATAATTAACCTGTCAAAGTTCTGAGAGTTCACAATAGTTATTTTGTGAGTTGGGCTTATGTTCGTGCGAGCATATTTTATGTGTGAGCGGATTAGTTACATGAAGTACTGTTGAAGCGAAATTCAATTAACCAAGCTGTTAAAACTGAAATTTCAGCCGTTTATATATGTATTGAAATTCTAAAACGACTTGGCAGGAAAATTTCAATTTACTTACTTTGTTGTTGATTGATCCCAATCAACCAATCAACTATTGTTCTACACAAGAGATTGTTCGTTAACAAAATTGTCTTGTGCAAATTAATAATGGTATAGAATACAGTTAGTAGTAGTGTATACGTGTGTGTGTGTGTGTGTGTGTGTGTTTAGAACTACATATTAATGAATGTACAGTACTGTGCAAAAGTATTAGGACGAGAACTACTTTATCTTTTATGAGGCATCAAAATAAATTTAAAAATCACCTCTGTCCTAACACTTTTGTACACTACCGGTAGTGTGCAAAAGTATCAGGACAGGGGTGATTTTCCTAAAAGCCTCACTGAAATTCAAATACAGGGTGAAAAGCCAAACCTTTGTAAGAATTATTTAATTAAAAATGAAGAGGAAGGAAGGCTTCAGAATTTGAATTGGCCCCCACAAAGACCTGATCTCAATCCTCTTGAACATCTATGGGATATTTTGGATAAAAAAAATTGATAAATCTAATGTTACTTCGCAAGACACACTTTGTGAACAAATACAAGCTGTTTGGCAGGAGATACCATTGGATACATTGAAGAAGCTTGTGATGTCGATGCCAGGCGGAATGAAGGCTATGATCAAAGCAAAAGGCTATTCTACTAAATATCCAATTTATTTTGTAACAGATATTTTTTCTTGTTAAAGCATTTGTTGAGTAAATCAAATAAAATTACATAAATTAAATTGTTTATTTTCTGTCAATATGCCTCATAAAAGATAAAATAGTTCTTGTCCTAATATTTTGCACAGTACTGTATGTTGGTATGCAAATGAAAGATATGCAGATCTAACAGGCTCATCTCAATCAGAGAGTAAAGTTTTTCTTTTTTGTCTCTTATAATAAGATGTAGGGGCTTCGGTTAATGCTTGGTAAATTGAACTTGTGTCAAACACGTCCGAAGTCTCCACAATTTAAATATGAGAAGGTTGAAAATTGAATGTTGAAATGTGAAAGGAAAAAATATTTCGTGTGTACAACAAAGCAAAGATTTATTTACAGAATGACAAATGTGTAAGAAGAAAAATGTAAGTGAAATATTGTTAACTGAACGCTATAATATCTTTGCGAAAAGATAACTGTTCTTTGAGAAAATGCTTGCAGTTAGGTAGTTAGAATCGTTCGTAGTAGTAATGTAGGTATTTAAAATGTCCGCAGAAGTTCATGGTTGTGTAGTAGCGGAATGTAAAGGATTTGCTCCTTCCTCTTTTTAGGAGGTCGTGACAGGTTGAGAGAAAGAGAAGGTAAAACAAATATAGAAGTAGTACTTAACACGTATCCATTTTGTCGCTGTGTTGACCCTCTTTAGCGGTGTGGTGTGAAAATGAAGAAAAGGATGTTGGAAGAAGAAGTCGAATGAAACTGTGGCATGACCTACGTCCGGGTTGGCGTGGAGTGAAAAGGAAGAAATGAAAATGGCGAGTCAGCTTGAAGCTTCTTTCTTACATGGTGAGATGCGGACAGGTACTGCTTCCATCTGACGGACCGCTGTGACGTGGAATGAAAAAAAAGAAAAGAAAATTGGCAGTGAGGACGAATTAAACTGTGACGTGCCCTGCGTCCGTGTCGGCTTCTTGAATTTTCTTTCGCTACATTGCCACGAGGTCCTCAGCTAACCGCTCCCATAATGGACTAACTTTTGATGTGGAGTGAAGTGGTTTAAATAGTGAAACTTCTCATGATGCCGGCCCCAGCGGCCTTTTCACACCTAGGCGCCATAATACGTCATAGGTGATTTTTTTGGTTGGTTGTTTTTGTTTTATGGCATATCAACCTCGGCGGGTCATTTATTGCCAACTAAATTTTTATTGCTGGTAATACCTTTTTTCTTTCAATAATTTATTGTTGTTTTTATATAAGTTTTGTGTCTAGTAATACTTTTTTCTTTTCGAGTACCAAGATTCATTGGGATTTGTTTGTTTTTTTTAAGGGCAGGGTCCCCAATTTCTAACCTTGTTATTTAACCCATAACTAGGGGGAAGGGACGGATTAATACCTTTCCCAAAGGTTCCTGTGCTTAAGTGAATGCAGGGTATTCAACTGGAATTCGAACTCGGCTCACCGATTTCTCTTTCCGAGCCGATATCCACTGCACCACAACGCACATCCGTCCCTAAACGCTTACAGTACCTGGTATTCCCAAGCGGTCACCCATCTAAGTACTGACCACGCTCAACGTGTCATAGGTGAATTTGATGTTTTTAATTCAATCATCATTCAGAATTAGCTTTGCACACTGACTTGTGATTTTTTCTTAGTTGGGTTTTTCCAAAGTCTTTTGAATCCCCTTTTTGCGGGTGTGCAATTTGACTTTGGGTTTTTCCCAAATGCTTTAGTCGTTTATATCCGATTCTGCGGGTGTGCATTTTTTATTTTGTGCGTTTTAGTTGGTTGATGGATTATATAGGATTTGTATTCTATAAATATCAGGGCAATTTGTTTGAAATGTTCTCTGGTGACAAAAAAATCCGAGGTGATGGTAAAATCTTCTCATTCAATTACAAGCAATGAATGATTTATACAAATGTGCAGCTGTATTATCTCGTAATGATGACAGATCTTCCAATGCAGATAGTGACCCACCCTGTCAAGATGATTTTTGTATTTATTGGGTTAAAATATTGAACCCCCTGAGGTAAGGTGATCAAGAATATCAATTTATTGGCTATAGAATCTACATTTCGGGTCCGTACTATTATGTAAGATATTAACTTGGTAGTAATTCGGCTTTGGTCTTGTGCAGCAAGAATAAATCCTTCGGTCTCTTTATTTGTCTATACTTCTGAGATGAGGTTACGTTATTTAAACTGTTCTGACTATTGTTCTCATCTTTATTGCTATATTCATGACGTTTCAGTCGTTGTATGCTCCGGTCTTCTTCATGTGCTATGGGTTTTGAATCGAACTCTTTATTTCGATCACTGGGGTATATCATTCTCATTCCACGTGCGTTGCCACTTCCGGATGTAGTTATCTCCCTTTTGGTGACATTGTGTACACTATCTACATTGCTCGGACTATTGTTCTCATCTTTACTGCCATGTTTATAACGTTTCGACCATTGTATGCTCTGGCTTTCTTCATGTGCTATGTGTTTTGAACCGAACTCTTTATTTCGAGCATTGGGGTATATCATTGTCATTCCATGTGTGTTGCCACTTCTTTCAGTCTCATCCTTAAGTCCTGAAATTCTTAGACACTGGGGGGGGGGGGTGCGAATTAATTTTGTTTCGGAGAAAGAACTGTTTCTATAGAGTCTTTTAGCCCTAGCTTGCATATATTCGCTTTTAGTCTCGCTTTTTCGATTACGGTCGAAATATTGTTGTTAATTTTGTTTTCTTCTATTTCCTTCCTTAAATCACGCTCTTTTCTAAGTATTCAAAAATTTTGGAGAGTTACGTCAGATATTTTATGTATTATTATTGTTATTATTACTGTAATCTTGACAAACAGTTTAAGGTAGACATTCAGAAAAAAAAGATTGTAAATCTACCAAATTTGCGAACCTTAAAACGCATGCGGACACTTACGGACACATATTCCTAACTTCCCGCCCTGTGTAAAATGTTTTAGAAAATGTTAAGTACCATACAATAGAAAAAAATGGCGACGTTAGCCTGAATAATAATAATAATAATAATAATAATAATAATAATAATAATAATAATAATAATCTGGAGAAGGACCTAAGGCAGGTAGTGGTGTGTTGTTATGGCTCCATTTCATTTTTTTTTTTTTTCATATCTCCCTATTATTATTATTATTATTATTATTATTATTCATGCATTTTGCTATTCGGATCAGATGTTTGCTGGATATTATTGGAGATTGGATATCCGCAAGGCTTCTCTCCAGTACCTTACCTCACAGACCCCAGAAACGGAAGTAAACAACATCCTTTTTGTTCTACTCAGAGCTGATACCATTTGTCTTTTCTTCTCCACAGATATAACGCAGAGCCAACAGATTCCGTTCGAACTAACCTATACGCAGTACAGATTCCCTGAGTCAGCAAACAAATCTAACCAAGGGGTAAGTACAATAAGACATGGTACCGTTGGAATTCGATTTTCAAACATTTGTTTTAAAACTGATAGTTTGATAAAAACACATAGCATCAATGGGAACACACACACACACACACACACACACACACACACACACACACACACACACATACACGCACGCACGAAATCTTCACAAGAACAACAGTGTCAATGAGATTGGACGGTACAGAATTTCTTCGATTATCGAGACACATTGAGACAAGGTTTAATTCCGGATAATTGAATTTTTTTTTTTAATCATTTCACCCCAATCAAGGCATTCTACTGCCACTGTTGCGCAGGGGGTTACATAGTGGAAAGTGATGAGAAAGTGGGGTTAGTTATAGGAAATGTAAGGAAGACGGGGATGTGCGTTGTGGTACAGTGGACATCGGCTCGGAACGAGAAACTGGGGAGCAGCGTTCGAATTCCAGTTGAATCCATTGTATTCACTTACGCGCAAATACCCTTTGGAAAGGTATTAATCCGTCTCTTCCTTCCAGTTATGGGTTAAATAACAGGACGGATTGGGTTCTATAGCCTTGGTCGGCAACCAGTCTACCGCAGAAAGCAATAGCAAACTATTGCGGGATAATCTTCTGCCCAGTCAGTCATGTCACTTTCGAGACATGATCGCCCAAGCTTGCTTCCCCGACAGCTACAATCTCCAGGAGTTTAAATGTAAGGTCAATAGACATCTAACTTGCACCCATTCTCTCAAGCGCTTTTCTCCGTCTACTCCACCCACATCCTCGGTATTCTCAACCGTCTATTACCCTCTTCCTTCAGTCAGTTAAGTGCCATACGTGAAACACGCTTGGGCGATCATGTCTCGAAAGGGACATGACTGACTGGGAAGAAGATTATCCCGCAGTATGTTGCAACTGCTTTCTGCGATAGACTGGTTACCAACCAAGGCTATAGAACCCAGTCTGTCCTGTTATTTGATTCATAGCTAGAGGCGGAAGAGATCTATTATATTATTAATTAGTAATTAGTGGGAGGTCAGTTTATTACTTCATAACAATATAAAACTGATCCCTCACTTTATGACCAGTAGAAGCCTTATCATGTCTCCAACTATTATATTCAGTCAGTTAAGTGCCATACGTGATACACACGCTTTGGGCGATCATGTCTCTTTTGAGACATGACTGACTGAGCAGAAGATTATCCCGCAGTAGGTTGCCATTGCTTCTGCGGTAAACTGGTTGCCAGCCAAGGCTATAGAACCCAATCTGTCCTATTATTTAACCCATAAATGGAAGGAAGAGACGGATTGATACCTTTCCCAAGGGTATTTGTGGGTATGTGAATGCGAGAAATTCAACTGGAATTCGAACTCGGCTCCCCGATTTGTCGTTCCGAGTCGATATCCACTGCACCACAACGCACATCCAACGCGACATAGAGATGAAAAAAAGTATAGCGTCAGGGCGATCAACGTAATCATTGTTTCTTTGCTTGAAATTGGGCATTGGGTATGTAGGACTTCAACATGGGCATTTATTATAATCATTATTTAATTTCTTTTTAACAAAAAACCCAATCCGTTTTATAATTTGAATTTGCGGCTATTCCAGTTTCAAATCATAAGATTACGAAGTATCACAAAGGGGGACTCTTGTTGAAAAGTAAAACCACAAAATGAGTCGTCTCATCAATCAGGAAATGTTATCATCAATGCTCATTTTACGTTCGGATAATCGAAGCACAGAAAATCAAGGTACTAGAATCGAGGTACGGATCATCAAAATCCGGAAAATCGATGAGAGAGCAAACCGAATTCCGGAAAATTGTGGTAAGGATCATAAAAATCCGGAAAATAGAGGTGCGGGAAAACTGAAATCTAGAAAATCGAGGTACTGAAAAACCGAAGTCCAGACAATCAAGGTACTGGAATCGAGGTACGGATTATCAAAATCCGGAAAAACGATGTGCGAGAAAACTGAAATCCGGAAAATTGAGGTAAGGATCATAAAAATCCGGAAAATAGAGGTGCGGGAAAACCGACATCTGGAAAATCGAGGTATTGAAAAACCGAAGTCCAGACAATCAAGGTACTGGAATCGAGGTACGGATCATCAAAATCCGGAAAATCGATGTGCGAGAAAGCTGAAATCCGGAAAATTGAGGTACGAATTATATAAATCCGTGAAATCGATGTGCGGGAAAACCGAAGTCCGGAAAATCGAGTACAAATAATTGAAGTCTGGAAAATCGAGTTACGGATAATGGAGGAAATACTGTACTGAGAAGATCATTTCGTCATGAACGACACTGCCGGCGATGAGGCGACGACTGATAAAATCTCTTCAAAAAGACAGCAGGCAGTGACAGTGATGACAGCATTATTGGCAATAATCCCTTCACAAGAACAACCGTGACGGTGACAGGCACAATGTTAAAACGTTGTTTGTGAAAGGAACGAATAAATCAAGAATCCAATCGCCTACCAATTTTAATATCTAATTAAGCATAGGATAGTTTTATTTTATTTTATGGTACAATTCCTCTGTACCCAAGGTCAATCAGGTGTCCGTTATGAATATTACGGAAACGTTTATCATTTAAAAATCATTCTGACGTGCACTCTGTGTCTGTGCATTAGCACGAACACTTACCTTGTCGAACTCTTTGCCTTTACTATAAACATATTTATAAATGGAACTTTGTGTGTGTGTTCATTACATATAGACTCCGAAACGGCTGAACCGATTTTCTTAAAAATTTACACAGTTGTACTATAAGCGTCTGCGTGTGTTCTTAGCTAGATTTTGTGTCGAGGTACCGCCGATAAATATCGAAAATCGATAATCGAAAAAATCGGGTTAGAATAGGAGTGGTCCGATTTTAATCAAATTTGATATACTCATAGACAAAGACATAAGAAACGATATTCAGAAGTTTCAAGGTTGCAGTTCTTACAATAGTGCTGAAAATCGATAATATATATATATATATATATATATATATATATATATATATATATATATATAAAGCAAGATGTTTGTGTGTCAGTCTACGGTTTCGCTTTAACTGGAAACAACTATTCCTTTTTAGCCTTTCGTGCCAACGTCCAAAGAGTCTGAGCTCCAGGACGAGTACAAATTCAGTTGTTATATATCTCTCCATTGCAAATCCGATATTTTAATTTTATTTATTCATTTTCCAAAAATATTATTATTATTATTATTATTATTATGTCATTTTTCATTATAAATCAATTTCTGCTATGGTTGCACTACCTACCAAGTCTGAAGGAGGACCAAAGCTGTACTTAACAAGACAATTTTTTGTATATCACTTCAACTGGGGTATCCAGGGACTCTTTCAATTCTTTCAATGTGTTGTTTTGTTCCATTTTTTATCATTCCAAGTGCACCTACTATCACTGGTACGATACTTGTTTTCAATTTCCATATTTTTTCTATTTCAATTTCCAGGTCTTTATATGTTGACAGCTTTTCGAATTCCTTGGTTGCTATGTTACAATCCGCTGGACAAGCCATATCAATTAATAAGCAAGTTTTTTTTTTTGTTTTTGATACTAATATCCAGCCTATTTGATTCAATGTTTCTGTATGTGTAGATGGTGTAATCCTACAGAATGGTGACATCTTATATTTCTGCAACCGGTGCTGGGTGATGTTCATACCAGTCTTTGTTTACATATTTTCCATAATGTTTGCACATTGTCCAATGTAAATATTGCCCCACTCTATCGTGGCGATTTTTATATTCATTTGGAGCAAGTACAGAACATCCTGAGATTAGTTGTTCTATTGTTTCTTGGTATTTATCACAGAACCTGCATTTTGGATCCACATTATTATGTATAATATTTGTCTGAAAGTTACTAGTGAAAAGATTTTGGTCTTGTGTGGCAAGAATAAAGCCTTCAGTTTAAGACTTTAATCCAGATGCACGTAACCATCGATGAGTATTAACTTTATCAACATTAGATTTATTGGAACGTGTTGGATATTGGCCATGCAGGGGTTTGTCTTGCCAGCCTTGTTTCATTTGTTCAAGAGCTTTATCCTTAATTCTTTTTCATATTTTTTGCCTCAAAAGTTTGTTCTTGGCTTCTGTTTTGCTTTTGTACAGAATCTACTAAATGTAAATCTTGTTTGTATTTACTGCCTTCTTTCATTATTGAATATTTTTTCTTTCTGTTTTTATTTTTAACTAATCGTATCCTCCAGTCCTTTGTTGTTTCTATGTATGTTAGTAAGCCAATAGTTGTTGTCTAGTATGACACTTGTAACTGAATAAGAACTCTTCCTCCTTCTTTACGGGGTATGTATAGGCAGTCTACATCAACCTTTGGGTGATACATCTTATGTTTAGAAAGAAGCTTTCTTGTCTTAGAATCCATTCGTCTGATGTTGTTTAGAGTCCAGTTCAAGATGTTGAAGCTATATTGGACCTCTGGGATGGCAAGGTTATTAATGGCCAGAATTCTGTTCTGAGAATTCAATTTTTAATATTAGTCGTAGCTTTCTTTTGTACTCTTTACTCACTATTTCTTTCATTTTTTTATGGTGAATTATTATTATTTTCTTTATTAATAATTTTGTTATTATTAATTTTTAAATATTTTTGTATTGTTTTAATCTATATTTTTCCTATTTGATTTTTCTATATTTAAATCTGTTGAAAATTGATTTTGTTTATGTGACGTTAACCATTTGTTTGTTTATGTTTGTTTTTGTTGGTTCCTTTGTCATTTTTTGTATTATTTTTATATTTTCTGTAGAATATCTTCTCTGAGAATCATTTTAGTTTTTTTTTTATAACGGCTTTTTATTTATTAATTTTAAAAAGAATTATTTTTAAAAAAATTTTGCCACAGCTAATATTTGTAACTCTATTTGTCCCTTTTTCTATTACTATCGTTTTCTCTTTTCTTTCCAATTTGTCCTTTTGTGTCATTAGTTTGTGTATGTCCATTCCTATCCTCTTTTGTGTGTGTGTGTGTGTGTGTGTGTGTGTGTGTGTGTGTGTGTGTGTGTGTGTGTGTGTGTGTGTGTGTAATCACTCCTGATAATTGTTTTGTGTATTTGTGTGAATTAATGTATGTATTTATTATTCTGTGTGTCTTTATTATGTATATGTGTGGTTTGTTGCATGTATCCTTGATTTATTTCCGGTTTAAATGCTACAATGTTTACTTCCTGTGTTAAAAACCGTTTTTAGTATATTCTAAGTGAAATTAGCATTTATTTATTTTTTAACGGTCTGAATGAGGCAATTGTAAATATATATATATATATATATATATATATATATATATTTACACTACCGAAATAAATTTTGTATTTCTAACCGTTTAATTATGTGTTGAATCTTCCTCTCAATATTTTATATTGCTCTGGATAATATCCATTGAGCTCTCTATTTTTATCTCATTAATATTTTATATTAATTAGATAAATTCCTTTGGATTATCCTCTTCGTTTTTAGGTGTTCTCCATTCTTTACTATCTCTCCTATATATATATATATATATATATATATATATATATATATATATATATATATAAATTAGAGAAAATTTTCAAAATTCAAAGGTGTCGGATGTACATTTCGACATACGATCTCTAATATAGACTCTACATCACATCAGCGACATTGTTTTTTCCAAATGGCGAAGGTCCTGAGTTAGAGTGTGGAGGGGTTTTTGGTTAACAACGGTCACAAAGTGGAAAAGGACAGAACTGGTAGTCGCGGGGTTACAGGGTGTTGAAATGGTCGCGACTACTAGCTCTGTCCTTTTCCACTTTGTGACCGTTGTTAACCAAAAACCCCTCCACACTAACTCAGGACCTTCGCCATTTGGAAAAACAATGTCGCTGACGTGACGTAGAGTCTCTATTAGAGATCCTATGTCGAAATGTACATCCGACACCTTTGAATTTTGAAAATGTTCTCTAATTTATATTGGCTCTGTATTCTTAATACATTGAGCTCTCTGCCTGCATCACTTTTTAATATTAAAAAATGTTAATATTGATTAGGATCAGGTTCTTGGAATTATACCTTCCTACTCTTCCACTTCGGATTAAAGAAAAACAATATATATAGTCGTCCGCAGACAGATCTGTTTCGCTGTATCGCAGCTCATCAGTACGGTTAGACTCCGATTGCTTTTAACCCAGGATTGAAACCCGATATATATATATATATATATATATATATATATATATATATATATATATATATATATATCCAAATGAATAGAGAACGAAGAAAATAATTTGAACATGTTCTAAATTTTATATATATATATATATATATATATATATATATATATATATATATATATAGTATCGAGGCAGCAGACAATTTTCTAAACATATATTGTTAAATATAAGAGACAATGAATGTCTATTATGTTTAATCATGAGCCGTTCTAAACGTCGTATTTTGGCTTTAATTTCAGTTGAAAATAAAGACAAAATTTCTCCTCTCTGAAGATGGCTCATGTGAGCCGAAAGCTTAGAAGCAAATTAATAAAAAATATCCAAATGTTGGAGAATATTTGTCTTTATTTTCACCTGAAATTAAAGCCAAAATACGACGTTTAGAACGGCTCGTGATTAAACATAATAGACATTCATTGTCTCTTATATTTAACAGTATATGTTTAGAAAATTATTTGCTGCCTCGATACACTAAATATATATATGGAGTTATCCGCAGACAGATCTGTTTCGCTGTATCACAGCTCATCAGTACGGTTAGACAGCCGATTGCTTTTTACCCAGGATTGAAACCCGACCGAATTGTCGTCAGTCGGCGATTCTACCTCTGAGCTACGGGCGCTCGGTAGAAGGAAGTAGACATTTTAGCATGTATATTATCATTATAAACACCCAATAGCTGAGAGTGTTCTAATTCATTGCTGAATGAACGATGCGTAGATGCCAGAGTAGCTACTGTTTTTCAAAGTATATATATATATATATATAAAATAATCAATAGACTAATAAAAGTTTAATTAACCTGTCTTTTGACTGACTTTAAAATCTTGTGGACACACCGATTATCAGGGTCAGATAAATCTACTGTATATAATATTTATGCTCTATGGAAGAAACTCTAATCCTTATCTTATTCTTTTATTTTTACTCGTCTTCGAATACTAATGTGTCTATTTTTTTTCTTTAAACAGGACAAGATATTTAAAAAGGTTCAGTCTGCTGTAAAATCTGTAAAAGGAATGTTCAAAAAGGCTTCTTCCCAAGATATGGCAGCAATCAGAGACAATGTTCTCAAGGTATCGACTCCTCAGCCTATTCGGAAGGCAAGCACCAAACTTTATCCAATACTGGGAAATTTGATGAATGAAGACAGTTCCATTTACGACTATATCGAAAGCGGGACGTTTGGGAAAAAAAGCGGTGAAAGTCAGTCGAAGTTTTATTTCGAGATTAATCCTCCAAAGATCGCCACTGCACCATCCGAAGAATGCACGTCTAGCGCAATGCCAGTGGAAGAGAATATTTACCAAAATCTAGAGGACGTTCTAATTGAGAGCAAAAACGACAAAATGGACGCAGGGGCTGGAGATCAGAAAAATGAAGAAACAAAAAACAAGACCAAGACAAGACAAGAAACAGGAACTGGATCCATAACGGAAGAAGATATTTATGAAAAGCTTTCAGTATATGACGAGGTGAATGGAGCTGAAAAGGAATCGGAGAGTTTTGACGTCGAAGAAAATTTTTACATGAACTACAACGAAATGGCTACTTTAAAGATTCGGCGTTATTCACCATTCGAAAAACGGGGTACTGCTTGTGTTTCTGAATGTTCTTCAAGTGGAGAAGTGAGTCAAGATTCCAACTGGAACGCGGTGGCACCTGATGAGAGATCAGACTTTTCAACAGAGGAGGAAGAGGAGTCGAACACTGAAAATAGTTCGTCAGTTGATATAAACATGGATAGCTATGAATTCGAAGTTAAAAATACGATTCCAGTCCCCGCTAAAAAGAATTTAAATCTTTCTTCTAAAGTTTCTGCTGCAGAAGGAAGCAGTAGTGATGCATGTGGCGACATTAAGACTACTGTGGATAACAGTCACGGAAAACAATCAACTCGGCTAGAAGACATGTCAGTTAAAGAGTTGTCTGAAATTCTCCAGAAATGCGGATTAAGTCACATTTCAAAATTGTGCGAGCAACACTCGCTAGATGGTGCTTTTCTCTGTGCGTTACCAGAAGACTCATTACAAGAGGAGCCATTCTCAATGTCCCAACTCGAGATCTTGAAAATATCAATGATGAAGAAAGGGTGGAAACCCAAAATGAAATGAAATGTTTGAAAACATCTTTAAAAAAAAAAAAAAAAAAAGACATTATTAAATATAATTATTCTTATACTGAGTACTGTTTAAAAGGGGTGGGAAAGACATGGTTTTTATACACTGAAAAAAAAAACGATTTAGAGGGTGTACATGTAGTCTGGTGTACATTGGATAAAGGTGTTTGTTGTTCTTAATTTAAAAGTGTCGATTTGTATTTAAAACATTGTTACAGATAATAAAATAAAAATTAGGGAAAAACTGAATGAAAGTTGGAAAAAGAAAATTGAAGAACAGAAAAGAAAAGAAAATTTGCGTATAAAAAAGAAAGGGGTGGGGAAAGGAGATTGGATAAAAAAAGGGGCGAAACGAAAAAAAGGGGCAATAAAATAAACTTGCACAAAAGGTGCAAGAATGGATGAAGAAATAAAAAGTAAAATGGAAAAGAAAGAAAGAAATGTAAATATGAAATAAATAAATAAAAAAATGAAGGAACTCTGACAAAAGAAAATAATTCAAGAAAACAAAAATAAAAATGAAAGAAAAAAAAGAAAGCAGTAACATATACAAGTTAGGGTAGAAAAAGGAAAACAATGAAGCAAGAAAGAAAAAAGGGAGATAGGGAAAGGGAAAAAAGGAAAAAAGAGAGAATATAAAACGATTTGCAGAGTCTCATTGTTGTTCCAGACTTTCTAACATTTATTTAGTTATTAAGAACAATATCTTTTCATTCTCAATATGACATGATGAACAATTTAAAACAATAAAAGAAAACAATGAAATAAGGAAACAAATTAAATTCTTTTAATCAACAAAAACATGAAAAAACATAAGTAAAACTAGAAAATATTTGAAATAGAAAAAGAGCAAAAATATTACCACAATAAATAATTGGATGAGTGATTAAAAAAACCCAAATTCGTCATATTCGTGCAAAAAAAATGTTCACTTATAAAAATGGCGGATTACTTAAAAAAAAGTTTTAAAAAAACTTTTTTGTATTCCTGAAAAATAAAATATAATAAAAAAAACTGACATTTTGATTTCAGCTTTTACTTCAATAGTCTTCATATCTAAAGAACCTAATCTCTTTTTTAAGTGTTAAGAACAGAATAGAACTTTTAATGTTGTATAAGTTTTAAAGATAGTGTTATGTTAAACGACATTTTAGCAGATTTGGTAATCATTTTTATGGAACAAAACCACGAACCCTATTTTTTGCTTTTTTTTTTTTTAATCATGTCACCCCGAGCAAGGCATTCCTCCGCCACTATAGAGCAGGGGGTTACATAGGGCGATTGGGTATAGGAAATGTGTGTTAGGAGGTGTCTATTGACCCTACATTTAAACTGCTGGAGGTTATAGCCGTCGGGGAAGCAAGCATGCGGAAGGGAATTCCACAGGCGGGAAGTGCGAGAAAAGAAGCTGTTGGAGTAGAAATTGCGGTTACATTTCCTCGGTTTCACTGTAAAAGGGTGGGACCTAGTTGCCAATCTAGTATCTCGTGCAAACTCACACCTGGGAGGCACCAGTGATTTAAGTTCATCAGAGCAGAAGCCATGAAAGTATTTATAGAAGAAGCACAGGGAAGCCACGTCACGCCGATGAGAGAGTGACTGCAGGCGGTCAGCTAAGTCGGTTTCAATCACATTACAGATTCTTCGCTGTATTTTATCAAGAAGCCCGAGGAGAATAGCAGGGGCACCTGACCAAATGTGGCAACAGTATTCAAAACACGGGCGGATGGTAGATTTGTATAAGTGCAGGACAGATTCAGACGGAAAGAATTTCCGGGCCCTGCACAGAGAGCCGACTTGGATTCGACATAGTCATTCCACTTGAGGTCCGCTACTTGATACTGAGTGAGTTTAGGAAACTTCCCATTTAACACGAAAACTCCACTGTTGAGAAAATCAACATTCAAAATTCTTCAACTGAGACGCTCACTCAGATTGAGTTTTCGTAGCTTTTCGTGTTATTTACACGATTTTTTACTTATATTTCTTTCTTTTTTAAACAAAGATAAAATATCCTTTTTGATTTTAAATGAATGATGGTTGCCAATTTTTAAATTTGGAAATAAGAAAATTGAACATAGTCTGTTTTGTACAACACTGGGAGGTTGTTAAAAACAAAAGGTCACCATTAGAATCGAGCGATGTCTTGTTCGTAATATAACTACAATTGCATACTCAGTCCGATACACCACCACCATCATCACCCAAAAATCAAATCTGATCAGAGACAAGCCTTAGAGGCCAGTCTTCCATGCATAGCTAAAACTGGGGATACTATATATACAGATTAAATTTTATTTATGTCATACGTGGCAGTTTGGACAGTATAAATGATGATAGCCACATGGAGATAAGAAAATTCATTTTTTATGGAGATATTTGGAGCAGATAGACTAAACTATCGCCCGGTTCACACTCCACCCACGTCTATTGAACAGGTGAAAAGGCTCATCCCTTGTTCCCTGATTAGGATGTGGTTTCCGGCTTTCTCTTTTCCAATCTTTTCACTCTTAAGTAGCCCCTGCGCATCAGTGGCGTTACCGCCTTCCTTGGGGTGATATTAAAAAAAATATTCGTAAGCACGTGTGGAGAAACACGGGTAGGTTTTCCCCGTCCGGCTGTCTGCTGTCTATGTTTGTGGATTTATTAATACGGATCGTGGAAAAGCCAAATGCGTCGTATAAATTGTGGAATAATTGTTTGTAAAAAATCGGACATAGCTTTAAGTAGTCGTTGTAGAGTGGGAGTCTCCTAATTCTTTGAAATAAACTCACAAAAATGTCAAATTCATTGATATAACTGGTCTTTAACGTCAAAATCTGTCAGCCAGTCTATGAAGTTATTTTGGGCACCTCGAGATGGGGTAATGGTTAGCAAGCTTGTCTCATTAAAGTGAGTAGTGAGTGCGATCCTCAGTGGGTGCCCCGTACTTTAGGCCTTGTGTCACATCTACGCGTGGCTTAGAAAATCACTTTTAGTACCTCATCGTGGTGTAATGATTAGCAAGCTTCTCTCTTTATAATAATTACAACTGAGTAATGAGTTCGTTCCTCACTGAGTGCTCCAGCTTTTCAGCCTTATGCCACATCTAAGTTACGCTTAGAAAATCACTTTGGCACCTGGATATTGTGTAATGGTTAGCAAGCTTGTCTCGCTAGAACCTATTACAACTGAGTAGAGAATTCGATCCTCACTAGGTGCCCCATACTTTCGGGTTTGTGCCACATGTAAGCAGTGCTAGGAAAATCAAGTCTATGAAGTCATTTACTTATCAGCGCTGATTCATGACAAGTCACGGGTTCGATTCCCGTTAGCGGAATTTGAATTCCTAATTTGTTTAAAGATCAAATCTAAGATATTGTTTCTACATACTCGATTTATTTGGTGAAAAATTTATAACTATAAAGTTATGTTTAGTCAAGCAAGGTGATAATGCCACTAAGATGCATGGTCTGCTGTGAGTGACAGAGAATGAAAAAGATTTCAAAAAGAACCAGAAACCCAATCCTAAACAGAAAACAAGGGATAAATTTCTACTTCTGTTCAATTGACCAGGGAAGAGTGTAGGAAAACTATGTTGTTCCAACCTCCCTTGTGAATAAAGCAGGCCTCGAGTAGAACACTGATCAGGAAAGCATTAGGGCACAAACTCAACCGAGTCTGATGAACAAAACTATTTACTTATACTTAAACAAGTAAGGTTCCATCATCACCGATCGGACCTAGAACTTATAGGGTGCAGAACTAATTTCAACTCAGGACGAATTTCAACCCAGAATTAATTTCAACTCGGAATTAATTTCAACTCGGTTAGCAAGCTTGTCTCACTAGAACATATTACAATTGAGTAGAGAAAAATTCTTAAGGTCAACAAACAAGATGAGTTCCCCAATCACAAAAACACACACACACACAAACACACAGAACTGACCAAGTAATCAAACCCCTCCACACACCACTTTCTTCGAAATTCTAACCAAAAGATATACCCGACCGATAAAAACGTACATTCCAACAGATAATTCCATTAATCAATAATTTAGCACTTACACACCAAGTTCTTCAAAAGTCTAACGGTCAACACGGAAGACACATTCCCTTAATTATCAATAATCCCAACCAACCTAAAAAAACAACAATGAACCAAATATAAACAGCGGATGATTCCAGTTCTTGCTTATTCCTCCTGATGATACGTTGGACATCCAACATTGAAACAAACATATGATTGTCGAGGACATATATTAAAAAATAATGTACATGTTCTAAAACATAATTTATAATAAATATTCACAGCTCTATACATCATATATCGAGCACTGTTTTAAATTAATGTTTTGGACGGTGAAAAAAATATTTATTCGTTCTGTACTCACTCGGATATATATATATATATATATATATATATATATATATATATATATCCAAATGAATAAGGAACGAATAAAATATTAACAACGTTCAACGCGTTAATTTAAAACAGTGCTCAATATAAAAATAGAGCTATGAATATTTATTATAAATTATAGTTTAGAATATGTACAAATTACAATCTACTACAACGTGTACATTTTGTTTCGACATTGAAAGGACAATGTCTCATCAGGTATTAAATGCTATTTTTGAAGGGAGATGGAAAATTCGCTTCCTTATATTGGTAGACTTTTGTGTGCGAGATAAAGTGGTTAACCAAAATTAGAAACCAAAATAGGGAATCATAAAAGTGACATTAGGGAAATAAATAATAATAAATACTACGTAAAAGGAGGAAAACGGGAGAGAAAGAGAAAAAAACTAAATATATATAATGAAAGGCTCAAAGAAAGGCGTAAGGTTTAAAAGTATATTGTGGAGTAGTTTTCGCACTGAAGGTTATAATCGTACTATGTCGGTTGCTAATCAACTTAACGCACCCAAAATGTTAGGAACTTGGTAATCTTCCACTGAAAGCTGACTCCTTAGTATTCGGCTAACTGCCGACTAATATCAACTGCCTAGTAGTTCTACTGAGCTCCAATAGAACTCTAAAGTACTCCTATGAACTTCTCAAGAACTTATGCCGTTAACTTCCTGTTACTCTTATTAATATAGGAGGGAGAGTGCATTATCTGAGGAATAGGTGTGTTTCCCCATAACAAAGTAGGAAGTAAATGGTATCAGCCATTGTTTTTTTTGGGGTTTTTTTTTCAAGAGTCATAAAAGAAATTTAAAGAAAATAGCTATAAAAAATTGATATCAGTTTTGATTTTCTAAGCGCCACTTAGAAGCTTAGTGGCACAAGGCGGAAAGCACCGGATACCCAATGAGGATTTGAATTTACTACTCAATCGTAATTGTTTTAACGCGACATGCTTGCTAACCATTACACCATGTCGAGGAAGATGGCATTAATTCCATTTTCTATTAATCATATAAATCAGAACTTAATCTTGAAAAATATATTCACACTTCACAGGTTAATTGTTAATCCCGAAAAGAGAAACAGACAAGACGAATCAAAATTACAGCAGAGTTCAGAAAAACGCAAGGTGTTTCCTCAATTGTTGAAACAAAGCCGCGTTTTGACTTTTATTCTCTTTCTCTCTTCTAATAATCGTTAACATTTTGCATATTCAACCAAATATAATGAAATTATATCTTGGACGATAGAGCAAATCTTTTGTGTGAAAACACATTACGAAACTAAGTAACAGTTTTTCATTAATGTTCAAGCAAAATACAGATGGAAGTTTAATTTCAAAACATTTTCAAACCACAGTCACATTTTTCAGTTGGTCAAGAACTTTGAAGCTCGTAGCACTTGTGAAGGGCGTAGACCGCCGAGAAGATTCACCCAGGACAAATGTGCACGCGTTATCAGTAACAACAGTGCCTTCAACTAAACGTCGGACATCTGAAGCATGTACTTGAGGGCTCCTCTTGACATTTTTGGTTCATGTTTGAGATTAAATGTTTGCAGACCCTAAAATCTAATCCTTTTACTTTTCAATAAAAGCAATTTTCATTACATCATCATTTGTAGTCATTGATTTGTGCCCGATCATTTTGTCTTAAAAATTGTGAAACACCCTATACTCTTGAGAAAGGTATGGATGCCTCTTTTCTTCCCCAGATATAGATTAAATAGCAGTATAGATTGCGATCTCTTGATTTAGTGGACAACTAATCTGAGAGAAGGAAAAACTGAACACTCTTGTATAAAACGAATATACAAATTATATGTATAAGAGAGAATGGCAATCCGGAAAGACGGATAGGATGATCCAAATGATTTTATCTAATTGATATAAATTATCAATTAGATAAAAACAGAGCTTAATGGATATTATCCAGAGCAAATATACTGAGAAGAAAACTAAACGCATAATTAAAGGGTTATACATCCAGAATGTATTTCAGCAATGTAAAGAAAAAAATATTCATCAACAGTCAGAAAAAGGCGATTGTAAAAAAATTTTTTGCACTGCTGAAATAAATTCTAGATTTATAACCGTTTAATTATGTGTTGAATTTTCTTCTCACATTATATATATATAATGAAATTTTGTACCCCCAATCATATTTTCATTTATATATATATATATATGAAAAATTTCATATATATATATATATATATATATATATATATATATATAAATGCAAATATGATTGGTGGCACAAAATTTCATTACCACCATGAATAGTCAAAAATATTTATTATTACCACCCATGATGATAATATTTAAAAAATAAAATTTAAAAACGGGCTAACTAACCGATTTAAAATTTATTCATCAACGGTCGAAAAAAAGAGATTGTAAAAACTTTTTTGCAGTTCTGAAATAAATTCTGGATTTATAACTGTTTAATTATGTGATGAATTTTTTCTCACATATATATAATGAAATTTTGTACCCCCAATCATATTTTCATATATATATATATATATATATATATATATATAAATGCAAATATGATTGGTGGCACAAAATTTCATTACCACCATGAATAGTCAAAAATATTTATTATTACCACCCATGATGATAATATTTAAAAGATAAAATTGAAAAACAGGCTAGCTAACCGGTTTTGAACCTCGCTCAACAGAGCTAAATCGTGGTTAATAAAGAAATCATGCTCCTTTTAAGAAAGTGGACAATGATGGCTTTAAAGATTGAATACAGATGACCTCCAACACTTTAAGGTGGTAACTTGAGTGGAACGTACTTAAGATGAAAAATGGGTCCACACTAAAATTAACAGCACATACGGGTCTTATAAATAAGGTGTTCCGCAATAAAAGACCCGTACGTGTTGGTCAGCCTGTCTGACGAAGAATAGTTCAAATTACGGATTTTTATAGGTTGTTTAATTCTGTCATCTAGTCGTCGAGTAGTTCTCCCGATGTAGTGCGATCCATAACTACATTTAAACAAATAAATCATGGAATTATAATGGTGTGGGGAGGGGAGGTTCTTCCGTATAGAAAAAAGAAAGGTTTAGCAGAAAAAAAAAAAAACTACAAGAGTGTTGGCAGCCAAGTAACAGTGTCGAACTGCAACAGAAACCCGCTTAGCAAATCTATCACTGACAGAACCCAGCCAAGAGAAGAGCAGGTACACGCGACATCTTTGTATTATAACTGGTTTAACTTTATTGAACTCCAATACCTTGTTTCTAATCACCGATTGGATAACATCCAATGGATAAGCATTATTACAGACAGTGGTAGTAATAAACCTGAGTTCATCATCCAACTTGGTTTTAGAGCAAATTCTCAAGGCCCGTGAGTAAGTGTCTTTAGTTAATTTTACGTTTTGAGGAACAAATAAATACTTTCACGGCTTCTGCTCCGATGGTAGTAATAAACCTGAGTTCATCATCCAACTTGGTTTTAGAGCAAATTCTCAAGGCCCGTAAGTAAGTGTCTTCAGTTAATTTTACGTTTTGAGGAACAAATACTTTCACGGCTTCTGCTCCGATGAACTTAGATCACTGGTGCCCCCTAAATACGAATTTGCACGAGATACTAGATTAGCAACTAGATCCCACCCTTTTACAGTGAAACCGATAAAATGCAACCGTAACTTCTACTCCAACAGTTTCTTTCCTCGCACTTCCCGACTGTGGAATTCTCTTCCAAACGATTGCTTCCCCGGCGGCTACAATCTCCAGGAGTTTAAATGTAAGGTCAATAGACACCTCCTAACACACTAACCTGCTCCCATTCTATCAAGCACTCTTCCCGACCCTCATCCTCGCTATCCTTACTCATCTGTCACCTTCCTCCTGTCATTCACTATGTCTAACCACTCCTTTCTCTTTACCTTCCCCTATGTAGCCCCATGCGCAATAGTGGCAGTGGAATGCCTTGCTTGGGGTGAGATGATTAAAAAAAAAAAAAAAAGAACAAAAAAGTCCCACTTGATATACAAACCAATAAATGTCGTTTTTCGGTAAACTGAAGTTAGAAAGCCGATTCCGAATTCCAGTTGAATTCCTTGCATTCACTTACGCGCAGATACCCTTGGGAAAGGTATTAATCCGTCTCTTTCCTCAAGCTATGGGTTAAATAGCAGGACAGGTTGGGTTCTATAGCTTTCGCTGGCAACCAGTCTGCCACAGAAAGTAATGGCAACCTACTGAAGGATAATCTTCTGCCCAGTCAGTCACGTCTCTTTTAAGACATGATCGTCCAAGCGTGCATCACGTATGGCACTTAACTGACTGACTTAATATAATAGTTGGAATCATGATTAAGGCTTCTACTGGGCATAAAGTTGGGATCAGTTTTATATTGTTATGGAGTAATAAACTGATCCCCCACTAATTACTACTTAATAATATAATACATCTCTTTCGCCTCTAGCTATGAATCAAATAACAGGACAGATTGGGTTCTATAGCCTTAGCTGGCAACCAGTCTACCGCAGAAAGTAATGGTAGCCAACTGTAGGATAATCTTCTTCCCAGTCAGTCATGTCGCTTTCGAGACATGATCGCCTAAAGCGTGTATCACGTATGACACTTAACTGACTGACTGAATATAATAGTTGGAATCATGATTATGGCTTCTACTGGTCATAAAGTGGGGGATCGGTTATCTATTGCCATGCAGTAATAAACTGATCCCCCACTAATTACTACTTCATAATATAATACATCTCTTTCCTATCAAGCTATGAATCAAATGACAGGACAGATTGAGTTCTATAGCCTTAGCTGTCAACTAGTCTACCGCAGAAAGTAATGGCAACCTACTGCCCACTCAGTCATGTTTCTAAAGAGACATAATCGCCCAAGCGTGCATCACGTATGGCACTTATATACTGGGTGTCCATAAAGTTCGTGTGGACTTTAAAAACATTATAACATTATTTGTATTTACGATAGAAATTAACTGACTGACTGAAGTAAGAAAACCAGAGGAAGATCTGCTCAGCAAAACATCAGGAAAAGGGAAGAAATAATCTCTTTTTCAAAGTAGCCACCATTTGTCTCGAAGTACGTAATTATTACCAAGGTGCTTATATAGACAGGCCACGTTTGAGTGATGCTTAGCGTAAGAAAAGATACACAGTCAAAGTCAGACGGAGTTCGTGTCGGCCAAAGAAACTTTCAATCAGTCTGTCACGAGGGAAGACAAAAGGTAGCAGTAAAAAGCATGACTAACCTACCACCATGAACTGGCCCATTAATAAAGAACTGTTTATTGAACCTAACAGATGACTTGTTTTTCTCACCAAGGGGATATACTGGGTGTCCATAAAGTTCGTGTGGACTTTAAAAACATTATAACATTATTTGTATTTACGATAGAAATTATTTGTATTTGTGATAGAAATAAAGTTATACATTTTTTAAAATGTACACGAACTTTATGGACACCCTATATTGAAATGTCTGTATTCAAGACGTTTCTCCTTGTGCAATATCTCAACTTCGGTCAAACATACAAATGGCCTTTCCCAATTTTGTTCATGTTGTTGCAAACTGTTGTAGAGTGGCTGACACCCCTGCAGCACTCTTAATGATGAAATGACCCATGGTCTGAAATGGTCTATTTATGTAAAGAATAGTAATATTTGGAGTGATTACTTCGGTGATTATTGCAATCTAAACCCCTCGTCTGTATTGTAAATTCTCTCATCTGTTATTTTAACTATTGTATTGTTCTGCGTATATCCGTTAGTGTTTTGTGTTGAATAATACCACAGCACACTTTCTGTGTATCGTATTTACCTTTGCTATACAACACAAACAATAATTGAACAATGGCATAGAGCAGAAGCAAACCAGTATGTGGAAAAAAATACAGTATGATAAACCTGGGCATGTGTTCACGGCCTGAATTATCAGGTTATTCTTTACCTTTATGATATACAGTACAATCGATGCACAGGTATGCCACCGATACCGTCATGATCACAATTTTGTACTGTAAAATGCTGCTTATTTAAACAGAATTAATTCACTTAGACGATGATGTATTGAAAGTTCCATGACTTAAGAATTAACTGTGGTTAATATATGACCAGGTCTCTTTAGTCTATGACATGTTATTACTAAAAGCAATAAGCTACTAAGACACAAGGGGTTACTGAGTGTGAAAGAATAAGACAAAAAAAAAAAGAGACGGAAATTATTAAAGAGCAAGAATGATAGAAGAGTAATAGACAGTAAATAAAAATGGACATTGCATTTAAATTTTTGAAGATAAAAGTTGGCAGGAAAGCATGGAGTTGAAAGAGATTCACAAGCGAGAAGTGGCAGAAAAAAAAACTGTTAGCATAGAATTTATGACTACAAACCATTTCAAGTGTAAAATGATGAGACTTTGCCACCAATCTAGTCAGTCAGTTAAGTGCCATACGTGATACACGCTTGGGCGATCATGTCTCGAAAGAGACATGACTAACTGGGCAGAAGATTATCCCGCAGTAGGTTGCCATTGCTTTCTGCGGTAGACTGGTTGCCGACCAAGGCTATAGAACCCAATCTGTCCTATTATTTAACCCATAACTGGAAGAAACAGACGGGTTAATACCTTTCCCATGGGTATTTGCGCGTAAGTGAATGCAATTAGTTTGGCTGGAATTCGAACTCGGCTCCCCGATTTCTCGTTCCGAGCCGATATCCAATGCACCACAACGTAATTCCTATCTAGTGCGTTGTGGTGCACTGGATATCGGCAGTACCAATCAAGTACTGCACTTAAATTCATTTGTGGTGCAGTGGATATCGGCTCGGAACGAGAAATCAGGGAGCCGAGTTCGAATTCCAGTTGAATTCCTTGCATTCACTTACGCGCAAATACCATTGGGAAAAATATTAATCCGTCTCTTCTCTCCAGTTATGGGTTAAATAACAGGATAGATTGGGTTCTATAGCCTTGGCTAGCAGAAAATAATGGCAACCTACTGCGGGAAAATCTTCGCAGTCAGTAATGTCTCTCAAGAGACATGATCGCCCAACCGTGTATCACGTATGGCACTTAAGTGACTGACCTTAGAAAAGAACTCATCAGAACAATGACCATGCAAGTATATACAGAGAAAGTACTGGGAAGCTACATTATGGTAATGGGAAAATGATTAAGGTCGAGATGCCAGGTCAGGAACAATAATATTACTGATTTTATTAAATTAAAATCTAATTTAAAAAACAATGCAGTTAAAATTTTAAAAAATCCAGCATTCATATGATTAACACAAATCTGCTGCCACAACTGGTCGGGTGCCCCTGCTATTCACCTCGGGGGTCTTGACAAAATCCAACGGAGAATCCGCAATGTAATCGATGCCCACTTGGCTGCAGTTGCACTCTCACCAGTGTGACATGGCTTCCCTGTGCCTCTTCTATAAACACTTTCACGGCTTCTGCTCCAATGAACTTAGATTACTGGTGCCCCCTAGGTATGAATTTACACGAGCTACTAGATTAGCAACTAGGTTCCACCCTTTTACAGTGAAACCGATAAAATGTAACCGCAATTTCTACTCGAACAGCTTCTTTTCGTGCACTTCCCACCTGTGGAATTCCCTTCCACATACTTGCTTCCCCGACAGCTGCAATCTCCAGGAATTTAAATGTAAGGTCAATTTCATCATTAATTGATGATTTATGTACCAAGGTAGATACGTGCATTCACATACATACATAAAGACATGTATACTTTTCAGGGAAAATATGATTAGATATTTACAATAGAAAGAAAATGAAACAACAAACGGAAAAGACATTTGAAATAAATTTATCCAAATTCTTCTGAAGGTCAGCAAATTAGAATCGGAATTAGGACAAAGGTATTCTTAACTTCTAAGAAAAAATGATCTGTTCATTGGATAATTATAAATAATAGGGTATTTGTACAGACAGAATTTTGAATAAGTTGTATACAAAGCATATGTGCTTGATGGCCAAAGTAGTTGTATATTCTTCATCACACTAATTCGTATCTATTCTCACAAGCTCTTTTTCCACCTACTCCATCCCCATCCTCGGTACCCTTGTCCGTCTGTTGTCCTCCTCATGACATTTCCTATAACTAAACCCTCTTTCGCATCACTTTCTTCTATGTAACCCCCTGCACAACAGTGGCAGTAGAATGCCTTGTTTGGGGTGAGATGATAAAAAAAAAAACAGACCCTGACTTGCCAATGTAGATTTGGTTGAATTTAAATTTAAGGTTTTGATTTTTTAGTGGCATATCAACCCCTATCAGTTATTTATTTGTAAATATTCTGTAGACAATTTTAAAACTTCACCTGCTGGATTTGATTTTTGCCACTCAGGTCGCCCAGACGACAACCCCCTTCCTTAGTCCTTGTCCACAAGGTCTTCTCGAATACAAAGTGCTGTTTCTTACTCTGGCTCCCTGAGATGTGAGAAATGCTGGCTCTTGTTTCATTGGTGCAGTGGTACCAGCCATGTCACTACTTGAAACAATTTTGCTTAGGAGAATTATATCAATATCAATTACATATATTTTGAATGCAATAAATTATATATTTTAAAAATGTGTCGAGAATATTTTGAGGACCCTAGATGACACACCAGGATTTGTTATTGGAGGCCACATCTCGAACAACATAAGGTATGCAGATGATACCGTGCTGATTGCAGACACGGAAAGGAAACTACAAGACCTCATACAGAAGGTAGCAGTGGAGAGTGACAAAAAAGGACTACAAATAAACTTAAAGAAAACTGAGTGCATGGTCATCAGCAAAAGGTGCAACCCAAAATGCCAAATACGAGTGGGGGATACCAGAATCAAGCAAGTACAAAAATTTAAATATCTAAGAAGTGTTCTAACAGGAGATGAAAAATGCGACACAGAGATCCGAAGGCGAATTGGCATGGCAAAGGACGTGTTCCAGAAGCTGAGTAAAGTACTAACACACAGGAAAATCTCACTAGAAACAAAGAAAAGAGTGCTGGACTGCTACGTGATGTCAGTTCTTCAATACGGCAGTGAATGCTGGACAATATCATCGAAAATGAGGACAAAACTAGAAGCAGCGGAAATGTGGTTCTATAGACAGATGCTGTGGATATCGTGGACTGAGCATGCAAGCAACGATGAGGTGTTGGAGAGAATGGCAACAAAAAAGAAATTAATACTGAGCATCAGGAAGAGACAACTGAAGTTCCTAGGACACGCAATGAGGAAGGAGAGCCTGGAGAACCTGATACTGACTGGCCAGATAGAAGGAAAGAGAGACAGATGAAGGCAGCGGATAACATATTTGCAGGGCCTGATCAGGTGGATGATGGAACAGGGGTTGACAGGAGTAACAGGAACAAACATACTAAGAGCCACAAGGGACAGGGAGAAGTGGAGAACCATGATCGCCTACGTCCTGAAGGGACAGGGTACATAGAAGAAGAAGAAGAATTTGTAGACGATCTATTGTTGGTGTTACGTGTTTTAGGTACAAAAATCTATTTCTTTAAGATCAGTTTCAGTTTGATGTTTCGGCAAACTGTTCACACATTAAAGATAATTCATAGGACAAATAGTTGATGCTTTAAGTCTTTTCAAGTTCCAGATTTCATCTAGTTTTTTTTCTTTTTAGAACATTCTAATTCTAAAAAGAACGACAAGGCTTTTATTTGAGGTATACACCTACATTGTTGACAAAAAAACTGGAGTATCTAAAAATTACTGTATGTGCGACTAATAAAAACTGTGCAACACAGAACTTACAATAATTTACGATGTAATTATCAAAATGCCTTTAAAACACTCGTATCCACCAACATTAAGACAGGTCACCGACAGTTTTTAAAAAACAAAATAAACAAAGAATACGAGAGCTTGAACTTGGAAAGGCTTAAAGTGGCAACCAAGTATTGTCTTGTCTGTAAATTGTCTGTCAGCAAACTGTCTATCAGTGAATTGTCCAGTTCCCGTTTTTTTTTCTAATTGTCTCACCCCAAGCAAAGCAGTAGTACTACTGGTGTGCAGAGGGTTATATCATAAAAGAGCGAAGAGAGAGGAGGACAGGTCACAGGTCTTTTTTAGAACATTCTAAGCCCTTCAGTCATCATCATAGAGTTTGTCAAGAAGGTAGAATGCTTTTATTTGTGGGATACGCCAATAATATTGACAAAACTAGCAAATCTAAAAGTCACTGGATGTGTGACCAACAAAATCTGGGCAACACAAGACTTACAATAATTTATGATGTAATTACTAAAATGCCTTTGAAACACTCACATCCACCAACACCGAGACAGGACAAGAGCTTGTACTTGAAAAAACTAAGTGTCAACCAATTATTGTCCTGTTTGTGAATTGTCTATCAGCAAATTGTCCAGCTACCTTTAATTGTTTTTGTCTCGCTCCAAGCAAGGCAGTACTGCCACTGGTGCACAGGGGGTTACATAATAGGAGAGTGAAGATAGGAGAACAGATCACTGTAGGTGTTGAAGAATGGGTAACATTGGTGTGAGGAGAGCTGCATGAGAGGAAAGTGTAAAGTGAGAAGAAGGATGGGAGTCAAGGTGGCATATCAACCTGTGTAGGGTTACTTAATGCCAAAATCTAAAATACACAATTTTATGACTCCAGCTGGATATTTTGTACATAATTTCATATTTTCAGATATTTTATGTTATATATTATGTTTGGGCATAAAGCTATTTCTTTGTGGTAGGGCATTATTTTGACAGTTTCAGTATTTTTTAAGTTTTATTATGGCCTTTATTTCTTACAGATGCTGAGCAGATTCAGTTAAAACAGGTTAAAAAAAATATAAAATGGTGACAATTTATCCATTGCTATATATATATATATATATATATATATATAGGTAGTAATAACAACCAATAATAAAATAATCAATACTAATAAATAATTAACAAACAACAATATAAATAGCACCAAAACTGCATTCGAATCTACAATTATTTCCACTCAATAGCCTCTAGAATAATCTGAAACATAACAGGTACTGCTCATCTAAATAACCATTAGAATAATATCATAGACTACCCACAATGCATCACTGACCTGTATACATAGTAAAACAACAACGCAACACATATGGCCTAAACATTTTGTTTCACTGTGAGTGTGGTTTAGCATGTTGTACATGTGGGTTAATCTTTATTCTTCTTAAGAAAATTAGTTTTGATGATTAATCAGCAAAACGCATCAAAATAATTTTCCATATTGTCTTACAAAAGTTTAGAGTGGCAAATGTGGAAGTTGCATAAATAAAAACGAAAATGAAAAACAGAATGAATTAAAAAAAAAAACAATTTTTATTTACCTCTGAAAGTCATTAATATTACAAACTTTGAAATTCTTTTCTCTTTGTAGATGTCATGGTTATTAAACTTCATAATTTTATTCTATATCATGTCAAATGAATTTTAATTTGCTTATGATAGAAAAATATACAAAAGTTGAAAAGGCTTTGTCTAAAATTATGACAAACAACTGAAGAAGGCTGGGGCATACAATAGCTGAAACATTGTCAATATAACAACCAAAATGAAAAAAATTAGTCTGAATAAAGTAGTGTAGTAATAGCAGTACCAGCAGCACAATTCTACATCTCAAAAAAAAAAAAAAAAAAAAAAAAAAAATTCAGATTTCAGAGGATCTGTTCGACTAGCATGAATTTTAACAAATTTGAAATCAATCAAACACAAAAATTTAATTGTTGAAATCTCTAACTCCTGCTGCTCTGAACACAATTTCAATATTTTCAGAAATAGATCATAAATTTCACTTTAAGTAGACGTTAGAAGTTAGGGTACCAAGAACAAAACAGATTTGGTAATTGAAAGGAAAAATATGGATTCTGTCAAATATATTGGGATTTGAAAATGTTTTTTTAAAAAAATACTGTCAAGTTTTGTTTTGTTTTTTGTTTTTTTACATATAAAATTATGTGAAAATTTTCCTTGACTTGACAATTTTATTCCAAAGAAAAAATGATTCCAAAACCTTGATTCTCCAAGAACATCCGGTAAAAATAAGAAATCATAGAATTATGTCAAACCACCATGACTTAAAATGGATATTGAATGAATAAATATTTTATTAAACATTTTAAAAAAGGCACTGTTTATTAAATGATTATTTTTTTGTCCACACAAAAAAAAAATATGGAAGGAAAAAATAAAAAAAAAAAAAAAAAAAAAAAGATATGCAAAATGGAGGAGACATTTTTTCATTTGAGTGATGGAAGCTGATTATAACAAGCAAATATCCAATCTTTATTAAATAGTCATTCCATAGCCTTGTACCAGACTAACTCAAGTTTGGTAAATAACGTGAGAGGGTGGGAGGATCATTACTAAAAAAAAAAAAACATCAAAATTAATTTTTTTTTTAAAATAAAATATGTAAAATGAATGTGAATATTGGGTGGAAATCTCGTCTTTCTGAACTGAATACATACACATAATATATGAGCAAGGGGTCAAGTAGTTATAACATTTGCTTACTAACCAGGAGACCTGTGTTCAAATCTTATCAGGGTGAATTTGTCAGGATGGTAACTTCTTAATGCTATAGGCCTGAGGAGGTGATCCCAGCATGTGGCACCTTTAGAAAATGCCCGAAGACTATACTATGAATTGACCAAATTGGGTAGACAGAACTATTTGGGAGCAGTTAATGGTTATGCAAGCATAAACTCTCATATCATTGTGACCGAGAGCTTGAGCATAATGGCCTTGTTCTGAACCGTTGGTTACAAAAGATCAAGCACCCTCTCTCTTCTAAAATCTTTCCAGTTTATATATATATATATATATATATATTATCCTATGTCTATAGCATGACTCAAAGATTTATGCACTATACAATTACATACATTAAACAGAGTCATACGACATTGAGCACTGTTTTATTAACACCTAATAAATATGTATATATCTGGTGAGTGTATATATATACTAGTAGTATAGCCCCGGCATTGCTTGGGTGTAATGGAAGCTTTAAAACTAATCCATGGTCCTGGAGCTCAGACTCAGACTAAAGAATATTTGTGCGAAGTTTGGTGAGAATCAGATAAAAATTGTGGATTTGTGTAAAGGACAAACAGACAGATAAACAGACACACACACACAAACACTTTGCCTTTATATATATATATATATATATATATATATATATATATTGTGTGTATTTTGGCAGCATTTTTTCATTAATGCAGGTTTCATTGAATAGTATAGACAAGTTTTGTCTATTAATTTTGTGTAGGATCCGTTCATACCGTCTGATATACTTGATGGTGATGTCGTTGAAAGACAACAAAAAATCACAGTATTTGTTGAATTTTTTATCGGGTCTAAGCTTTCGACTCACATAAGCCATTATCAAAGAGTAAATATTAACACACAGTAAACATAGAACATTTAAGCTATTAACAATAAAGATAATTGAATTGAAAATATAAGTCCATCCCTACCGTGGCGGATGGCCGAAGACAGTGACAAAATAGTGGTGTTATGGTCCCTGGTCTGATTACAGACATTTGAGTACGTTGTTGGAAATATCGAAATTGATTGTATTCAAACCAGGTTTAAATTGTTTAATGTAGAGTGCTTCGAGGATTTTTAGTTTCTGCTTATTATTTTCTTGTTTGAGTATGTACGTGTTATCAACAAGCGTTTTTCTCAGAAGTGTGCGTTGATAACCGTGTTGTTCTAAATGACGGAATATATTTGAATTTTTATTTAAGTGCAACATCAGACGCCGTGAGAGCGAATTTGTGGTGTGGCCGATGTAGATATTATTGAGGTTATTAGAGATACATTCTCTAAATGGACATATGAATTTATATACTACATTGGTTTTTTGCAAATCACTAACGGTGGGGGAAGAGTCGTTGTGGACAAATGAATTAGATGTAGTGGATTTAGTGTAATATATAATAAACTTAATTCTTTTGTTAGAGTCTGTCGGAGAAATATTAGTATTTATGAGTTTTTTTAGGATGTTTTCATCTAGTTGGTAGTTGGAGTGCATCTGGCTACGGTATAAGAGAGTGATATGTTTAGGATTGGTTGGGTTAGTATCATGTGTTGTTTTTTCCATGTTAAGCTTTTTAAGAAAATAATGTATTTGTTCATCAACTATGTAGTTGGGAAAATTATTATTGATGAGTGTCTGTTTTATGTTTTTTAGTTCACTGTGGAAGATCTGATTTGTAGATAAATTCATATGTCCATTTAGAGAATGTATCTCTAACAACCTCAATAATATCTACATCGGCCACACCACAAATTCGCTCTTACGGCGTCTGACGTTGCACTTAAATGAAAATTCAAATATATTCCGTCATTTAGAACAACACGGTTATCAACGCACACTTCTGAGAAAAACGCTTGTTGATAACACGTACATACTCAAACAAGAAAATAATAAACAGAAACTAAAAATCCTCGAAGCACTCTACATTAAACAATTTAAACCTGGTTTGAATACAATCAATTTCAATATTTCCAATAACGTACTCAAATGTCTGTAATCAGACCAGGGACCACAACACCACTATTTTTGTCACTGTCTTCAGCCATCCGCCACGGTAGGGATGGACTTATATTTTCAATTCAATTATCTTTATTGTTAATAGCTTAAATGTTCTATGTTTACTGTGTGTTAATATTTACTCTTTGATAATGGCTTATGTGAGTCGAAAGCTTAGACCCGATAAAAAATTCAACAAATACTGTGATTTTTTGTTGTCTTTCAACGACATCACCATCAAGTATATCAGACGGTATGAACGGATCCTACACAAAATTAATAGACAAAACTTGTCTATACTATTCAATGAAACCTGCATTAATATATATATATAATCGATTTTCTGCACTATTTTAAGAACTGCAACCTTGAAACTTCTGAATATCATTTCTTATTTCTTTGTCTATGACTGTATCAAATTTGATTAAAATCGGATCACTCCTTCGATAACCAAATTTTTCCAATTATCAATATTTATCGAGGGTACCTCAACACAAAATCTAGCTAAGAACACTCACAGACGCTTATAGTACAACTCCGTAAATTTTCAAGAAAATTGGTTCAGCCATTTCGGAGTCTATAGATAACGGACACACAAAGACAAAATTCCATTTATAAATAAGTTTATATATATATATATATATATATATATATATATATATATATATATATATAAGGCAGTAATAAATCTAGAAGATTTGATAAATAATCCCAATGGATCCTAGTAATATTAGGCTAAATATCAAAACTGAGCCAACAGTGAGCTCGATGTAAATTTAATTAACAGAGAAAATATTTGTTTCATATATAAACTTGTTGTGTGTGTGAGAACACACACACACACAGAGAAATTAAACAAAAGTACCATATCAGTCTTCTTCAATGATATATACAAGTGTGCTAGGCAACTGCACTTTGTGTTTGATTTTGTTGACTGCACACTATAGTAGGGTCAGTTGGGCATCATCTGTGAGAAAAAGAACAGCATAATAATTCAATCCACCATAAATATGGGTATTGCATGCTGTATTGCTTGGTTTTTGTGCTGGAAGCTTCAATATGAACATTTCAGAGTGTTTCAGTATCAATCTGAGGACAGTGCAGAGGATTTAGAAAGAGTTGAATGAGTAATCATGATTATGAAGGTGCTTGAAGTGAGAATTAATAATGGTGACATGCCTCCATCTTCCCACAGGGCCTCAGACTCAACATGGACACCTACATCAATTGCCTTGAGGAGGTAGTGCTGCCCTGAGTCAAGAGAGAGAGGCTACTGAAAGACTATGTCTGGCAACAAAACTCTACACCATGCCACACAAACAGGATTATCTCACAGCCATGACTAGGTTCTCCTGCTTGTGTGGCATGGTGCAGAGTCCTGTTGCCAGACAGTCTTTCAGCAGCCACCCTCTTGACCCAGGACAGAACTACTTCCACAGAGCACTTGATGTAGCCCTCGCCAACAAATTTTCGAGTTCTTTTCTTATCAGAATGATAGGAGTGATTTTTCTGAGCAGTAGACACCCAAACACTCTGAAATGTTCATATTGGAGCTTCTGGCATGAATGCTAAACAGTACAGCATACCAAATTTCTGGCAGAGAGAATCACATCATTGTGGTCTTTTCCTCATAGATGGTGTCTAAGTGATCCTACTATACCGTGCAGTTGACAAAAAATTAAAAAAATATAAAATGGTGACAATTTATCCATTGCTATATATATATATATATATATATATATATATATATATATATATATGTATGTGTCTAATCTAAACTTATTTATAAATGGAACTTTGTGTGTGTGTGTGAGTGTGTGTGTGTGTGTGTGTGTGTGTCTGTCTGTCCATTACCTATAGACTCTGAAACGGCTGAACTGATTTTCTTGAAAATTTACACAGATGTACTATAAGTGTCTGTGAGTGTTCTTAGCTAGGTTTTGTGTCGAGATACCCCTGATAAATATTGAAAATCAATAATCGAAAAAATCAGGTTATAGAAGGAGTGGTCCGATTTTAATCAAATTCGATACACTCATAGACAAAGACATAAGAAACGATATTCAAAAGCTTCAAGGTTGCAGTTCTTACAATAGTGCAGAAAATTTGATATCGATACCAGGAAATCAAAATTTGACTTACATCCATTCATTTTTCTTAAAGTCTACGGTTTCGCTTTAACTGTAAACAACTATTGCTTTTCAGTCTTTTATGCCAATGTCCAAAGAGTCTGAGCTCCAGAACCATGGATTAGTTTTAAAGCTTTCATTACACCCGAGCAACGCCGGGCTATACTGCTAGTATATATATATATATATATATATATAGGTAATAATAACAACCAATAATAAAATAATCAATACTAATAAGTAGTTAAACAATATAAATAGCACCAAAACTGCATTCGAATCTACAATTATTTCCACTCAATAGCCTCTAGAATAATTTGAAATATAACAGGAACTGCCCATCTAAATAACCATTAAAATAATATCATAGACTACCCACAATGCATAACTGACCTGTATACATAGTAAAACAACAACGCAACATATATGGCCTAAACATTTTGTTTATCATGAAACAGTCTCTCATCTCAGGATGTTGACTTCAATATATATATATATATACACATACACACACACAGAGAAAAAGACTTAGCGCCCTTTGTCAAAATTTCCACTCCCTCAATATGAGACTTGGAGAGTGTGCACAAATATTCAGTTCAGACATGACAGAGATTGCCAGATGATGACCAAATGATTTTTATAGAAATTCACAGCAGTGGGACACCTAGTGAGGAGCAAACTCACTATATCAGAGAATTAAGCTGCAAGCTAAGCTTGTCAACCATTGTATTATGAGAATAATTCTACATTAAAAATATTCACACAAGGTTAATTATTGAGTTGGAATTTCTTAAATGCAAACTAAAAAAAGTAAATGAAAGGAGATACATTTTTTTTTAGTCCTGAAAAATTTACTAGGCTAAGCCAACATTGTCATAAATATTTAAAATTTCAGCTAAGTTCAAAAAAATAAACCTAGAATAATGTTTTTTGGAACTTAAAACTGAACTTCCAGTTTTTGCATTTTTTTTCTTTAATTATTCTCTTTATTTCCAAGAGTTACTCTTTAGATGATCTCATATTGCAAAAAGGCCTTGGTTTTCAAGCTATAGAAACAAAATAATGACATTTTGTAAAATCTAATTTTGAAAATTTTTTGTTTCAATTTCCAATTAATAAAAATTAGGCAAAACATTTAAACTCTTTATAGAAAATTAAATTATAGTGACTAAGATTTTATTTAATAGAAAGTTTAAAGGTTCTTAGAATGGCGTCTGCTTTCTTTGGTTTATGGCAGACCTTAAACCAGAAAGGTGGGCATCTTGATGAATGATAATAAAGAGTGTCTCTTAAAAAAGATAAAAATCAAATTAATAAGCATATTTGTTTTCATGATTACAACATGAAGGATTTTCTAAATTATTTGGAAAGATTTGTAAGTTAAAATATAGTTTCAACGATTTCACTAAAAAAGGTCTACCTTTAAAAATATACAAAGTGGAATATTTTGCTCACTTTTATGAGTATCTTTCTGTCAATTTATATTTTCAACTGATATAGTCGATAAATAAAAATGCAGAAATTGAAGCCATTAGAATTGTTTTACTCTTAAAACCAAATTGCAAACATCATTCATTCACTTATTGAACATGGCAGCATTATATTAGTGCCAATGAAGAATATGGTAAAGTTCGGGTAAATGAAAAGGACTTATTAAAAGATATTTTATTTTACATTTTCACAAACTGAAAGAGGAGAGAAGGAGAAGAAAAAAACGAAAGGAAAAAGGGAAGAGAGTGAGATAAGAGAATGTGACGAAGGAAACAGAGCGAGGCGAAAGAAAGAGGAAGAAAGAAAGAGAAAGAGGAAGAGATGAAAGAAAGAGAAAGAGGAAGAGATGAAAGAAAGAGAAAGAGGAAGAGATGAAAGAAAGAGAAATAGGCGAAAGAAAGAGGAGGATACGAAAGAAAGAGGAGGAGAGCAAAATGGAAGAAGAAAAACAAAATGAAAAATAAATGTAAAGAAAGAAAAAAGAACGGATGAAAGATGTACAGAAAAATAAAAATCTGGTTAAAAAAATAAAATTATGGAATAGTCAAAATGCTAAAACTCAAAATATAAAACATATTATAATAATACCGGATAGTCATTAAAATTGAGTAACTGGTTTTAGGTTTTGCTAATTAATAAATCTTTAAAGAGAGATTGAGTTAAAAGATTTTACATCATCTTGGACATGTAAACTTGATTGCTGGCCACATTTGTTTTTCTATGATTTTGAAAGATTTAAGAATCTGAAAATTACTGAAACTATTTGGCAATATGGAATCCCAAAAAGAGAAAGTGGTTTAATTTGAAGCAGTTTTGCGAAGAGGTGACTGAGAATTATTGCTGAGATAGGGCGATTCATATATCTCCATTGGAGGGCATGTGCACACTAAATTTTGATCACCATACACATCATCAATTCGGCTCACTGTTGGCCAAAACTTGTTGTCAGGTCGAACGAAAGCCTGCAATAAAAAAAAAAATTACTTTTAATATTGTTCCAGGAGGGAAACTTATGAATCGCACTTTCACATGGTTTGGGGATAAGCAAAGGTGCAATTTTGTTAAAAAAAAAAAAAACAGCAAAAGAAACACTTTTCTCAAAGAGAAACTAAGATCGGGAATTAGAATTAAAAACCCTGACATTTGCACAGAATCTCTTATTAAAATCCAGCAAGTGAAACTAAGAGATACTGAAATACTTCAGATCCATCGGGGTGTATGGATCAGTTATGAGAAATGTAATACAGTAGATAAAGAAATTAAACATGGATTAGGCTCCATTAAGGGTGGTTTTGTCCAATAGACACAATGCTGTGACGTCAATAATTTGTTTCTCTGAAAACAGCTTGTAAAAGACTTTGAATCCATTTTTTGTAATAAAGGCTTATGGCTATATTTCATTAAAAAACTTGTTCTTGTATGATTACTGAAGTTAAAGAACTGTTATGGTGAAACACACTTATTCCACAGATAATGGATTCTCCCTCCTATATTAATAAGAGTTAACAGGAAGTTAATGGGAGAAGTTCTTGAGAAGTTTTAGAGTTCTAGTGGAGTTCAGTAGAACTACTAGGCAGTTGATATTAGTCGGCAGTTAGCCGAATACTAAGGAGTCGGCTTACAGTAGAAGATTACAAAGTTCCTAAAATTTTCGGTGCGTTAAGTCATTTAGCAACCGATATAGCTCAATTATAACCTTCAAAGCGAAAACTACTCCACAACAGGAGCATTGAGCCTGTTCAGTGCCTAGATGGGTGACTGCCTCACAATACCAGTGCTACAAGATTAGATGTGCAGGTTGGGTTTAATGGATAACGGCTTGGACCTAGAAATCAGAGATACAAGACAAAAGAAAAACAACATTAGTAAGGCAAAATGTTCACAAAGAATGGTGTTCACATGCAAAAGGGATACAGTCAAGTGATTGTAATATTCCAACTTATTCCAAAATCAGGTGGATATTGGTCTTAATAAGTTTTGAAGAGTCAGAGAGAATTTCCAGAGAAAGAAAAAAAAGCAGCTATGGTATGGCAGTGAGACAATAACTGAAGCCAAGATACCAGATCAGATTATTTGAATTTATTGAGAATTTCTAAATACATAGCAGAAGCACCTGACCAGATGTAGATGTAAAAATGTTTAAAGATAGATATTGGCAAGAAGAACTGTTTAGCCCAATGCAGTGAACAAACCTTCTTAGCAGCAAACCTAGCAAACTGATTCAATATAATCTTGCCACTTCGTGTCAGTTGAAACCTTGTCTGAGAAGGTTCAATGCGACTCTTTTGGAGGTGAGTGATTTTCATTAAGAAAAGACATATTAAGGAAATAATGGGGTGGGGTCAGGAATTTTTGGTACTTACAACCGGGAAGGCAGCTATTTCTCTGCTGTATGGTCGATCCCATTTACTGGATATGATTGCAGCTTGCGTATGAGGAGCCATCTAGAGCAAAAAGAAGGAAAGTTGGGCAAATTAGATTTTAATGAGAAAAACTACTTCATGTGATAATCTTCATTGTAAATGCAGACATACAGAGAGGAGATAAAGGAGAGAGAGAGAGAAGGAGACAAGGGAGAGAGAGAAGGACACAAAGGAGAGAGAAGGTGGAGAGAGAAGGAGAAGAGTGAGAGGAGACAAACAAGAGAGAGGAGACAAAGGAGAGAGAGAAAGAGGAGACAAAAGAGAGAGAAGGGGAAGAGTGAGAGAAGACAGAGAGAGAGGAGACAAAGGAGAGAGAAGGGAGAGCGAGAGGAGGTATAGAAAGAGAATGAGAACAGAGAGATGGTGAGAACAGAAGGGGGGAAAGGGTATGGAGAAGGAGAAAGAGGAGAGAGAGGGGAAGGTAAAAGAGGGAGGGGAGGGAAAGGGGAAAAGGGGAAAAGGGGAAAGGAGGGGAGAGAAAAGAGGGGTAGAGGGGAAGAGAAAAGAGGGGGGGAAAAGAAAAAGGAAAGAGAAAAGAGAAAGAGAGAAAAAAGAGGAAAAAAGAAAAAGAGTGGGAGAAGAAAAAAAAAACAATATCGTTAGTTAACCAGCAATAGTAACAACACAAGGTTTTTTGAAGAATTTGGTCCAGTAGACATAAACATATGGACGTTCTACAAAATTCAAACTTGCATCTCCTTTTCTTGGAGTCAAGGTGGCAGTCCTCTATAAACTTGGCCGTATCTTTGCCACTTTCGATATGTCATCTATCTTAATTGCTGTTGCTTTTTATTGCTAATACACAATTTTTCATTTTCTAAGTATGAAAACAGTTTGACCGCAAGAATAGAATTTCAGTTCTCCTACATAGCAGTGAATGTTGAAGAACTTCCTCACAGGTCAACTGGGACGTGATTCTAAAAGGAGAATGCGGAGAATATCAAGGATGGAACAGGCAATCAATGACAAAGTTATAAAAAAATGGAAACAAAAAGTAGATCTGTACAAAGAATCAGCGAGAGAGAGAAAGAGAAAGACAATTGAGATTTCTGTGAGATATTAAGGAAAGAGGGCTTAGAGAATTTGGTACTCAAAGGACATACTGAAGGGCAGAGGGAAAGTGAGTGTGTGTAAAAGAATGTGCAATGAGTGTGAGAGAGAGTAAAACAATAATCCTAAGAGCTATAAAGGAGAAGAAGTTGTGAAGAGTCATGACCACCCATGTCCCTTCAGGACATGGTGCAAAAAGAAACCACAGAGTGAATTGAACATAAAGAATAAATCTCTGGTAGAGGCTTCTTTATTTTTGCTGAATGCAGGATTTTGGAATTATGATAAAAAGCAACTAAAATAAAATTCGATACCAGTCAAAAAAAAAAAAAAAAAAAAAAAGAATAAGACAATAAAACTAGTTGTAGATTCTGATACAAAGAAAGAAAGATTAATTGAAAATTAATATGCATATCACCTCACCTTATGTCAGTAATTGGTTCCAGGAGAGACGAACCAAGTCGAAAAACAACTTAAGTCAAATTTACATGTCACTAGGCTAAACCACAAATAACAATTCCCAGTTCTGTATTTTATTTATAAATGCATTTTTAATAATATGTGGTCGATAAACATCTATTTTAAGCTTACAAACAAACAAATTTTAGTTTTTAATTTAGTACAAAAAAAAAATAAAAATAAAAAAAAGAGTACATTTAGGAATACATGTGTACATATGTACTTGTAAATGTAGAAAATTCCAATTTGGCAATCTTTACAGTACATCATAGATTCTGTATTTATGAATGTGGTTTCCTCTAAGAAATAAAATAAAATGATTTTGTAAGGTTTAATAACAAATACAGTCATTAAAATTATTTTGTGATAGAAAAATTAATTTATGCTAAATTTACCAATATTTACATTCAATTTGTGGCAGAAAAATGTTAAGTTGAATAAAATTACTTGAACTTGATTTTCATTTTTCCACATATTATTTTGACAAATGACATATATTTGAAACAATGTAACCCGAGGTATACCTGTAATTCTCTAGAGACAGTTTCATCCTTCAGCTATAACATAAAAATAAAGTTATAGGAATAAAACAGAAGTCATCTTTGAGGAAAAGAAATGCAAACCTACCTTCAGTGGATTAACTTTTGTGTCGTATTTGCCATCTGCAATGTCTTGGATTTCTTTTCGAATAGCTGTACAAATTAAAAGGAAAAGGAAATCAATGACAATTAAATGGACATTTGACAATGTTTCAATTATTATTATTCCAGTGATCGAAATAAAGGGCTTGACTGGAAATTCCTAACACCGGAAGAAGGCCCTAGTACGCATTGGCCAAAACGTTATAAACATGGCAATAAAGACAACAGTTTGAACAATGTAAATAATGTTGACCATGTCCACCATAGTTTATGAATATAGAATACAGTGCAGTACATAATCTGTTCAATGAAACAATGTCAAAGATTAACTCACGAGTCAGGACACTCTACTGAATCGGATCAGATTGCCAATACTCGGAAAAACATGGCCTCCTTTTATACACGTCGCATTGAATATTTTGAGCCTTCTGATTGGTTAACCCTTCTATTGGTGAACTATCAAATAAGTCAGCCTATTGCTGGCTCACCTGTATACAAGTGTACCCCCCAAAAAAAGAAAACTAATAAATAATAGTTTTTCACTTTTAACAACAGAGCAATATGTAGGGTCGGTAGACTAGGGGTGGAACCAAGCAGGTTCCATATGGGGCCATTTTCTGCCTTTGTACATTTTATGTAGTTCAGCAACAACCCAAGGAGGGGAACCTGCACTTATTCCATAGTAGTGTTTTTTTTTAATGTTGATTTCATTGCCCATCTCTTAAAAATATTCCTCACCTGTATACAAGACAGATTTTACAAGTATATACTTTTTTACCTTGATATCGAAATAGAACAATTGCAAAATTAAACACCACAATCCTAGAATTTTAAACATCGTCCATTTTTAGAGCATTCAGTCACAAGAAATATGACAATACCATACTGCTATGGCTTTTGTCAGGACAAAAATTTTTTAACCTCATTCCGCAGAGGTCAAGTCTGCATCAAAACATTTATGATGTCCCAGTAAATAGATGAATGAACAATGTTATTTGAAAATTGACTTACAAATTAAGGCATCACAGAATCGGTCCAATTCTTCTTTGTCTTCTGATTCTGTTGGTTCCACCATAAGTGTTCCACTCACAGGCCAGGACAATGTTGGAGCATGGAAACCTAAAAAAAGAAAAAAAAGAAAATACTTCATTAGTGCTTAAAAAATACGGCCTTGTACCAAATTTGCTCTCATCTAACCAAAACCTAGAAACTTTATATAAAATTTGAAAAATCATACAAAGGGAGAGATAAATACAAAAGGAAAAAGTGAGTTATCTCAATCACACAAGAGAGCAAGATTGATTTGATTGTTCTTTACAGATTATCAACCTTTTGCAAGTTATTTAAAACCAGAAAATATTTTTTAGATTGTATTTTTGGAGATAATTGATACAAGTCCTAATAATTAACCCATAGCAAGGGGAGAGAAGAGGTATATTTATACCTTTCCTGAGGATATTTGCAAAAACATGTATATAATGAATTTTGACTAGAATTGGAACTTGGCTATCAGTAGATAGATCTATCTATCGCCCGGTCCACACTCCACCCACGTCTATTGAACAGGTTAAGAGGCTCATCCCTTGTTCCCTGTTTAGGATGTGGTTTCTGGCCGTCTCTTTTCCAATCTTCTCACTATTATGTAGCCCCCTGCACATCAGTGGCGCTACCGCCTTGCTCGGGGTGATACGATTAAAAAAAAAAAAATCACACACACACATCCAAACTTACAGCACCTGGTATTCCCAAGCGATCACTCAGCTGGGTACTGACCAATCTTGACTTTGCTTAACTTTGGTGACTTGTACGAGAACTGGGGTTTCAATGTCATATGGCTGTAGGCCACAAGAGAGTGAGAGAGCGTGCTAATAAACACTAACTCCTCAACCCCTTCTCTATTCAATCAATATCTGCTGCTTATTAAGCAAAATGCTTTGCTCAGAAATTCTCTTTCAACTCTATTCAACTCGTTAGGATTATTTTTGCCTAATTTTCCACCTAAGATAGAATCTCTCAGTGATATGAATATAACACCCAGGGTCTCTGCTATCATTTTCAAACTAGATCCCAACAAGGCATGTGGATTTGATTGGATCCTTGCAATTTTCCTAAGGAAACATGCTCTTTAACTCCTGTTCTCTTCAAACTCTATAACAAATGCCTTGCTGCTTCTTGCTTTCCAGCCTGCTGGAAGAATCTTCTGTAGTTTCTGTTTTTAAGAACTCTGATAAACCTTTTACCAGTTTTTGGTAAAGTACTAGAGGCTATAATCAACATTGAATTGGTTAAGCATCTTGTTTTGCAAGATCTTCTTTCAGATAAACAATATGGCTTTTGTTTCCCGAGGTCAATCACCAATGTGTTATGTTTGTTATTATTTGTCTATCAGATTTTAGATAGAAATGGTAAGGCCTGATCTGTGATTTTAGATATCTGAAAGACATTTAACAGGGCTTGGCATGCTGGCCATCTTCACCAACTCAAGGGCTATGAAATCTCTGGCTGAATATTTTATTTAGTTTGATCTTTAACAAATCGTGTAACGAAAGTCATGTTGAATGGCCATTCTTCTAGCTCTACATTAATGTTAGTGTACCCCAGGGCTGTATCCTTGGATTTATTCTGTTTATCTTCATCAATGATCTTCCAGATGTCAACAATATATAACAAGGTATTTATGCTGGTAATCATTTACTCCTATCTCAGTAGTATTCACTTATATGCAAATACCCTTGGGAAAGGTATTAATCAGTCTCTTCTCTCCAGTTATGGGTTAAATAGCAGGACAGATTAGGTTCTATAGCCTTGGTCGGCAACCAGTCTACCGCAGAAAGCAATGGCAATCTACTGCGGGATAATCTTCTGTCCAGTCAGTCATGTCTCTTTCGAGATGTGATCGCCCAAGCATGTTTCACACACAGCACTTAACTGACTGATATCCTGCAAAAGGTTGATAAACCATAGAATGTCAATCAACAAGTATGTTTTGCTTTATTGATATAAGGATGGCAACACGGACAAAATTTAACATTATGCAAATTAATGATAATTAAAATGTCAACATTGCATTCAAATCAAATTCAATTTTTATACACGGATTCTGCATGATGGCAGATTATTTAAATAACTTACCATAATCCTGAAGGCGTTTGGCAATGTCAACTGCTTCGATATTGGCAATTTTCTTGAAGGGTCGACAGTCAATAATGAACTCATGGGCAACAAGTCCTGAGATAAAAAAAAAAGGCGGATAGAAAAGGAAGATAAAATTATGGTGGATAATAAATAGCAATATTAAACAATCTTGGATCATTAATATAGCGATACCAAGAAACACAAGGGTGCTTTTAAAACAGAAGAAGGAATATGAAGATTTGAAAGATAAAAACTTGTGGGTGTGGCTAAGGAAGTAGTTGTTCATGTTGTCTGTGATCTTGGAATAATGACAGACAAAATCCAAAAAACAACTGGGTAAAATAGGAACTGTGATTTAACCCTGGAAAACTAACCATCAATTAAAGTTACTAACCATGGGTACATCATACCCGATTTTGAAAATATCAAAAAATATTAAATAGAAATCTTTATTCAAAATATTTTACATGCAGGCACTTAAAAATTTGTACTTTGAATTAACATTAATAGGAACTGAAAAACATTATTTAGGTAAGGAATTCAGGTACTGAAAATTTAATTAAATTGTAATTAAAATGGTGTCATTTGTGCTGGGTACTATATGGATATGCGTTGTGAGGCAGTGGATATCGGCTTGGAACAAGAAATCGAAGAGCTGAGTTCAAATTCAAGCTGAATTCCTTGCATTCATTTACGCACAAAACCCAGCTTTCTCTTTTCCAATCTTTTACTCTTATTTATTTACTTTTTTTTTTCAATTGGAGTAGATAGACTAAACTAACGCCCGGTTCACACTCCACCCACATCTATTGAACAGGTGAAGAGGCTCATCCCTTGTTTCTGGCTTTCTTTCTCTCTTCCAATCTATTAACTCTTATGTAGCCCCCTGCACATCAGTGGTGTTACTGCCTTGCTCGGGGTGATATGATTTAAAAAAAAAAAAAACCCTTGTATTCTGACACTTCTCTCTCCAGCTACGGGTTAAATGGCAGGACAGATTGGGTTCTTTAGCCTCGGTAGGCAACCAGTCTACTGCAGAAAGTAATGGCAACCTACTGCAGGGTAATCTTCTGCCCAATCAGTCATGTCTCTTTTGAGACATGATCGCCTATGTGCGTATCACGTATGGCACTTAACTGACTGATCATCTACACATGGTTAGAGTTTGTGGGTTAAACTAAAATGCACTGCCTGAGCTGAAACAAAATTCCGACAAAGGTTTTGTTCATGTAGATTGGTGAAGAAATAACCTGATTTATAGTCATTTCTTATAAGCTGCTTGTGATTATGGCATTGTAACCAAACTATGAAACTACATTTGGCGTTCCATGGTATTAAATGGACATGCCTCCCAGAACTACCCTACAAACGTGGGTGTACCCCAAGGCTCTATCCTAGGTCCTACGCAATTTCTAATCTATATCAATGATCTCGATGCCATAAGATCACAAGTAAGCATATACGCTAATGATACCACAGTTTACTCTCGCCTCGATCAAAAATCTGGTGGTGGTGACAAGGCAAACCTCGCTGCCGAGCTTGAGAAGGACCTCCAACCCAGGGTGGATTGGGTAAGAAATGGCTCGTAAAATTCAATTCTTCCAAAACGAAGCTGCTGTCAATTAACCACCACAGACAACTGCACCTCCCTCCCATTAGCATGGAACAGGCTTGCCTCCCAGAGAGTAAATCACTATGCCTGCTTGGCCTAACACTCTCAGCGGACCTCAAGTGGAATGACTATGTCGAATCCATTGCTAAATCTGCAGCTATGAAAGTCGGCTCTCTGTGCAGGGCCTGGAAATTCTTTCCGCCTGAATCTATCCTGCAATTATATAAATCCACCATCCGCCTGTGTATTGAGTACGGCTGCCACATCTGGTCGGGTGCCCCTTCTATTCTCCTCGGGGTCCTTGACAAAATACAGCGAAGAATCTGTAATGTGATTGATACCGACTTGGCTGACCGCCTGCAGTCACTCTCTCACCGGTGTGACGTGGCATCCCTGTGCCTCTTCTATAAATATTATCATGGCTTCTGCTCTGACGAACTTAAATCACTGGTGCCCCCTAGATGTGAATTTGCACGAGATACTAGATTGGCAACTAGGTCTCACCCTTTTACAGTGAAACCGATGAAATGTAAGCGCAATTTCTACTCCAACAGTTTCTTTCCTCGCACTTCCCGCCTGTGGAATTCCCTACCGCATGCTTGCTTCCCCGACTGCTACAACCTCCAGGAGTTTAAATGTAAGGTCAATAGACACCTCCTAACACACTAACTCACACCCACTCTCTCCCTATGTACATCCTAAGTCGTCTATCACCCTCCTTCTGACATTTCCTATACCCAATTGCTCTATGTAACCCCCTGTGGCAGTGGAATGCCTTGCTTGGGGTGACACAATTAAAAAAAAAAAAAAAGAACTAGCTTCATTCACATTGGTGTGTACTAAAAACTGAAAAAGTATCACTGCATATTCAACAAAAAAATAAAAAATAATAAACAAGATAACAAATCAAAAATTGTTTCTAATATATTTAGGTGGCTTTGCTTGCTCGGTTGCGCATGGGTTTGAGTTTAGTTTAATGGTATACCAACCTCTGTGAGTTATTTAATGCCAAAAAGGCAGGGTTTTAAGGTATGTTTTTTAATGTTTGATTATAGTGAGAAGGTCGATTTAGTCAGATTTTAATGAAAATTTTTTGTTTTTATTTTTTTTATAACTGAAAATATCTTCTAATTTTGTATTCAAATATGTTTTGTTGAGAATATTTTTTTCCTTCAAAAATGTGTTATGTTAATTTTTTCTTCAAAAATATTTATTTTTCTATAAAAGTCTATTTTCATGTATATATTTTTATAAAAGTGTATTTTTATGCTTTCATAGTGTTTTGACCCCAGTTTGAGGGTTAACTATTTGCCCATAGCTGGAACCCTAACAGGTGCTACCACTCCAGGTCAGGGAGGACCTGAAACAAGAGGTAGTTCCATGCTCCTCACAAAATCCCAATCAAAGGCCTTGCTGCCAGATGCAGTTTACCATCATGCCCAGGACCAGGTGGCACATGGGAAAACTTCTGTGATGCCAGTTTAACAATTCAGGTGTTGCCTATGATTCCCATCTCCTATTAATTATCTGCCTATACATCATGACATGTGACTAACAATATGTGACATTACCTGTCTGTTTCTTGGGGCAGACCAGAAGTTGCTACTCCATTCCTGGCTGACTGTTTATATGCACCAGCAGCTGGATATCATCTATGTCCGACTTAGTTGCCACTTGACTCCAAAAAGGTACCCTATATTTTATTTTTTTTCTCCCTCTTCAGCCCAGTGGGTGCAGCTTCGAAAATCTGTCTTCAAAGACTCCATCTGCAGGCCATAAGGCAGAAATACTAGAGATCTAAATAAAAATCACTCATTTCCCATTTATCAAATCAGAGTTTGAGTTTTGTTTAACGGCATATCAACACCTCTGTGGGTTATTTAATGCCAAAAGGTGGGTCTTTAGGGTATTTTATTTTTGTTTTTAAATATTCAATTATAGTGAGAAGATTTTTGATGGGAAAAAAAAATTGAAGTCTTCTGGTTTTGTATTTTTGAAAAGGTCCTTTAAAATGAAAAACTACAGTTTAGTTCATTTTGTTTTACAGTAAATCAATTTGAATAGATTATTTAATGCCAACAAGATTAGAAATAGATTAAGTATTCTTTATAAGAAATAATTTTCTAGATCAGGTTTCCTTGATTTATTTTTGTAAAGAGAGTTTTTCCGAGAGTCAGAGGTATACAGTTTTTCTTCAAGGATATATTGCTGTTGAAATTTTTTTTTCCTTCGAAAATGTATTACTGGTAATATTTTCTTCTATTTTAAAAAAAAAAAATAAGAACATTGCTGGAATTTTCACTATAAAAATCTACTTTTATACTTTCATAGTGTTTTGATCCCAGTTGGTGCGGGGTGGGGTGGGGGGGTTAACTATTTGTCCATAGCTGGGACCCTAACAGGTGCTACCACTCTGGGTCAGGGTGGACCTGGGAACAACAGCAATTAAGAGGTGGTTCCATGCTCCTCACAACCTCCTAATTAGAGGCCTTACTGCCAGATGAGTTTACTGTCATACCCAGGACACCTCAATTGGTGGTGGTGGGGGGGTACCCTTCTGAAAAAGTAACTTAGAAAATTGGATTTTGAGAAGATTTATTATCACAGCTCCAAGATTTGTTGAAGACAATAGAATTATCCCCATCTTTGTTGTAATCATAACATTTTGTCCTCTGGAATTCATCAAATGTAAAATTTAGGGAATTCCAAATTAAACATTTTATTTAAATCTATGTGTGTGGGGGGAGTAGACTGTACTCATTTTACTAACCATGTTTTACATATATCTCATCTTGTTCTTATACTGCTCAGTTATTGCTTGTCTTGTTTTAAGTGAGTCCAAGTACACACTGCTCAAGCCAAGAATTGAACTCACAATTACTATGTCACGAAATTCCCAAATCAATACTTTAATCTACTAGGCCATGTGGAATTCTTTCTCTTTTGGTATTTTTGTTTTGCTGGGACTATTTAAACAGATGGGCTGACTTGTAAATAATAGGCAAAGTTTTTTGTAAAAATAAATTTTAGAAATTAGCCTTCATTGGACTGTCCTTGTGTCATGACACTTAGAATTGAATTTTTTTTTTTTTTAACATTTTAGAAGAGGTGGGAATCCTGGTAATAATATTGATAGTGTCAAATTGAGTTTTAACAGAGTTATAGGAGGCCGTTTGTTTAAAAATATCAGGTTTGAAACTGTACTAAAGTCCTATTTATTTGTACGCAAACAGACCAATATTTTACAAAAAAAAATTTAAATAGAGAATAAATAGATATATACTTTATTATTTTAAGAAATTATGTTTTTCAGATATATACATTTTTAATGACAGATACATAATTTAAACAATTGCTTGTCATGTGAGAGTTTTTGTTTATTTTTTATTAAACAGATCCCTTTTGATTAAAGAACAAAAACATTTTTAATTCAAGGACAAACATTTACATAAACTAAAAATATATAAAGATATCAATGAGGTAAATATATTTACAAGGCAAAGAAAACGAAAAAAACAAAAACAAAAAAAAAGCTTCTGCTTCGATGAGCTTAGCTCCCTGGTGCCTCCTCTGCATGAATTTGCTCAAACTACTAGACTATCGACTAGGTCGCACCCTTTTACGGTGAAACCAATCAAATGTAACCACAGCTTCTACTCTAGCAGCTTCTTTGCTTGCATTTCCCGCCTTTGGAATTCCCTTCTGTATACTTGCTTCCCTGACAGCTACAATCTCCAAGAATTTAAATGCAAAGTCAATTACCATCTCTTATCTCCTTGACTTGCATCCTTTCCATGACAACCTTTGTATCATGTCCTTCTCCCTTTCCACTCTACTCTCATGCAGCTCTCTTCACACCCGTATTCTCATCCTTCTCTTACCCATTCTCTGACACCCCCATAACTTGTTCCTCTTTCTTATCACTAGCCTCTTATGTAACCCCTTGCACACCAGTGACAGTTCTGCTTTGTTTGGGGTGAAATGATTAGGAAAAAAAAAAGAAAAGATAGCTGTAAAAATTCAGAAACCAATCATACACTGTATCGACATTTTGAACAGGACAACCTGTTAACATTATTTCAATACTTTTAACAGCAGCACCAACTAAAATGGATAATATGTAAATCAAAGAAAAAATAATAACATAATCAAGATTTCCACACCACTCCAAACAAAAGGTTAGTAAAGAAACTACCATTAGTACTGGAAAGAGCAATAACAGTTACTGGAGTTGCTGTTCAGTCAATGAATGCCAAATGTTTCCAATGTATTAATCATTTTCTTATAAGGAAACATTCAGCATTCACTGACTGAGCAGCTTGTCCTGTTAGTGGTTGAAATTTATAAAATCTTTCTCTTGAAACAATTTTTCAGGAAAATAGTTTACTCAAGTCCAGTAACCATTATTGCTCTTTCAAGTATTGATGGGGGTTTCCTTACTAACCTTTTATTTGAAGTAGTGTGGAATGTCAACATCTTGATTATGTCATTTTTCAGAATTATATGCTCTATCCATTTTAGCTATTGCTGCTGTTGGTAGTCCTCAAGTGATGTGGTTTCTGCTATTTGGTACAGGTCTTTGCAATTTTGTAGTGACAATCCACAAGCTTCAAAGAAGGATGGTCTTAGCCCAGATCTAGACGCTTCACTTGCTCAAAACAGCTCATATTGCCATTATGCAGCAAAGGAGTATTTCCAAAAACCTGTTAAATAAGAGACACGGGATTCATTCCTAGTAGCATAATGCAATCAGCTTTAAACTTTGCCTTCTATTTTTTTTTATTTTTTTTTATTCGTATCACCCCGAGCAGGGCGGTAACACCACTGATGTGCAGGGGGCTATGTAATAGCGAAAAGATTGAAAAAGAGAAAGCCGGAAACCACATCCTACACAGAGAACAAGGGATGAGCCTCTTAACCTGTTCAATAGACGTGGGTGGAGTGTGAACCGGGTGTATTAACTTATTAGACACAGTAAACTGGCAAATATGAAACGTACCAACTAGTATTAAATCAATAGAAAACTTACCATTTTTATTTGTGTAGAGAGTATCATAATAGTCATTCAAACGGTGGCTCATGTAATTGGCATTGAGGATGGCAATTTGGGAAGCTTCTCTTAACCCATCAGCTCCCATCATTTTCACATAGGCCCAGGATATTGGAACGATGGCACTAGAACCAAATGGGGCAGCGGAGACAACACCCAAAGATTTCTTGCTTTGCCCATTCATACCTGTTGGCTCAATGATTGGGTGAGTTGGCAAGTAAGGAATCAAGTGTTCTTTCCTGAAAAGTAAATTTATGGCAAATTGACACGGCTGCATCAATAAATAATTAACAGAGGGAGGGGGTCATGTATTTAAAGACAGGTGTAATGATAAGTATGAAATTTTGATATAAAAATTTTCAGCATTTTCACTTGTTATTTTCACAAACACAAATAATCACCAAGGTGAAATGGGAAGCTATTCTGCATGCAGTGTATTATTGTCCAGGCCTATTCATCATAAATCTGCTAGTTTTATTCAATGCAACTCTGTCTAGTAATCAATTTCACCAAGTTTGAATTTATCAAAATAAAATCGGAAGTAATCTTTTGTAAACCTGTCTTACTAGCAAGTCCGATCCGTTTGATACAGTCAAATTGGCAGCCAATCTCAAAAATGACCTATGATCTGTTGTTAAATAGAGCAAGGAGTGGCTTGTTAATTTTAATGCCTCAAAAACAAAACTGCTCTCATTTAGTCATATGAGAGAACGCTTTCTAACATTTTTATCAGCATGTCAATTACACTGCTACATTTTAACCCAACTGCCCCAATTCCTACTGATAACTGTCCTCTACTATAAAAGAATCAGGGGAAGTGGTTCCGTAACAAACACAAGAAACTAATAAAAGAAATGTCCAAAAGAAAATATAAAGATGCAAAAAAGGAAAAAAACACAAAATGTAAAGACACAAAAAACACGCAGAAAATTTAAAGATGCAAAAAACAGGCAATATAAAGACACAAAAAACACACACTATAAAAACAAAAAATGCGCAAGAAAATTTAAAGAGGCAAAAAACATGTGATATAAAGACACAAAAAACATGCAATATAAAGACGCAAAAAAACACACACAATATAAAGACGCAAAAAACACACACAATATAAAGATGCAAAAAAACACAATATAAAGACGCAAAAAACACACACAATATAAAGACGCAAAAAACACACACACAATATAAAGATGCAAAAAAAAAACACACAATATAAAGACGCAAAAAACACACACAATATAAAGACGCAAAAAACACACACACACAATATAAAGACGCAAAAAAACACAATATAAAGACGCAAAAAACAAAAAACACACACACACAACAATAAAAGACGCAAAAAAACACAATATAAAGACGCAAAAAACACACACACACAATATAAAGATGCAAAAAACAATATAAAGATGCAAAAAACACACACACACAATATAAAGACGCAAAAAAACAATATAAAGACGCAAAAAAAACACACACAATATAAAGACGCAAAAAAACACACACAATATAAAGACGCAAAAAAACACACACAATATAAAGACGCAAAAAACACACACAATATAAAGACGCAAAAACACACAATATAAAGACGCAAAAAAAACACACACAATATAAAGACGCAAAAAAAACACACACAATATAAAGACGCAAAAAAACACACAATATAAAGACGAAAAAAAAACACACAATATAAAGACGAAAAAAAAACACACAATATAAAAACAAAAAAAAACACAATATAAAAACAAAAAAACACACAATATAAAAACAAAAAAAACACACAATATAAAAACACAAGAAAATGCGCAAGAAAATTTAAAGAGGCAAAAAACGTGATATAAAGACGCAAAAAACACGCAATATAAAGATGCAAAAAACAAAATATAAAGACGTAAAAAACACACGATGTAAAGACGCAAAAAAAACACACACAATATAAAGACGCAAAAAAAAATTCACAATATAAAGACGCAAAAAAACACACACAATATAAAGATGCAAAAAAAAAACAATATAAAGACACAAAAAAACACTCACAATATAAAGACACAAAACATAATATAAAGATGAAAACAAAAACATGCAATATAAAAACACAACAAATGTGCAAGAAAATTTAAAGAGGCACAAAACACGCAATATAAAGACGCAAAAAACACGCAAAAAAATTTAAAGACACAAAAAACAATATAAAAACACAAAAAACACACAAGAAAATATAGATACAAAACATAAAAGAAAATAAAAATACAGAAATGAACAGAAAACATAAATGAACATGAAAAAACAAAACAAAAACAAAGCCAAAAAGAAAACAAAACAAATCACAAACAAAAAAGAAAATACAAAACAATACTTTAAACTTTTGCACTAATTTAATAAAAAGAAAAGTTTTATGTCATTAAAAGTTTTACATATGATTTTACAATATTAGTAATTTTGCAGTTATGTAAATAAGTAACAAGGTTTATTTAACAATTATCAAATATGCTTCTCCACACACCAAACATTCCATTTGGGATTTCGGACCCTGTTAATTACTTAACTACATACATGATTACTAGCACTAGCTAGTAAAATCTTATAAGCAGGACAGACAGCATTCATTCCGTAATTCCATAAGAGGATAAGATATTCTTTGTCTATAAATAAGATTAAAAAAAAAATGGAAAAGACTAATAAACACAAACTCTTAATAACAAACATTACTGCTGTACACTAAGATAATCTGTTACATAACAGGCACGTCTCGAATGTTTGTCTCGACAAATGTATGTAATATAAAGAAGTGAGAGAAGCTTTGATGTGAGGCTTCTTTCCATCCACAAAAATTAGGGCAGCTTACACCTCTTACCCTTCACTCTCTCACCAACCTAATCTTGTTCCCTCAAAGCCTGACAAAACCCTCCAAGATAGTTTAATCCTTTGATATAGATAATCTTGTAAAATTTGTAAGTCTTTAATCCTTAAAGATTAAGGGCTGAGAACTGCTTTTTTTCATGAGTCAACATTTTATTTGATCTGAGAACACCACTCAGAGCTGATAATTGACAAATACTCATGGCCAATTTTTTATTCTTATTATTGATTGCAAGAGCAGTGTGCGAACAAAGGGTGGGTTAACAAATAAAGCCTAATCAAACTGGGCATCATGAGGCCCAGTCTGATTGGAACAGTGGTTCCCAAGGGATATGGCATGACTCATAAGTGTGGCAAAAGAAGATAGCGGGTGAGATAGAATGATTGAACAATAATTAAAGATTTAGAAACAGTTTGAAAAATTCATAAGCCAAAAATAAATGATTTCAAAATTTTAAATATTATTATGGATTACTTATAAATAATTATTGAGCGATCTTATTGTGATATTTTTACATTATATCAAGTATTAAGAATATAGTAAATAGGGTCCGCAAATTAGAGGAGAGAGTTATCAATGATAACATTCTGATTTTGATTCAACAGCTATCTCTCTGGACGTCCTTTGTCTAAGACTTTCCTTTGGTGGGGAGCAAGAAAATTTTTGTTCTGAAAAGTGTGACCCAGAAGAAAAATAATTGAGAACCACTGGATTAGGGTATACCAGGCACAACCTTGCAGGTGGAGCTCAGTTAGAAATACATTCAGATCGAATGACTGTGGGGAGAAACACTCAAACACTGAAAACCAGGATGTGGATTTGAGAGAAACGGTTGGGTTATACTTGTCTTGCCATGATGTTTTTCTTGCTTGTTTCTGTGCATCTGTTTTTTTTTTGTTTTTTTTTTACCTGTGTGTATTTTTTTTTTCTGCTTGGATTTTTGCATTTGAGAACTTTTTTTGCTTGTGTGCTTTTGGTTTTTATTTTTCAATAAGAGAGAAAGAAAGAAACAAGAGGAAAGAACCATTTAGAAATGGTGCAGAGAGAAATAGACTCCAAATATAGGCAGCAAGTAAAATATAGGCATATACAGATATCGGTCACGTGACGTCTGGGCTTAAAGAGGAAAAAGTGAGAAAATGCACAGAGGGGGAAGAAAGTGCGAAAAATCTTTCCAAAAGGAAGTGAATTTTCATAAATTTTCTTTTCAAAAATAATGTTTAGTACCATCATTATTAACTGCTTGATGAGACATTGTTCTTTCAATGTTGAAACAAAATGTACACTTTTGTAGTAGATTGTACATGTTCTAAAGTATAATTTATTATATATATATATATATATATATAATATTGATTCAGAAATTATAACATGGATATATTACAATATCACTACAAAAGTAGCTATTTTGTTTCAACACTTCTTGTGTCTTGTCAAGTGATGCTGTTATTTTAAATTTAAAATAACGACATCACTTGACAAGACACAAGAAGTGTCGAAACAAAATTGTATAACATATCCATATTATAATTTCTGAATCAATATTATTAGCTCTACTTTGTATTGAGCACTTTTTTAAAAATAAACAAGGAACATTATTCCACCCATACTTGGATACCTTATATATATATATATTATAAATTATGTTTTAGAACATGTACATAATTTTTTCTATATATGTCCTCGACAATCATGTTTGTTTCAACATTGGGTGTCCAACGTTTTGTCAGGAGGAACAATTTATTTTAAACTATGACCCGAAGAAGAAATTGTCCCTCCTGACGAAACGTTGGACACCCAACGTTGAAACAAACATGATTGTCGACGACATATATAGAAAAAAATTATGTACATGTACTAAAACATAATTTATAATAAATATTCACAGCTCTATACATCATATATTGAGCACTGTTTTAAATTAATGTTTTGGACAGTGAAAAACATTTCTTTCTTCGTTCTGTACTCACTCGGATATATATATATATATACATACACTTGTAGTAATGGATTCTTCTGAGATCTACCCTTGAAGCTAATATTTTTAATTTTAAATTTAAGATTTATGTTTAAATTTGTATGTCCAAATTTTTTCTATAAAATTTGTCCCAGTCATTATTTATTGAAACTAAAATCTCTTTGGTAAATTTTTCAATTTTTTTTTTCAACATTGACGATAGCAGTTTTCTTTTGTTTTGATAAGAATAATTTTTTTCATAGCTTACTTCCAAGTCAACCACCCCCTCCCCTTTTTTCTTTTCATTTCCCCTAACACTTCTAGCCCTCTGACATGGCTAAATTTAACTTTTAAACTCTTGACTCAGGTATGGAGAAGAGGTATGTCTTCTAATATGAGACGTAGGTATCTGTCTGCTTTCCCCTTTTTATTTCCTTAAATATAAAATTGTTAATCCCACCCCATTTTATTTTCCTGTGGGTGGGTGATTTTTTTTTTGACTTCTACCGGTATAAAATCTCTTAATACATTTGAATTTGAGTAAATAAAATTTTCGTTTCACGGTTGCTGAAGAAGCGAGGATATCCTCGTAGAAATGGCTATAGAGCCATTTCTACGAGGAAATCCTTGCACAGTACTGTATATACATACCTACACACACAAAAAAACTCAACACATAAAGTGATTACAAATGCTGACTTATTTCAACAGGTGTTTAAATCATGTCTGTCTCGTCAAACAAGAAAAATAATAAAAATTGATTTTTGAGGTCTGACAAGACAGACCTGTTTAAAACGCCTGTCAAAATAAGTCAGCATTTATAATCACTTTAATTATGTTGTTTTTTTTTTCTGTATATTCTATTGCTTAGGATAATATTAGTTGAGCTCTATTTTATCTATTTAATATTTTATATTAATTAGATAAATTTTGGGGGATTATTTCTCTGTTTTTATGGATTTGAAATGATTTATATATATCTCACACCCTGATTGAGCACTCTGGAAGAATGGTAGACTTTGAAAAAACAGTAGCTTCTCTGGCATGTATGCATCGCTCATTCAGTAATGGATTAGAGCACTCTGGCTATTGGGCGGGTATAATGACAATATACATGCTAAAAAGTCTGCCTTCTTCTACTGAACCCCCATAGCCCAGAGGTAGAATTGCTGACTGACGCCAATTTGGTCGGGTTTCAATCCTGGGTTAAAAAGCAATCGGAGTCTAACTGTACTGCTGAGCTGTGATACAGCAAAACAGATCTGTCTGCGGATATATATATACACACACACACACACACACACACTCTAGAAAAATTTTTTAAAATATTCTACAAATTTCATGAGTAAGACGTATTTCGCAGGAAAAAAAACAAAACCTTGCTGCTCGTCAGACCCAAATGATACAACAGTTAATATTCAAAATCATCCAGAAAAGAAGTACAAGCAGACACTCACGTGCTCAAATCAAAAATAGACATTGACATTTGTAACGGTATATCAATCTGTTGGGGTCATTTAATGCCAAAGCATTACTTCCTTCTAAAAAACGTATTTCTGTTGGTAACATTTTTCATTCAAAAACATTTTTGTTGGTAATATTTTTCATTCAAAAATTTTTACGTATATATTTTATATACTTTCATAGTGTTTTGACCTCAGTTTAGCAGTTAACTATTTGCCCATAGCTGGAACCCTAAAAGGTGCTACCACTTTGGGTCAGAGTGGACCTGGGAACAACAGCAATTAAGAGGCAGCTCCACAACCTCCCAAACAGAGACCTTCTCGCCGGATGCAGTTTACCATAATGCCCAAGACCCTGTTGATAAGTATGCAATTCTTTAGGTCAAAGTTGTGACTGAGCAGTTTTCTATGCATGACTAATGCATTTAATAAACTTGTCTATAAAGATCATTAATGTATTTATAAACACAAAAAGAATCTTAAACACAACAATTTTATTGATTGCCTGATTAAGACACTTGCATTTTTAATGTTTTGGCAAAACATTTTACTTTTACTGTTTGAAAATTTTACATGGAAGAATTTATCTATTGGCTCAAATAATGGTCTTCAAATTCTTCAGAGGCATTCCAGTCTGGTAATAATTATTTTTATTCATTACTGGAAAGAAAAATAATGGCAGTAAGAAAATAATTTACAACTCACACTCCAATGGGCCCCATGCCAGGACCACCACCCCCATGAGGAATGCAAAATGTTTTGTGAAGGTTTAAGTGGGACACATCTGAGCCATAATCACCAGGGCGACATAATCCAACCTTAAAAGAAAAAAAAAAAGAATATATATACAGTGATGCTGATGGGCTTTTATGTAGTGAGCCCCCAAGACCATTAGAGGTTTTTATTTTTTTTTTTAATTGACATGATAAAAGCTCTTATTTTTAATTGACAGGGCAAAGAATTGTTTTTTACGATTTTTTGTTTTTTTTTAAATTGACAAAGTTTTGTTTTTTTTCAATTGACACAAAATTTTTTTTTTCAATTGACATGAGAAAAATTGTTCCCATTTAATTGACATGGTATAAATTGTTTTCTTTATTTATTGACTTACCTATATATTGTTTTTTTTTTTAAAGTTGATGCGGCAATAATATTTTTTTTTAATTGACAAGGCAATTTAAAAATTATGACAGAACATTTTTTTTACTTAAATTAATAAATTTGGATGCATTGACTTTTTGGGGTGGATTTGGCAAATTTTCATTTAAAAAAGAAAAAAAGTAATCTTCCTTGAATCAATTTATAAATATGGGACTAATTAATCAGTTATGTTCCTGTAAAATCTGTAGGAAATAAAACTCACCAAAATGAAATATGAAATAGTTAATAAAAGGTTTTTTTTCTGAGGTATTAAAAAAGTGGTTTTATGAATTTTAATGCAGTGAATTAATTTTCTGAACAGTTTTGGGCGAACCTGAAGGAGACTACCACCACCTTTTGTGGTTTTTCATTTTTTTTTTTTTTAACTTTTTTCAGTGCAAACTTATCGCTTACACCCTAAACTTCCCGATTAACAAAAAAAATTTGGAAAAATTTCAATATTTTAAAAATTTTAGGTGAGGGTTCAGTTTTTCGTACAACGTTATAGTAAATCAATCCTCCATTTTGGAACCACTCGCCAATACAACATTACCACCACCTGTAAATTGGTTGATTATCAATTTTTTAAAAACTTTTTTCAGTGCAATCTTAACCATAAACTTTTGATTGACAAAAAAATTTGTAAAAATTTTAACATTTAAACAATTTTAGAGAGTGGGAGGGCTCAGTTTTTCATACAACCTTATAGTAAATCAATCCTGTGCAATTAACTTTTTTGTTTGCGCATATTCAACAACTGAATCCTTTGCAAAATTTTTGAATAAAGCCATTCTTTGAGTTTCCGAGGAAGATGCCATCATAAGAACTAAAGAAAACTTGAAAAATACAAAAACAAGAGCAACAACTCATCAAAAAAAAAATAAAAAGATAAACAAAAGCGACCCCAACGTGAGTGGTTCCAAAATGGAGGATCGATTTACTATAACGTTGTATGAGAAAGCGAGCCCCAAACCAAATTGTTTAAGTATCGAGATTTAAAAAAAAAAAAATGAAAAACAAGAAATTTAAAAGATGGCGGCAGTCTCCTTCAGGTTTGCCAAAAGGTGGCGCCAGTCTCCTTCAGGTTTGCCAAAAGGTGGCGCCAGTCTCCTTCAGGTTTGCCAAAAGGTGGCGCCAGTCTCCTTCAGGTTTGCCAAAAGGTGGCGCCAGTCTCCTTCAGATCTGCCCAGTTTTTTTCTATCCCCTCTAGTGTTTTCCTTTCATGTATCACATTTCTATAACACAGCAGATGAATTCAAAATATAATGAGTCTATTATAAAAACATATTAGAAACAACAGCAGAGATGCAGAGCCTCGATCAAACTAAATAACATGGATGATAATAATATACACGCCATAGTAAAGCAGAGGGAAGTGAGGTTTTGGGAGAATCCCATGTATTTTGTCCTGCAGCATGTCACACAGGAGCATCCAGTAGAAGTCTAACATCTTGCTGAAAAACCGGATGTTGGCTCTCTCACAACAAACAGGCAAATGAATAAAACTCGTCGTGCACATCCGAGTTTGCGCAGATGTTCCGGTTGAAAAATAAAAATTAATCAAATATCAAATTTCCATTTCGTGAGCCTATGCGAATTTTGGCTTGGTAGTTTCTTTCGATCTTAGTAATAACTTGGTAGAACCTTTCCCTTGGCTCATCGCTCACTACTCTGAGGTTCAGAGAGAAGTTAGATGTGAGCACGAAGAAAGTGAATTTTGAGTAACGTTCAGTATTCTATATCATAAGTCTGTAACAGCTCCTCATTAGACTCTTAGTAATCTGGTATCTGTGTGTTACCAAGGAAGCCATTACATCTCAGTTCATTTAAGATAGGAAACTCTTCAAATAGCAAAACCTGTTTTCCATGTTGAAGAATGAGGCAATGTTCCTGTTTTATGTTCTGAAACTGGTGACTTACATCTGCCATGACGAGGTCCCACTGTTTAAGTAGGAGTGCCAGGAGCTCTGACTGCTGCTTCTTCTTCTATGTGCCCTATCCCTTCAGGACGTAGGCGATCATGGTTCTCCACGTCTCCCTATCCCTTGTGGCTCTTAGTATGTTTGCTCCTGTTACTCCTGTCAACCCCGTTCCGTCATCCACCTGATCAGGCCCTGCAAATATGTTATCCGCTGCCTTCCTCTGTCTCTCTTTCCTTCTATCTGTCCAGTCAGTATCAGGTTCTCCAGGCTTTCCTTCCTCATTGCGTGTCCCAGGAACTTCAGTTGTCTCTTCCTGATGCTCAGTATTAATATCCTTTTTGTTGCCATTCTTTCCAACACCTCATCGTTGCTTGCATACTCAGTCCACGATATCCACAGCATCCTTCTGTAGAACCACATTTCCACTGCTTCCAGTTTTGTCCTCATTTTCGATGATATTGTCCAGCATTCACTGCCATATTGATGAACTGACATCACATAGCAATCCAGCACTCTTTTCTTTGTTTCTAGTGAAATTTTCCTGTGTGTTAGTACTTTACTCAGCTTCTGGAACGCGTCCTTTGCCACGCTAATTTGCCTTCGGATCTCTGTGTTGCACTTTCTATCTCCTGTTAGAACACTTCCTAGGTATTTAAATTTTTGTACTTGTTTTATTCTTTAGATAGTTACAAATCACAGTCAAGATCTTTCAGGCCTTCCTGACTGATCCAGTGGGGCTTGTGGTGATACCGAATGAGCAAAAGCGAGAAACCAGATGTTGGCTCTCTCACAACAAAAAGGTAAATGAATAAAACTCGTAGTGCACATTCGAGTTTGTGCAGGTGTTCCGGTTGAAAAATAAAAATTAATCAAATATCAAATTTCCATTTCGTGAGCCTACACGAATTTTATTTACCAGCCAATTTGAAGCCCAGAATCAAATTCAAGTATGAAATTCGAAATGAGCTGCGTTTTGATCCAAAAAGAAGATATAAAAAGCCGAGACAAAAAGCACACAGACAGATGGGAAAATGAGAGAAGAAGAGTGTAATTAATATCCCCTTGACTTAAGTCGAGCGGCTACTATGCTGACCTCTTTCTTTCTCCCTATCTCATAAGTACTTACCGACCTCTTCAAAGATATTCCTCAAAAGTACTTACTAACCTTTGAAGCGGCAACTTCAAAATGAACATCCCCTTACCTTACGCTTCCACACTCCTAAGCCTTTTTATCTTTTTCAGCATTATATTTTCCATGAACATTCTAACCTCCGTTGGACCTTTATTTCAAGTATTATTTTAATTGTAAAAACATCAATTGAAATATATATATATATATATATATATATATATAATGTTATTTTATATTCAAATTACCATTCTTCATTTATAATCATTTTATGAATTATAGTGGGCTATCTTCCCACAAGGTGAAATTCCGTTAACCTGCTTCGGTATACTACTACCCTTCACTAGACCGGAATCTTACTACTACTAGAAAAGAATAAATAAGATAAGATACCCGCTATAGGTTCACTGCCACTTGCTCCTGAACAAACAGGAAGAGACTGACTTGGCAGAATTATACCTACAAGGCAAATTTTTCACCTGATTAAAGAATAAGATGTGCTGCGGGTGATGAACAAAGAAATCATCTGCATGAGGAACAAGTCTCATCGCTGAAGGATGTTTGGAATATTTTATATTTTTTCTTTGGAAGAAGCATTGAAATTAGTTGTAGTTGTTAGACAAAAAAAATAACAATCGCCCACATGGCTTTGTCACTCTCTCTAGACCATTGGAACAGTAAAGCTGAAGGCTGCTCTCGTGTCAGAAAACTAATGCAGTTAGTCTATTGTAACAAGGTTTACCTAAACTTTTCTTTGAAACAGTATGAAATGTGAATATCTTGTTTATACCCTTATTTTCCCCGAGTTAGGGGTTATAGAAATTTGGATTGTAAACTACTTATTTTACCATTAAATGCTTACTCATAAATACCTAAATTTTGTTTTCTAAATTTCTTCTGATGAAATGGTCAGTGAGCTTAGATGCCATCAAATTTGGCAACTACAAGTTTTATTGCAAACCTATTTTAGAATTTAATTAATTTTGGAGAGAGTTGAATAGAAAAAAATTTGGAAATTGGAAGGAACTGAAAGCAAACAATCAAAATCATCCATTCTTAGAAAAAAAAAAATACCTGAGCATTCATATTTGCGCCATCAAGGTAAACTTGTCCACCATTTTCATGAATCAGGTGACAAATTTCTCTGTAAACGGAAGGAAGAAAAAAGTAAATGAAAAGAAAAAAGTAAATAAAAAAATAATTGAAAGTTAAAATATTTGCAGATATTAATCTATTCATAAGCCATTCAAAAACACACATACACATTTAACCTGCACCAAAAATCCTCAAACAATATTTGAATTCAATTTCCAAACTCTGCGTGCTTCTAAAATCATTTAAATACCAACACCAAAAATAGGCAAATTTCTCCTTACCTTTTCTGAAATATTATTGTTTTAAAAGTGTTAAAAAAAGTACAATGTCAACATTTTTAGTGTTATGAAACTCAGTTTTATTTACAAATGAAAGATTATCTATCTAAACTTATTTATAAATGGAACTTTGTGTGTGTGTGTCCGTTACCTATAGACTCCAAAACGGCTGAACCGATTTTCTTGAAAATTTACACAGTTGTACTATAAGCGTCTGCAAGTGTTCTTAGCTAGGTTTTGTGTCAAGGTACGCCCGATAAATTTCAAAAATCAATAATTGAAAAAAATCAGGTTATAGAAGGAGTGGTCCAATTTTAATCAAATTTGATACACTCATAGACAAAGACATAAGAAACAATATTCAGAAGTTTCAAGGTTGCAGTTCTTACAATAGTCGATAATATATATATAAAAGGCAAGATGTTTGTGTGTGTGTGTGTGTCTGTATGTCTGTATTTTATTCAACCCTTTCATTTTAGTTTTTGCTTCGGGTTTGGCTCTAAGTAGGTATTACAGTTGTAGTTCTTAGTCTCAGCCATGATACCATTTACTCAGAGGACTTATTTAGCCTTCAAAATTCAGTTTAAGACGAAAAAACTAATTTGATATCGATGCCAGGAAATGAAAATTTGACTTACATCCATTCATTTTTCTTTCAGTCTACGGTTTTGCTTTAACTGGAAACAACTATTGCTTTTTAGTTTTTCATGCCAACGTCCAAAGAGTCTGAACTCCAGGACCATGGATTAGTTTTAAAGCTTTCATTACACCCAAGCAATGCCAGGCTATACTGCTAGTTTGCAATAATCCTTTTGTAAAGCTTTTAGAGAAAAAATCAGTTAACTTAAATTTTCTTTCCCGCTCTGATTCAGGAAAAGTAAGTCAAGGGGAAGTAACTGATTGTTATGAATTGTCAGGAATTTAACATTTTTCTTTCAGTAACTTATCACTATAAATGCTATGTTTAGTGGATACACGTGTGTGAGCAGATATCCTTGATTTTTTTTCTTCTGAATTTTATTCTTATAGTGTAATTGACATCTTCTGGCTTAGCAATCAAGAGGCTTTAATAAATAAATTTGTGTAATATATATATATATATATATATTTTTTTTTTAACAAAAGCCCATCTCTCATTGAGATATTTTGAAGCCAAGTCTACCAAATTTATTTTTAAGTTTTTAATTCAGTTTTTGTAATCTGCCATTATTTTTTGCTATAAGAATTTTATAGGTACATATATAAAAATAAAATAAAATAAAAAAAAGTGTAATCTACCGGCCTGGTAAAAAAATTGGAAGAATGTCCCTTTCGTAAGGGACCCAACCTGCATGACCATTTTATTAAGGAAACCATTTGTTTGGCCCAATGTCTGTCACCCCCTCCTTCAAATAGGTGTGAATAAATTTATCAAGCGTTTTGACAAGGTGTAATAGTTAGCAAGCTTGCTTCACTAAATGAATTATGTCTGAGTAACGAGTTCAATCATCACTGGGTACTCCACACTTTTAGCCTTGTGCCACGTCTAAAATCATTATCATCATTTATCCATCACACCCAGATGGTGCATAGGGAAGCAACTTTTTGTTGCTGTTTCTGTAACAAAGTTTTTTACGAGGCAGGATTGTTAGCCCTGCACCCAACCCTCAAACCTGGAGGACTGGTGGACCATTCTTGGTCCTTACGTTTACAGCACCTGGTATTCCCAAATGGTCACTCATGTAAGTACTGCACAGGCTCGATGTTGCTTAACTTCGGTGATCGGACAGGATACTTGTGTTGTGTATTCAACACAATATAGCCGTAGACACATCTAAGATACTCTTAGTAAATCACTATACCAAATTTGTTTTTCAACAGTGAAACAATAGAAATATACATTACTTACATTGTTCGGACTGTGGTCCTAATCTTTATTGACATATTTAGGCCAATGTACGCTCTGGCCTTCTTCGAGATGAGGACAATAAAATCTAATCTCAGAAGTACAAATAGAAGTTTAGTAAAAAAGATCTTCACGCAATATTTGAATTTGATTTCCACACCTTGAGGTACTTGTAAAATCATGCAAAAACCGAAGCTTTAACTAGATAAGGTCCCCATTATTTCTGGCCTATTGTACAATTACAACCTTCTCAAATTTATTTCATGCAGTGCTGTTGATTGTTTTCAGATTCTCATGTACGTATTTTTGTTAGGGCACCTTTACTAGTTTCTTAAGCAGTAAATAATTGTTACAATAAAAGCAACAACAAAAAAGACAAGTCAAAACTTAAGATTTTGAAGACAGCAATAATTGAAGTTGGCCATATTGAGGTGATAGTTAAGAAACATGACTTACTTAATGCCTGTATCAAACACACCATGAGTTGAAGGGTAAGTAACCATAAGGCAAGCAAGGTTATTCTTGTACTTTTCAACCTACAAAAAAAAGAAAAGAAAAGAAAACAGATAAAGACAAGGAAATGCTTAACACTACAGTAAATCATTTGCATAAACTTGTTAGGCAGTTTAATCGCTGTTTGCTACTCCTGCCTTCAAAATCTCTTGTGAGTGTTACATTCCCAAAGCCCTCTTTTCTCATAAGTCCCAAAAAGTTCCAACTGTCAAAGTATGTGTCTTTTATATTCTTAGCATCCTTTGACAGAACCAGATGTGCTTCAAGTCATCTTCATGTCCTGCATTCGTTGTTGAATGGGAGTAAGAAGGGGGAGGAGCAATAGGACACAACATTCCAGCATTCTTTCCTTTTTGTTTTTTTTTTAAAGAAAATTTTCACATCTCTTAATACTTTGTTTACTCTATAGAAAGCATCATTCACTATTCTAATATGTCTTCAGATCTTTACATTACATTTTCTCTTGTCTGTTATGACACTGCCTAAATAGTAAAGAATGCTGCGGATATCGTGGACTGAGCATGCAAGCAACAATCAGGTGCTGGAAAGAATAGCAACAAAAAGGAAATTAATATTGAGCATCAGGAAGAGACAACTGAAGTTCCTGGGATATGCAATGAGAAAGGAGGGCTTGGAGAACCTGATACTGACAGGCCAGATAGAAGAAAAAAGAGACAGAGGAAAGCAGCAGATAACATATTTGCAGGGCCTGATCAGGTGGATGACGGAACTGGGGTTGCGAGGTGTAACAGGAGAAAACATACTAAGAGCCACAAGGGATAGGGAGACGTGGAGAACCATGATCACCTATGACCTGAAGGGACAGGGCACATAGAAGAAGAAGAATCTCCTTAAGTAGGCTCTCTCATGTATATATATCTTTGTTTCCTCGCACTTCCCGGCTGTGGAATTCTCTTCCAAACGATTGCTTCCCCGACGGCTACAATCTCCAGGAGTTTAAATGTAAGGTCAATAGACACCTCCTAACACACTAACCTGCTCCCATTCTATCAAACACTCTTCCCATCTGCCCAACCCTCATCCTCGCTATCCTTACTCATCTGTCACCTTCCTCCTGACATTCCCTATGTCTAACCACTCCTTCTCTTTACCTTCCCCTATGTAGCCCCATGCGCAATAGTGGCAGTGGAATGCTTTGCTTGGGGTGAGATGATTAAAAAAAAATATATATATATATATATATATATATATATATAAATGAATGAATTAGTTCAAAGAAATAAAATATTTATAACCACTTTATGTGATGTGTTCAGTTTTCCTTATATATATATATATATATATATATATATATAATTCATTCATTTCTTCAGACCACACTTCATTTGGTACAAATATTTTCGCTGGAATAAACGTTTTTTTTTAAAAAAAAAAAAAATGGAAACCAAGTAACATGACCCAGAATAGAAACTTTAGCTTTAAAATTCATTGGTCAGAATGAGTGACCATAAAACCATAATAGTAATAGTTTAAGTTTATTTTTATGACCAGAGAAATTAAATCATTTTTAAATGCCATCATAAAATAAATTTAAACTATTACATCGAACCTTAGAGTTACCCCATTCCGTCACACTTGCAGATTCATTCCTATCTTGGGTGGATCATTTGTTAGAGGCTTTTACAGATTATGATATATTATGTATGTATCTAGAGTTATCAAAATGTTTTACTTTCCAGACACAGTCAGCACAGTGGCCATCTTCATAGTTTATATATATATATATATATATATATATATATATATATACGAAAAAAATCGCAAGATCGCCAAGACCTACCGCGGTTTCGCACAACGGCTCGTCAGGGCAAAGGCAGACCAAGGACTAATCAAATAAATAGACACCTATTAAAGACTAACCCATTTGGGGGAAGGGGTTGTTTGAGAAAAAAAAAAAAAAAAATTGGGGAGGGGGTCACATTAAGGTCCGATACACTAAGCAAGAAACTTTATTTTGTGCATTCTACACTTATTTAATATTTCTGTTCTAGCGTTAATAAGTTTGTTGGCAGGTTCAAATTATTAGACACCTATTAAAGACTAACCCAAATGGGTTAGTCTTTAATAAGTGTCTATTTATTTGATTAGTCCTTGGTCTGCCTTTGCCCTGACGAGCCGTTGTGCGAAACCGCGGTAGGTCTTGGCGATCTTGCGATTTTTTTCGTGTGTTTTTGCTCTGCGTGACTGCCTTTTTGTTAACCCTTTTTGGTTCGTTTAGTATCGAGCACTTTTCTTTCCTGGTGGTTCGTTCCGTTTGAGGGTTTTTTTTTCTTTGCTGTGAAGAACTGTATGTATTGTCAGTCCTACGCAGTTTTCTTTTTTTTCCCCTCTTTTGTCCTCTATAGCCGAGGACAATAACGGAGGTAGATTCTGCTGGTTATTTGTGGTCTTTAAAAATTACTTGTGTAACATTTTAAGATTAGAATACGTACAGAGTCGGTTTTATTATTATTATTATATATATATATATATATATATATATTATAGTTTAGAACATGTGCAAATCATCATCTACTACAAAGTGTACAATTTGTCTCATCAGGTAGTGTGGTACTAGATGATAATTTGTACATGTTCTAAACTATAATTTATAATAAATATTCATAGCTCTATTTTTATATTGAGCACTGTTTTAAATTAATGTTTGGAATATTGTTAATATTTTCTTTGTTCCTTATTCACATGGAGATATATATATATATATATATATATATATATATATATATATATATATATATAGCTTACTGGTACCCCCTATATATGAATTTCCTCAAGCCAGAAGTTTAGCAACTAGGTCCCACCCTTTTACTGTGAAACCGATAAATTGTAAATGCATATTCTACTCCAGCAGCTTCTTTTCTCGCACTTTCCGCCTGTGGAATTCCCCCCTTCCGCATACTTGCTTTCCTGATAGCTACAATCTTCAAAAATTCAAATGTAAAGTCAATAGTCACCTCCTATCTCACTAACTTACATCCTCTCTCTCTCATGCTTTTTTCTCCGTCCACCCAACTCTCATCAGTATCCTCTTCCTTCTCATATTCTCTTCTTGACACCTCCTGTAAATTAGAGGGCAGATTGGGTTCTATAACCTTGGCTGGCAACCAGTCTATTGCAGAAAGCAATGGCAACCTACTGTGGGATGATCATCTGCCCAGTCAATCATGTCTCTTTCTAGACAAAGCGTGTATCACGTATGGCACTTAACTGACTGAATAGTTGCTATGTATTATTTTGTGCTTCTTGCAAGACATACTTGATTGTGAGAAATTGGTTGGTATAGTGTGTGTGTGTGTGTGAGATGAGTACGTCCAATTCTTATTCTGTTGTGCACTATGTCTTGTCTATGTTCAGCCAATGGATCTATATTCTTTTTATTGTCGGCCAATGTTGACATAATTTATTGTTTGGGAACATGTTTGAAATTATTTGTCATTTTCTTTTGATGGATTGTGTAGTTTTGTTTTTGGAATCTGTATGTGAGAGTTTGATGTTGGCCGTTTTCATTTTTATTGCCTATTTTGCTCGTGTGTCGGCTTTACGATTTCCCTTGATGTCTATATGGCTAGGAATCCAAGCCAATATTATTGTTCTGTGCTTTATTAGTAACTGATGACATGGTTCTAGAATTTCTTGAATATAAGGAAGATTTGTGTCCTTCTCTTTAATTGCTGTCAAACTAGATGAGGAGTCTGAGAATATTATAAACTTCCTTTCTTCGGAGCTTACGGCCTATCATGTTGAATACACCGGTTCTCGCTTGATCATTGAAGTTAAGCAACGTTGAGCTTGGTCAGTACTTAGATGGGTGACCGCTTGGGAATACCATGTGTTGTAAGCGTTTAGTGACGGATGTACGTTGTGATGCAGTGGTTATCGGCTCAGAAAGAGAAATCGGTGAGCCGAGTTTGAATTCCAGTTGAATACCCTGCATTCACTTAAGCACTGGTACCCTTGGGAAAGGTATTAATCCATCCCTTCCCTCCAGTTATGGGTTAAATAACAAGGGTAAGGCTTTGGAACCTTTACCTTAAAAACAAATCCCGATGAATCTTGATACACGAAAAGAAAAAAAGTATTACTAGACACAAAACTCATATAAAAACAACAATAAATTGTTGAAAGAAAAAAGTATTACCAGGAATAAATAAATAAAATTTAGTTGGCAATGATGTGCCGAGGTTGATATGCCATAAAAACAAAACCAACCAAGCAACTATCTTCTGAATTTTCTATCATTTTAATGGTTAGTAGTTCAGCTGTAAAGATTAATGCATTATTTGGGATCCTGATTTGATCCTGATTCTGACAAGAATTTTTTATCTTCTTCTTCTTCTATGTGCCTTGTCCCTTCAGGACGTAGGCGATCATGGATCTCCATGTCTCCCTATCCCTTGTGGCTCTTAGTATGTTTGCTCCTGGCAACCCCCGTTCCGTCATCCACCTGATCAGAACCTGCAAATATGTTATCCGCTGCCTTCCTCTGTCTCTCCTTCCTTCTATCTGTCCAGTCAGTATCAGGTTCTCCAGGCTCTCCTTCCTCATTGCATGTCCCAGGAACTTCAGTTGTCTCTTCCCAATGCTCAGCATCAATTTCCTTTTTGCTGCCATTCCTTCTAACACTTCGTCGTTGCTTGTATGCTCAGTCCACGATATCCGTAGCATCCTTCTGTAGAACCACATTTCGGCCGCTTCTAGTTTTGTCCTCATTTTCGATGATATTGTCCAGCATTCACAGCCGTATTGAAGAACTGACATCACGTAGCAGTCTAGCACTCTTTTCTTCATTTCTATTGAAATTTTCCTGTGTGTTAGTATTTTGCTCATCTTCTGAAACGCGTCCTTTGCCATGCCAATTCGCCTTCGAATTTTTGATCCATCTGTGTAAAATAGTCACAGTATTTGTCTTAATTCTCCATACATACTTTTGTTGATTGTTCCTTTTTTTTTCTTTGTGTAAATGAGATATTTGTAAATTTATTGTGACTGGTGCTACATTATCAGGATCTTTGTTTATTTGCGAATCCAAAGTCTAAATGAAGAGATGGTTATTGGTTTATTTCTATAGAACTGGATATATTGAGGTTCATATGATTTTGGTGAACTAAGTTATTTGGGTTTGTTTATAGTTTTAGTGAATGTTGGAGTTTGAGTTTTGTTTAATGGCATATCAACCTTTGTGGAATATTTAATGCCAAAAAGGTGGAGTTTTAAGGTATTTTTTTTTTAATGTTCAGTTATAATGAGAAGGTTGATTTTGTCAGATTTTGATGAAAAAGTTGTTTTTATTTTTATAAAAAACTAAATATGTCTTCCAGTTTTGTATTCAAAAATGTATTTCTGGTAATCATTTTGTTTTTTTTAACCTTCAAAAATGTGTTATGGTTATCATTTTTTTCCTTCAAAAATGTGTATTTTTCTATAAGAATCTATTTTTATACTTTCATAGTGTTTTGACCCCAGTTTGGGGGTTAACTATTTGCCCATAGCTGAGACCCTAACAGGTGATACCACTACGGGTCAGGGTGGACCTGGGAACAACAGCAATTAAAAGGTGGTTCCATGCACTTCACAACCTCCCAATCAGAAGCCTTGCTGCCGGATGCAGTTTACCATCATGCCCAGGACCTTTATGTTGGAGGGATAATTTTTTCTCCTTTCAGAAATATAGGTGGCTCATTGGCTTCTGTATAGAATTTTTGCATGGGTGGAAGGCTCTGAAACTTAATCTCAGGCCTTGATTTTTGTTTGGTTTGTAGTTTTTTTAAGACTAGAGTTACATGTGGCTCTGTAAATGATGTATCCATAGTCGAATTTTGATCTGACGTGTGACCTATATATTTTGAGCATTACGTTTTGGTCAGCAACCCAATTCAGTTTTGATATTACTTTAAAAAGCCTCAAACATTTTTGGCATTTTGTTTAAGGTAATCAATGTGCACATTGAAGTTAAGTTTGTTATCTAGTATGATTTTGAGATATTTTATTTGTTGAACTATGGGAATTAAGTATGCATTTAATTTTATTTCTGGACCAAGGCGGTAGGCTCGTCTTTTGAAGAAATGCATGCAAACAGCGTTTGTTTTGAAGAAACAGTAATCATTTTCATTTGTCCATTTTTCTATCTTGTTTAAACGTTTGCACATATTTTTCAAAGGATGTTTGATGACGAGCATGATATCGAGAAATCACCTATATATAGGGATTATTTCAATTCCTGTATTAGTCATTTCAATAACACATTATTTATTCTCAAAATAAATAGTGACAGATAAAATGCTACCTTGAGGTACTCTTGTCTCATGCTTGCATCTCTGATGTGTTTCCACTTCATAATTTGAATGTCCGGTTTGATAGGAAGTTTTGGATGAATATAGCCAGTCTTTATTTTATTCCCATTTTGTGCATGTTTTTCAGGATACGATACTTTCATGTGGTCTCATAGGCATTTTCAAGATCAAAGACTATTGATACCATGTGATGACCTCAAACAAAGCCATTATGAATAAAGGATTCTAGTTGTACAAATCGATTATTAGTTCCTTGGTTTTTCTGGGATCCACTTCAGTAGCTTGATAAGAGATTGTTTCTCTCTAGGTACCACAATAGTCGAGCATTTACCATTCTTGTTAGTGTAATAGACATTTGGGTTGGAATGATCTTTGTGGGGTTTAGAAAATGGAACAATGAGACAAACCACAATTTTGGAAATTTGTTGAAACACTATATATCATTGAAGACCTGGAGAAATATTGAAAGAAACTTTTCTGGCAGGTGTTTTAAAAATTGGTAATGAATTTCATCAGAACCAGTTGCAGAGTTTTTATGTTTGTTTCTGGAGTCTTTTAGTCTTTTTTTTAGTCTTTTAGTTCTGTTAGAATAAAGATAATATTGTGTTCTTTTATATTGTTTGAAATGAATGTAAATTTTTCTTGTTCCATAATGTTTTTATATCTTTTTAAATTTGGGAGGGTAATGATTTTTTGAGGAGTTTCTTTGAAATTCTGTTGCTATTAGATTAGCTTTTTTGCGTTGTGGTACAGTGGATATCGGCTCGTGAACGAGAAACCGGGGAGCCGAGTTCAAATTCCAGTTGAATCCATTGTATTCACTTACGTGCAAATACCCTTGGGAAAGGTATTAATCCATCTCTTCCTTCCAGTTATGGGTTAAATAGCAGCACAGACTGGGTTCTATAGCCTTGGTCGGCAACCAGTCTACCGCAGAAAGCAATGGCAACCTACTGCGGAATAATCTTCTGCCCAGTCAGTCATGTCTCTTTTGAGACATGATCGCCCAAGCGTGTATCACATATGGCACTTAACTGACTGAAGTGAACTGTTGAATTTGATGTTTTTGCATTAAGTTTTCTAATTATTTCTCAAGTATGTTATTTATTGGGGTTTTGTTGTTTATTCTGGAGAGAAGGATACTGCGAATATCATGGATCGAACATGTGAGCAATGATGAGGTTTTGGAAAGGATGGAAATGAAAAGGAAATTAATACTGAGCATCAGGAAGAGACAACTAAAGTTCCTGGGACATGCAATGAGGAAGGAGGGCTTGAACAACATGATTGAGTTTGAGTTTTGTTTAACAGCCTATCAACCTCTGTGGGTTATTCAATGCCAAAAAGATGGGTTTTTAAGGCATTTTTTTTAAATGTTCAGTTATAGAGAGAAAGTTGATTTAGTCAGATTTTAATGAAAATTTTTTGTTTTTATTCTTTCTTATCTTAGAAAACTGAAAATATCTTCTAGTTTTGTATTCAAAAATGTTTTGCCGAGAATAATTTTTTTCCTTTAAAAATGTGTAATGGTAATAATTTTTTCTTCAAAATGTATTGTTGGCAATATTTTTTCCTTCAAAAATATATATTTTTCTATAAAAGTCTATTTTTATGCATAGATTTCTATAAAAGTGTATTTTTATCCTTCATAATGTTCTGACCCCAGTTTGGGGGTTAACTATTTGCCCATAGCTGGGACCCTGACAGGTGCTACCACTCCGAGTCAGGGTGGACCTGAGAACAACAGCAGTTAAGAGGTGGTTCCATGCTCCTTACAACCTCTCAATCAGAGGCCTTGCTGCCGGATGCAGTTTACCGTCATGCCCAGGACCACTACCACTACTGTTGGAGTTATCGAAGATGCTATGATAAAAGATGACGACTTTGTTATTTGTTTATCTTCTATTGGCTCTATTACTATGAATTTCAAATTTTCTTTGATTTTCTGTTACTTTCTTTGTCTATATTAATTCATAGTCTTTTGGGGTTTTTTCTGCTTACATTATACTTTATTTAGTATTATTGTTATTCATCAGCCATGCTCCCCACCTACCTTTTATCCCTATGAGTGGGGAGGGAATCCCATTTGTCTCATTCGTCTAAGGTTAGGTGACTGGTATACCCAAACATAGGGAGGGTTCTAAGCACATGTTACATACAGGATCGCCCAACCATTCAAACAGGTAGCCTCCTTGGGGAACTTTTATCCTCTGCAGAGGTGCAGTCAGTGTATTCTGAAGCCCTACCCACAGGGTACAAGCAAAACCGTAGGTAGAACAGGTTAGAAACTAGAAGCAAGAATCTATCAGCATGTACCAACCAATCATCGAAAAGAGAAGGCAGACAAATTGTGTGCATGCAACTGGTTTGGCAATAGCTGAACATTTATTAAAAAAACCAGCAATGTTTTTAGTCTTATAACCGAGATATGTTCTCAGTATTGAGCAATGTGAATTATGAATTTCAGTTGATAGTGTTAAAATCAATCTGCCTTAAATCCTATCAGTCATCTTTGTTGAAAGCAAGAGGGGTTGTTAGGTTTATTACAGGTGAGGGACTCTAAAATCAAGCAGGTACAGAAATTTGAATACCTAGAAAGTGTTCTAACAGAAGACAGAAAGTGTGACACTGAGATCCGAAGTCGAATTGGCATGACCAATGATGCATTCGAGAAGTTGAGTAAAGTATTAAGAAACAGGACAATTTCACTAGAAACAAAGAGGAGAGAACTGGATTGCTATGTGATTGCTATGTCGGTTCTTCAATATGGCAGTGAATGCTGGACAATAGCATCGAAGATGAAGGAAAAACTTGAAGCAGCTGAAATGTGGTTCTACAGAAGGATATCATGGACTGAGCATGTGAGCAATGACGAGGTTTTGGAAAGGATGTAGATGAAAAGGTAATTAATACTGAGCATCAGGAAGCGACAACTAAAGTTCCTGGGACATACAATGAGGAAGGAGGGCTTGGAGAACCTGATACTAACAGGCCAGATAGAGGGAAAAAGAGACAGAGGAAAGAAGCAGATAACATATTTGAAGGACCTGATCAGATGAATGACGGAACAAGGGTTGCATGGTGCAACAGGAGAAAGCATGCTAAGAGCCACCAGGGACAGGGAGATATGGAAAGCCATGATCGCCTATGTTCTGAAAGGACATGGCACATAAAAGAACAACCTGTAAATGTTATGTATTTATTTTAAATACCATTTGGTATTTGATATTTTTTTTAGTTATTGTATACATTTTTTGTTCAAGACCAAGCTCTAATTAGATATGATTGATAAACCAGTTTAATAGCATTTTTTTCTTTTTAAATTGTGCCATCTTTATATTAGATTGAGATCAGTCAGTCAGTCAGTTAAGTGCCGTGCGCGATACACGCTTGGGCGATCATATCTCGAAAGAGACATGACTGACTGGGCAGAAGATTATCCCGCAGTAGGTTGCCATTGCTTTCTGCGGTAGACTGGTTGCCGACCAAGGCTATAGAACCCAATCTGTCCTATTATTTAACCCATAACTGGAGGGAAGAGACGGATTAATACCTTTCCCAAGGGTATTTGCGCGTAAGTGAATGCAAGGAATTCAACTGGAATTTGAACTCGGTTCCCCGATTTCTCGTTCACGAGCCGATATCAACTGCGCCACAACGCACAAGATAAGTTTCCTATTTTGATCTTTTACTTCATTCTATCATCTTGTTGAAATCTGATCCATATATTCAACTCTTTTTTTTATGGCTTTTGCAGGTTATTTAAAATATATTTTTAGATTGTGAAAATTTTGCAGAAATAATGTTTTACTGATACACTTCCTACTAATTAACCCATATCTTGAGGGAGAAGTGGTGGATTGATAATGTTCTCAATTTTATTTGCATATATAATTAACACAGTTCTTCGATTTCTAATTCCAAGCTGTAAGCTATTACACTACCTAGTATTCCCAAACAGTCACCTATTTCTGTACTAACCAGGCTTGACATTGCTTAACTTCACTGATCATATGTAAACTGTTTTTTTTTAATGTGATATGCTTGTAAACATATATGACTGTGTGTGGGAGGTACTCCTTATCTTTGACAATGGTTTATTTCAAGTCATTTATTATTTGTTAAGTGCCATACGTCATACACACTTTGGGCGATCATGTCTCGAAACAGACATGACTGACTGGGCAGAAGATTATCTCACAGTTGGTTGTCATTGCTTTCTACGGTAGACTGGTTGCCAGCCAAGGCTATAGAACCCAATCTGTCCTATTATTTAACCCGTAACTGGAGGGAAGAGACAGATTAATACCTTTCCCAAAGATATTTGTGCGTAAGTGAACGCAAGGAGTTCAACTAGAATTTGAACTCGACTCCCTGATTTATCGTTCTGAGCTGATATCCACTGTACCACAATGCACATCCTAGTTAGTAAACTTGATTCTCACAGAGTGTTTCATAGTTGTGCTTAGTTTTTACACCCTTTTACTGTGAAACCAATAAAATGTAAACGCAAATTCTACTCCAGCTGTTTCTTTTCTTGCACTTCCCACCTGTGAAATTCCCTTCCGTTTACTCGCTTCCCTGACAAGGAGGTTACCTTTTTGATTGGTTGGGTGATCCTGTATATAACATGTGTATAATCAACAAGAATTTAACTGTAAAGTCAATTGTCATCTCCTATCTCACTAACCTGCATCCTCTCTCTCTCATGCTCCTTTCTCCATCCACTCCACTCTCATCAGTATTCTCATCCTTCTCTTACCCCCTATAACCTGTCACTCTCTGCAAAACAGTGGAAGTAAAATGCCTGGCTTGGGGCGATATGATAAAAAAAAAAGTTTTATTCTCCAAATGAAGAAATCAGAGCTTAAAAAAAATCAAGAAATCAAACTAGTTTACCTCCTTTGATGATGTGAAAAATTTGCTTACCATTTCTGAGAGGTGTTTCATGTCTATGGCCCCTGTAGAGTTAACACGGATTGGTTGGATCTTCATGCCAGCCATCTGGGCACTTGCAGGATTTGTACCATGGGCAGATACAGGGATCAGACAGACCTGAAATTAAAGAGGCTATGCAATCAGAGAAAACGAAAGACCATGAGAAACTGATTGTGAGAAAAGAAAAGAAAAGAAAAAGATATAAAATTGAATTTTATCTAGATTCTTTTGTGAAGACTTATGAGTGGGAAGTTTTTGTAATTCTTGACTTAAAATTGCAGTTCAATAGGATTTGTTTCAATATAATCTTAAATCTGTTTGTCCAAAACCATTTTTTTTTTTTTTGTGGACCTGAAGGAGACTACCACTTTTAAATTTGTTGTTTTTCTTTTTTTTTTTTAATTTTCTCTGTGCACTCTTATCAATTATACAAATTTCAACAATTTTAGCAAAGGGCTCAGTTTTTCAGACAACCTTATAGTAAATCGATCCTGTGCAATTAACTTTTTTGTTTGCGCATATTCAACAACTGAATCCTTTGCAAAATTTTTTAATAAAGCCATTCTTGGAGTTTCCGAGGAAGATGCCATCGTAAGAACTGAAGAAAACTTGAAAAAGACTAAAACAAGAGCAACAACTCGTCTAAAAAAAACCTAAAACAAAGTGACCCCAAAGCAAGTGGTTCCAAAATGGAGGATCGATTTACTATAATGTTGTATGTGAAAGTGAGCCCGCACTAAAATTGTATAAATATTGAAATTTTTTCAATTTTTTTGATAATCGGAAACTTTATGTAATAACCAATAAGAATGCGCTATAAAAAAAAACCAAAAAAAAAACAAAAAAAAACATTTTTTGTTCTCCTTATGTTGTATATCAATTTATCATCAATGATAACTATTATTTATTTATTTATTTTTTTAATTGTATCACCCCGAGCAAGGCAGTAACGCCACTGATGTGCAGGGGGCTACGTAAGAGTGAAAAGATTGGAAAAGAGAAAGCCGGAAACCACATCCTAAACAGGGAACAAGGGATGAGCCTCTTAACCTGTTCAATAGACGTGGGTGGAGTGTGAACCGGGCGATAGATAGATCTATCTACTCCAATTGAGAGAAAAAAAAAAAGAAACCCAAATAAGAAGATTAGAAAAGAGGAAGCTGGAAACCACATCCTAAACAGGGAACAAGGGATGAGCCTCTTCACCTGTTCAATAGACGTGGGTGGAGTGTGAACCAGGCAATAGATTAGTCTATCTACTCCAATTATTATTTCTGTAAAATGATCAATGCGTTGTACAACCCAGAGCCAAGGATGATGAAAATATAGTTGTGATCAAAACGATATAAGCTGCATATCTTTCAATGGAACACTGATTATTAATTCGACAATGGGTCTCAAAACTTGTTATCTTCACTATTATAAAAATCGCTTGCCTTTTTCACACTGATAAAATGATGATAATCTTGCTGGGTCTGCATATCTTTCATTTGCATACCAACATACATTCATTTATATGTACGAGGGTCATTCAATAAATAAGGTGAAATTTTCAATATAAGAACTTCTAATACAGATAGAAGCTTAATTTTTTTTTAATTTTTTTCCTTTACTTCTTTTCCAAAGGGATTTAATTTTTTTTTGCATATTCAAAAAAAAAAAAAAAAAAAAAAAAAAACTTTGAGAGATTTGGAGATTAACAAAGATGGTTGACCAAGAAGTATGCTCCAGGATTAAACAGAGGTCAGTTATCAAGTTTTTGGTTGCTGAAGGGTGCAAACCAGTTGAAATTCATAGGAGAATGTCAACTGTGTATGGTGCCACATGTTTCAGCCAAAAAATGTCTACAAGTGTGCTAAATTGTTTAAAGAAGGACGAAGCAGTGTTGAGGATGAAGACAGGCCTGGGAGGCTTACAGAACTGAGGTCTCCTGAGGTGATCGAATCAGTCAATGACCTCATTCAGTCTGACAGAAAGGTGGCAGCGGATGACATTGCAAGGACGTTGAGCCTATCTGTTGGGACAGCACACAAAATTGTTCATGATGACCTTACCTACTCAAAGGTGGGTGCAAGGCCTCATACAGCAGCCCAAACGGTGCAGACCATCAACGAGCTGGGCTGGGAACTGCTCCCTCATCCCCCTTACAGCCCAGACCTTGCCCCTTCAGACTTTCACCTGTTTGGTCCCTTGAAAGCGTTCACGAGAGGCACGAAGTTTGAAAATGACGAAGTCAAAAGTGCTGTAAAGGATTGGCTGAGACATCAATCCAAATATTTTTACAGAGGGAATACAGAAGCTTGTGCACAGATGAGAAAAGTGTGTGACATTGCTGGGAGACTGCGTCGAAAAATAAAAAAAAATGTAAGCTTCGATCTATATTAGAAGTCCTTATACCGAAAAATTCACCTTATTTATAGAACGACCCTTGTAATTCAAGACACACACACCCCTACGTATACACTACTACTTACTATTATTAATTTGCATAAGACAATTTTGTTAGAATGTTCATGAACAATCTCTTGTGTAAAACAATAACTATTTGGTTGACAGGGACCAATCAACAACAAAAAGACGAAATAGTTCTCGTCCTAATACTTTTGCACAGTACTGTACATTCATTAATATGTAGTTCTAAACATACACACACACACACACACACACACGTATACACTACTACCTACTATATTCTATACCATTATAAATTTGCACAAGACAATTTTGTTAGAATGTTAACGAACAATCTCTTGTGTAAAACAATAGTTGATTGGTTGATTGGGACCAATCAACAACAAAGTAAGTAAATTGAAATTTTCCTGCCAAGTCGTTTTAGAATTTCAATACATATATTAACGGCTGGAATTTCAGTTTTAACAGCTTGGTTAATTGAATTTCGCTTCAACAGTACTTCATGTAACTAATCCGCTCACACATAAAATATGCTCGCACGAACATAAGCCCAACTCACAAAATAACTATTGTGAACTCTCAGAACTTTGACAGGTTAATTATTCCTTAACCCAACTTCTATTACAACAAAGACGACCGAACATTTGAACATTAATACATTCGTTCAAGCAAGCAAACCTTATTATCAACTTTATTGCCATCAGCTACAAACTGTGTGTTACTCACTCAATGGGAAGAAACTCCTACTTTTCTTTTTCCCTGCTAAATGTATTGCATGCCTTTTCGTATCAACTTCAAACTGTATGTGATTAATATATATTTTATTTGTTGTTTCAAATGTCATATTGTTGTCATTTCCTATTTTCTGCAACCAGCATGCTTTGCATGCCATGTCAAATTAAGAATAGAAATGTTTGTGGTGAATTTCGAGGATATCTGCGAAGTCCACCAAAATCTCACTTAATAAAATGATGACCACAACACATACATATAAATAACAGCATACGTTTTCTTCATTCTTCAGGTGATGTGACATGGGATTGGAGGTGTCAGCACACAAGTATCGAGCTAGCCAGAGGCTGTGCTCGTCTGCAGTTTTTCCTGTACCTTTTCTGGTGTGCATTTCAATCACAACTGCTCACGGACTGCCTACTACTACTAACCTGTCTCTTACGTCATCTTTTACACACATTGTTTACAAACATTTTCAGGCCCACATTATCTGACCTTGGCTACGTTGGTTTCAAAAACAATAAAATATTTTCCTGACATGGGGAATTTTTTCCCCACATTCTTACCTTTCATCATCATCTCACCCTTTTATACCCAAGGGTGTGTAGGGCAGTAACTTTTTCTTACTGTTTCCATAAAAAACTGTTTTTTATGGGGCAGGATTGTTAACCCTGCACCCAACCCCCAAATTCTTGGTCCTTAGTTTTACAGCACCTGGTATTCCTAAATGGTCACCCATCTAAGTACTGACCAGGCTCGATGTTGCTTAACTTCAGTGATCGGTTGAGAACCTGTGTATTCAACACGATATAGCAGTAGACATTCTAACCTTTGACAACAATCAAATATTTATCAAAACAATGTCTATTTTTCTTTTGCTAGCCTGTTTGCATATTTCATAAAAATACACTTTTTTTGCAAACTTATGCACCAGCTCAGATAATATACAACACTTAGAATGGGAATTGACACTTACACCTTTCTATGAACTTATCTGCCATATTCATTTAAATAGGTTAGTAAAAAAAATCAGCTCTAAACGACACACAAAAATTACTTACATCTCTCTGGGTTTCTCCATGATCACGTAGATATGCCATAATGGCACAAAGGCCAGCATACTCTCCCTGGGCACCACTATCCAAAAAATAAGAAAACAGGATATGAAACACATCCCAATATGAAGAATACATTCATATCAACTTGTGTAGCATGGAATCGTTGTTCTCTCACTGGGACCCCCTGTGCACTAGTGGTAGTCCCACCTTGCTTGGGGTGAAATGATAAAACAAAAAAAAAAAAAGAAAAGTTTAGTGATGATCAAATGCGAGACAATTGGCTACCAAAGGAGAAAATTAAAATCTAATACTAAGTAATTTAGCTAAATGAATTTCAGCTATCAGTATAATGATGGAGGAAAAATCCTTCAGCAAAACTGGAGTATAGAGACACAGCCTCACTACACTAAGTGCTGCTGTAGTCTCAATAGCAAATTTGTATTACTAAGTAGAGTCCCACACCAAACTGGCATTGAATGTTTGGTTTGGTTTGTTTTATGGCACATCAAACCCTTGGGGGTCATTTAATGCCGAAGCATTAGTTGTTTGAGTATGGTGGGTGGTAGTTAAATGTTACTATTGTTTCAGAGGGACCTTTCCACTATATCTTGTATAGCTTTGTTGTTCTTAGGAATCTAAGAATATTATTTGGGTCAACTTTGATGAAGATCTTTCTTAGATTACTTTCTTGATAGTGTCTCAGTCGGATTTGTTTAAGGTCTATATAGCTTGTCAGTATATGTTGTACTGTGTAGGGCTCTTGGTATATCATGCATATTGGTACTTCTTCCCCTTTCAATAAGTATGGGCGGGTGGTACAGATGTGTCCTATTCAAAGTCTAGCTATTACCACTTCTCTTCTTGGCATTTCTTTATTGTCCCAATAGTTTGTGTTACTTGGTGGAATTTATTTCTCATACAGGAGTTCCATGACTCCTGCCATGGCATTGAATGCAGAATTGTTTTTCTCTAAAACTGTTTGCAAACCAAGCTAAGAGACAAGTCTGCCTTGCTATTTAATCCATAGGATGGGGTAGATGTGATAGATTCATACTTTATCCAAGAGCATTAGTATGTAAGTGAATGTCAAAGCATTGATTGGAATTTAAACTGTCTCTCAAATTCACTTTCTAACCTAAAAACCATTATGCTACAAATAAAAAACAAAAATAAAAATTTCAAAAGGAGAGAACAATTGCGGAAACCTGGGATTACAACAGGTAGAATGTGACCTGAAGATTTGCCTATGGAGCTGTTGTTCGGTTTATCTCACTGGGTACTCCAATATTGCCCTTATGTCAGACTAGAATAATTTTTAGTAATCATCTAAGTGTCAGTTATAGATTGCCAATGTCGTGGATTCTACATTCAGTGCTCAATTAGGTAAAGAAAATTGTGTATATATATATATATATATATATATATATATATGAGAAACAAAATCCCTGAAGAGTGAAGACATCACAGTAATGCTTTTAAAAAACTTCAAAGTCAGCATAACAGTTCAGTTAAGTGATAAACTTCTCCACATTAATATCTATTAATTCAATGTCAATATCGAGTACTTTATGACAAAAACCTGCTTACAAAAAATACCTTTCTATCAGTAAACTACTGAAAAAAAAAAAAAAAAAAATAAAGGATTTTGGGAATAAGCATCATCACAATCTAACAGTATATATATATATATATATATATATATATACACACATATATATATATATATATATAGATGTGTGTGTGTGTAATTCGGCAGCATATCTTCATTTAAGCATGTTTGATTAAATAATTTAGACACTGTGTCTATATTCATTTTAATGCTCTCGTAGTTACAAATAAATTTCTTAGCAAGAAAAGAACTACATGCATTTTCATTAAATTTATTATTATAGTTCCAAGTATTTTTTCAATCTTGTCCAAGATCATCTTCAGGTGTTTGAGCATTAAGACGTAATTAACGTAGTTGTACGTTATGGCTTAATTGTTATAACTTTTGAGCATACATATTACACTGATTTGAAAATTATATGATGTAAGGGAGGTAATTTCGTTTTTAATATCAATAAAAATTGCTATTTATATGTTTTAAACTATTGTTTTTCTTCAAAAATTTCAACTTAAATATTTTAAAGACCTATTTTTATAGGCCTTTCAGTTCTTAAAATCTTGAAATATGAAAGTTGCACATTGACAAATGATGTCATTGAATTAAAAATAGAGAAAAAACATTTATAATTATTTTGCTCCCACAGCAAATAAAATATAAAATTACATTTTTTTTGCAAAAAGAAATGAAAAAAAAAATTAAATAAACAGGGAAATTGTGAAATTGTTCGATCTACCCAAAGAATAAAAGCTATATTCAGAATTTATTTTCTGCATTAACCTTCAAGTGCATTCATTGTCCTGATTGTAGAAGATGCTTTAAGACATTTGTTTAATATCAGAAAAGCATTTATTCTGATTACTTTATTGGTAATATCAGTCAGTTAAGTGCCATATGTGATACACGCTTGGGCGATCATGTCTCGAAAGAGACATGACTGATTGGGCAGAAGATTATCCCGCAGTAGGTTGCCATTGCTTTCTGTGGTAGACTGGTTGCCGACCAAGGCTATAGAACCCGATCTGTCCTGTTATTTAACCCATAACTGGAAGGAATAGACGGATTAATACCTTTCCCAAGGGTATTTGTGCGTAAGTGAAGGCAATGAATTCAGCTGGAATTCGAACTCGGCTCCCCGATTTATCGCTCCCAACCGATATCCACTGGACCACGACGCACATCCCTGATATTGGTAATATACATGAAAGAAAAGGCAAAAAAATACAATGTGTTGACACAACATGTTAAAATACAATTTATGATTTATCACTTCATATTTATTTTTGTTAAATTTTGAAACTATTTCTCCACATGAAATGGGCAAATACTTTCAGGGGGGGGAATCACCAGTCATAAAATATAAGGCCCAATTTACTATTTGAAGGACATGAAATTGTGGAGAGCCATAATTACAAACGCACTAACGAGACACGGGCACATAGAAAAAGAAGAGCAACTTTATAGTTAAATATTTCGAGTTATCTCCCTTAGATCTCAATAAATTATCGTTAGATGCATGGCCAAACCTCCCTGATAAAAGTAAAAAAAAATTACAAACATGGATAAGATACTCCATGCTGAAAGCCATAAACATTCTGTAATCCTTGCTAATCTGTAATTCATTTAATCCGGACTGTCATTCTTTATCTGAATACCAAAGAACAACGTCCTCACTACGCATTGAAATTAGGATTTAAATTCTTAAATAATTTTTCATTGCTTTGAACATAAAACTTACATTTTAACCAATTAGGGTCAAAGTTCATACCCATTAAATAATTATTAATCTTGATTTTATTTTTTGTTTTTCTTATTTACCTTTTATATTATCTTTGATGAAAGAGCTAATAGGTTTTAACTCATAGCAAGGTCTAGTGCAAAGCAAATAAATGAGATCCCATTATAATATCTTTAATCCAGACTGCTGCTGCCGCTGCTACTTCTCTAAATATTACATATCTTCCCCACATATCAACATAAACTGTGCCTCTTACTCTATAATCTGCTACCTTGAGTGGTTCTTGGGGTTTGTACAGGGTGAACATAAAAAAAAAAAAACAGAACATAATATAACCAAAACAATCTGACACTGAAATTAGGATTTAAATACTTAAATAATTTTCCCTTGCCATAGACATCAAACTTAAATTTTTATCGAGTACAGTCAAAGTTCGCACCTGATAGCACATCACTCAATAAATCCCGGGCCTAACTGATGAAACAAAAACTTTTAGGCAAAATTTGACTTTATTTATCAACATGGTCTCCTTCTAGGGTGATACACTGATTCCAACACTTCTCTAGCAATGCGATGCCTTTTTTTGTAGAATGATTTGTCTTTGGTCTCAAAATACGACTCAGTTTCCGATATCACTTCTTCATTGGAGCCCAAACTCGTTCCCTGGAGCAATGATATAGAAAATCATAAATTCTTTTATTTTATCGAGATGACCCAACTTTGGCAGCTAATCTTTCCTTTATCCTTGCTCACATAGCGCAATGGCAGTGAGTTCGCCCTTCACTGGGTACCCCATACTTTCGGCCTTGTGCCATATCTAAGCAATGCTTAGAAAAACAACATAGCTTAATGGCAGTGGAACTGGTTTCTAACATTCACTACCTTGAAAAACAAGCTAATAATGTTTCATGACAGAGCAGGCACCTAATTTTCTCCAGTTGTGATAAACAGTTGTGAAGTTGTTCTCAGTGAAGCTGCTTGTGTGGTAGGTCTACTGGGACTCAAGCACACTCTAGACCCTTAAGTATATACAATCCAGCATTACAATCCAGTGGATATCAGCTTGGAACAAGAAATCTTGAAGCTGAGTTCGAATTCCAGTTGAATTCCTTGCATTCACTTATGCACAAATATCCTTGGAAAAGGTATTAATCCATCTCTTCCCTCCAGTTATCGGTTAAATAACAGGACAGATTGTGTTCTATAGCCTTGGCTGGCAACCATTCTACTGCAGAAAGTAATGGCAACCTACTGCGGGATAATCTTCTGTCTAGTCAATCATGTATCTTTCAAGACATGATCGCCCAAGTGTGTATCCTGTATGGCACTTAACTGACTAAAATACTAGATTCCTTATGCAGAATTTTTTTTTTTTTTTTTTTTTTTTACAAAAGTCTGATCAGATCAAAAAATGGAGTATTCCACCCAGATCTAGATTGGAGCTGCACAATCTTTACTTTCCAGCCTTGAATTCAAAAGTGTATACATGGCCTTAAGGGTGATGAATTATTTTCCACTCTACAATCAATTTCTCACAGATGAAACATTGCTAACTGCTTATTACTCTATCATGATAGATGTTCAGATGACTTACATTCATTAATTCTACCAGTCCATAACTTCAAAGCTAGAACCCAACATGTGACAGGGTTCATTACCCTTGTATTCCATTAGTAAGGAGTAAGTTCCATTTAAACATATTTTTTCCACAGAAATATTACATTGTAGAACAGACTCCCAAGAGGATGCTTCCCAATCACTACAGTCTTAACCTCTTCAAGTCTAGGCTTAACTGTTATCTATCCTACATATCCTCATAACCTGCACTTATCTCCTCCTTTTATGCTGATACAACAACCACATCTTGACTTCCAAGAGGAGGATTCACTGATCACTACAATTTTAACCTCTTCAAGTCTAAGATCAATTATGTTGTAGAGGAATATCCTGTCCTATCCCAGAATGGATATAGTTCCAGTCTTTTATAGACGAGTGACCAGAGGTGGATGTGCGTTGTGGTACAGTGGATATCGGCTCGGAACGAGAAACCGGGAAGCCGAGTTCGAATTCCGGTTGAATCCATTGTATTCACTTACGCGCAAATACCCTTGGGAAAGGTATTAATCCGTCTCTTCCTTCCAGTTATGGGTTAAATAGCAGGACAGATTGGGTTCTATAGCCTTGGTCGGCAACCAGTCTACCGCAGAAAGCAATGGCAACCTACTGCGGGATAATCTTCTGCCCAGTCAGTCATGTCTCTTTCGAGACATGATCGCCCAAGCGTATGTCACGTATGGCACTTAACTGACTGACCTACAGAGTCATCATCATTAGACGAGAGTTATCGTCACTAGACGGAAGCATTCTTCACTAGACGGACACATACGTCCTAGACGGAGACATTGTCTACTTGATTATTGTACCTGTTAACTATTCGTTAGTGTCCTTGTATTGTCCATGGTTTATTGTACTGGGGTATAATAAATCTCTATTCTTATATCTTGAGTGTTAAGTATTATTCTTGCACTATTCTTTCCCTGTTTAAACCCTCACGGGATATAACAGATTATTATCTATCTTACATATCCTCATAGTATAGAATTTTTACTCTCTCTCCTTTATACTCTTACAACCACCTCATTCAGTAATCTACCTTGAATGGCTCTTGGGATTTGGACGAACAATATAAAAAAAAAAAAAAATCAAACAAATAAGCAAATTAAGGCAGAAGCAGCTTACCTGTTAGGTTGGAACGATATTTTGTCGTAGCCTGTTATTTCACACAAGTCTTTCTCCAGATCGTCGAACATTTCTTTGTAACCTGCAGCTTGCTCGATGGGGGCAAATGGATGCAAGCTGATAAATTCTTCCCAGGAACAAGGCTACAAAGACATTCAGCAAAGTCCTTACATATACATGTTGATCTCTGCTGTTCAAAATTAAAACACAAATCATATTCTGTTAGTTTCTTTTTTTTTATATATAATCATTTCACTCCAAGTAAGGCGAGACTGGTGCACAGGGGTTTACAGAGAGAACAAACAAGGTATGGGTGATATCAAAGACAGAATAAGAGTAAGACGTGAATCAAAAAGATAAAAGGTGGTAACTGCCATTGCATTTAAACTTTTGGAGATTGTAGCTATCAGGGAAGTAAGCATACAGAGAGGAGTTCCATAAATAAGAAGTGCGAGAAACTGTTAGAGTAGAAGAGGTGGTTACATTTAACTATTTCGACCGTAAAAAAGGTGGGACCTAAATTCCAATCTAGTAGCATGAGTAAATGGATACAGGTAGGGAACCAGGGTAAAAAGCTTGTCAGAGCAGTTGCCATGAAAATAGTTGCAGAAAAGACAGAGGGAAGCCACATCAAGTCAGTGAGAAAGCAACTGAAGGCAACTTGCCAAGTCAGGATCGATTATACTGCAAAATTTCCTTTGTATTTTGTTGAGAACCTCAAGATGATTGTTTGTTTTGTGGCATATCAACCCATCTTGGGTCATTTAACGCCAAATTGAATTGTTAAAAATCGAACAAAAGTTAAGAACAATTTCAAGAAGTTTGTATATTTAACAAATTAATATATATATATATATATATATATATATATATATATATATATAACAGACATATATTTAGACAAATTCATACATTTAACAAATTTATATATTTAACACATTTTAAATTAATCCTCTAGGGCCATTCGTATCATATTTGATACAGTATGAAAACAAGCCTTGAAAGAAATATTTTCCTGAAAAATTTTTTAAGAGAAATATTTGATAAATTTCAAATGAAAGCAGTACTGACTGCTCAGTCAATGAATACCAAATGTTTCCTTATAGGGAAATACCAAATGTTTTCTTATAGGGAAATACTGTATCAAATATGATACGAATGGCCCTAGAGGGTTAATAAAATATTTTATAAAAATGTATATATTTAATTTGGATGTTTAGATTTTATGACATACCAACCACCACGGGTTATCTGGAGCCAAATCCAGCCTACATACATTATATGTGTATGTATTACATATACAAGATTGGCAAATGCACATTCGGTAGAACCAAGTTTTGGAATATATAGCAAGTTGGTAGAAATACATATGTGTGTGTGTGTGTGTGAGAGAGATAGTATTCATCCAGTCATATTTTTGAGTACATTCCAATTTCTTTTAAGAATTTGAGTATCCTGCTTGGTCCCGTTTCCATAAATAGTTTTTTCAAACTACTTGTTTGGTAATACTTCTCTATTTAAGTTCGTACCCTCTAAAAGTATATGTTTGACACTTAATCTTTTTTTGACAGTTCTATCTCACTCCTTCCTAATGCAAAGGACAAACAGCTACGTGTGTCTAGACATTCAAAAAGCAGATGACAACCATTCCACCCTGTCTTTCAATTATAACTTTAATCCTTAACTAACCAGTAGAAAGAAATGAAAGAGAGGAACAAATTCAACATACAGAAACCTTCTACTTTTGTGCACGCATACAGAAACAAATCTCTATAAAACTTTTCTTAATAAGAAACAAACTTTTCAATGAAATTTAAACACCTAAATATTATTTTTTAAAAATAACATAATTTTAGTGAATAATAAATAAGCTTTTTATCATAAAAATGAGATTTTTTATCATTCCATTCTTCTGCAACCGTCCGATTTCATAATCACAAAGGTCTGTCTCGTTGACCAATCAAGTAGCCAATGACAGCACCTATCAATCAATCTTGAAGTATGGTGACCAAATGTTGACAAAATTATATATTATTAAAACGAGGAGTTCAGTTTTCACAGGAATGGCTAAACTGCCCAATGCATGCATGAACATATTTGCACCAACAAAAAGAAGAAATTAAACCTGGTGATCTAATATAAAGGTAGGTATCTCCACTCAAATACCGAAAAAACAACATAGCATGATGTTAAATTGGCTCAAACTTAATAAAAAAGTTTTATCATTAAAATGTTTATGCTATTATTAATAGGAAAGAGCAGCTTTTGTTGTCATTATTTTTTAAAAATTTTGATCCTTTTAAATACGTTTGAAAGTTTAATTAAAATTTATTATTTTCTTTTTTGTCAGCGATTCACGCTATGTTTACATAATGTGACTATAAAACAAAACGTAATATTACGCAAGTCATTTTTTAGCGTTGAAAGACACATTAATTTAAAAAGTCTTGCAAAAATAAACTAATAATCAGTTTTTATTGAAATTTTTAGGGCTTATTTAAAAATGAATGAAATTATTTAGGCAAATATTATTTTTAGAAAATCTTTGTAAAGAATATTTTTTTTGCATCTGTTACCTTCTACTCCAATGAATTGCATACAACTTCTAGAAATACAGTATCTATAACATTTTTTTTATTTATGGAGGCATTAAAATTTACGAGCCACTTATTACCCCAATCCATCACAGATTGGGATGCAGAAACTAGGTTTATTTTCTCAGCCTTGGCAGATTTCTTATTGAGACGGGCATAAATGGTGGCGTCATCTGCATAGATGACTACTTGAGAACTTATATCAGGAACATCATTGATGAAAAACATTAATGTAGCACTTAGGTCTTACGCTTTTTATATAAAGCCTCGAGGGATGCCTGTGTTTGTATGAAAGGATCTGAAAGCTTGCCCATTCAAAACAACCTTCATTTCACAGTAGGAATGATGAGATTAAATCATAAAATCGTCCGGAAATGCTGAAAACTTTTTATTTGGATTTCTTATGAGAGTCATTAAATATATTTTCCAGTTATGATTATTATCTCAATTATAGAGTCAGATTTTCCCCAGTTGGAGGTCGTCTTATTATCAGGTATACAAGGTGTCCATAAAGTTTGTGTGCACTTTAAAAAATTTATAACTTTATTTGTATTTGCGATAGAAATAATTTGTAAAAAGGATTAGAAAGAAGTAAATCTATATATTTTAAGGTTTTATTGAAATTTTATTTAAGTTTCCACATGTCATCCATCATTAGCAATACAAAGGGTAATAAGATTTTGCAGTTCATGGAAAACATTTGCCAAATGATTTACAGTAATGCCTGAAATTACATTAGTTATTTTAGCTTTCAAATCTTTTCATGAAGTAGGTTTGGTTGCATACACAATTCTTTTCACATGTCCCCATAAAAATAAAATCTAATGGAGTCAAATCTAGCAAACGTGGAAGCCAATAAAATGGTACACCTCATCTGTTAGGAAATTCCTGATTTAGAAACTAACATGCAGAGTCAGGTGACAAAGAGCTCCATCTTGTTGAAACATTAAACTTTACAACATTTTTTACAGATTATTTCTATCACAATTACGATTAAAGTTATAAATTTTTTTAAGTGCACACGGACTTTATGGACACCTGTATAATTTCAGTACAGAAAAAAGTCACATATTACAGACAAAAAAATATAGAGATAATACATTGCAAACAAGACTGTTTTTTTTTTAAAACAAGCAAAAACAATAAGGTCTGTTTAATGTTTTATTGTATTTTCCCAATTTTTGAATAATTTGTTGTGTATTGGGATTGAAATTATAGACAAACAAGCCAAAGTTCATGCATTGTTTTGAAAGAACATTTGACCATCTCAGTCAGTTTCAAGAACCAATTTGATTGATTGATATGTGTGCGAGACACTATTTGTAATTAATACTAAATTTTATTACTTAGATACACAGAAAAGTATACTGATACACATCTCATGAAAAGGGTTAACCAGTATAAAAATATTCCCAGGGATTGAAACTCCATTACAAGTTGGATGTCTGACTGGGAACAAATCTAATTTAGGTGTTAACAGTTTGACCAATGAAAGAGGCCGTAAAAATCCTAAGTGCCAGTGAAGAAGGGAAGTACAAGCGGTGTCCCAAACCATGCTAAGGGGATTTAGCTGGTAAAATTTATTTTGGGCTAAAACAATTCACTAGTGTTGAATGAAAAGCCTGAGAAAACCAAGTTATTGTATATTTTTTTTTAATCGTTTCACTTGAGCAAGGCATTTCACTGCCACTATTGCGCAGGGGGTTACATAGAGGGGAAAGTGGTGAGAAAGGATGGTTAGATATAGGAAATGTCAGAAGGAGAGTGATAGGCGGGTAAGGATACCGAGAATGAGGGTTGGGTAGATGGTGAGAGTTTTGGGAGAATAGATGCAAGTTAGTGTGACAGGAGGTGTCTATTGACCTTACATTTAAACTCCTGGAGATTGTAGCTGTTGGGAAAAGAAGCTGTTGGAGTAGAAATTATGGTTACGTCTTATCTGTTTCACTGTAAAAGGGTGGGACCTAGTTGCTAATCTAGTATCTTGTGTAAATTCGTACCTAGGCGGCAACAATGATCTAAGTTCATCGGAGCAGAAGCTGTGAAAGTATTTATAGAAGAGGCAGAGGGAAGCCATTGCGTGAGAAATGATAGTTGTTCACTTTGGAGTAATAACAGAGAAGATAGGAAGACCTGCTTGCAACCATTATCCAAGAGAGGAGAAGCTCATATATACTAAGTCTAAAGCACACCAATCGAGGTAGTATTTTACCTTTATAGAAGGGGGATACAGGTTCAATTCCTACCAGAAAGCACATTTTCTTGAAGGCACAGACCAGTAGACATAAACTCAGTGTTTAAAACTCAAACACACGTATCCACAAATATAACAATTAAATAAAAAATAATGTTGTATTATAAATAAAATCCATTAAGCTACTGTCTGCAACAGTACTTACATATCATTTATTAATTGTCTAACAAAATATCCTTGAAAATAGATAACTGCATGTGCTCAAAATAATCAAATATTTGGGTAATTTTTACGCATTAAAAATCTGGAAAAGAAAGCACTTGTATGCATATAAAAATATGATAAAAAATGAATAAACAAAAGTACCTTGTCAGTTTTGTTCAATGAAACATGTATTAAAGAGTGGTTGCTGCCTAAATTCACAACTAGATATAAAATACACTTTTCTATCTTAGAAATGGATTATCAATATGTGACACTATGGTTGGGATATCCATGAAGATTGATTGATCAAGTTGTTTTCTACAGATTATTAATCAGTTTGCTGATTATTAAAAGCCAGAAAATATTTTTAGGAAGAAAGACTATTTTTTAAGCTAACAGTTTTAGTGATACAAGTTTTACTAATTAACCCATAGCAAAAGGGAGAAGAGGTGGATTCATGTAATGCCTTTCCCAAGGGCATAAGTGAAGATAACAAACCCAATGGGAATTGGAACACAGCTCTGATTAACAATTACCAGCCATTATCCTTACTTGATTAGCACATCTAAATTTGCAGCACTTAGTATTCCCAAGTGGTCACCCATCTAGGTATTGAGCAGGCTCTATATTGCTTAACGTCAATGATCATAAGAAAACTGGGGTTTCAAACTCATGTAGAAGAAGGTGTGATATTATCTCCATTGTTAACATCTAACACAGTCTATCCCACAAGTTTGGAAGACCGGTTGTCTTCCCTTGAACCTGAGAGGGGCCGCGAGGGGAACATGAGGAAGAGGGGAGGCCACAAGGAGCATTCTGGATGACATTCTCTTAGAGACCAGTCGCACACAGTATTCGGTCAAATAAATATCCTGTTCACTATACTTACAACTGGTTGTTGTTTATATTCTTTAACATCCATATCAGGTGTTCGTATTTTATAGCCAGCAGATGGGGTTTTTGAAGTTATCACCATGACCAAAGGAGAACAGAAGAGTAAATGAGTTGTGGGGATGGGAGCTTTTGAGATCAAGTGGCAGCAAAACCAGAGGTAGAGATTATTTATATTGACAGTTTAGGTAGAGAAAGCCAGTCTATATTGGCAGCTAAGAACAAGAATTAAGAGTTTGAGTTTGAATTTTGTTTAACGGCATATCAACCTCTGTGAGTTATTCAATGCCAAAATGGTGCAGTTTTAAGGTATTTTTTCAATGTACAGTAATAGTGAGAAGGTTGATTTAGTCAGATTTTAATGAAAATGTTTGTTTTTTTATTCTTTTTTATTTAAGAAAACTGAAAATGTCTTCTAGTTTTGTATTCAAAAAAGTTTTGCTGAGAATTTTTTTTTTCTTGAAAAAGTGTTATGGCAATAATTTTTCCTTCAAAAATGCATTGTTGGTAATATTTTTTCATTCAAATATATATATATATATATATTTCTATAAAAGTCTATTTTGATGTATATATTTCTATAAAAGTCTATTTTTATGAATATATTTCTATAAAAGTCGATTTTTATGAATATATTTCTATAAAAGTCGATTTTTATGAATATGTTTCTATAAAAGTCTATTTTTATACTTTCATAGTATTTTGACCCCAGTTAACTATTTGTCCATATCTGGGACCCTAACAGGTGCTACCATCCAGGTCAGGGTGAACCTGAGAACAACAGCAATGAAGAGGTGGTTCCATGCTCCTCACAACCTTCCAATCAGAGAGGCCTTGTTGCCCAGGACCAAGAATTAAGACAGAAGTTAACGATTGACATTGATTCTAAACTTTTGAAGATCAAACTTGACTGGAAAGAAAGAAGCCAGAAGAGAGTTCCACAAGCAAGAGAAGAAACTGTTAGCATAAAATTTATGGCTACATATAGTCATTTCAACTGTAAAATGATGAGACCTAACTGCCAATCTAGTACTGAACTTTTTATTTTATAACTTAATGATGTACTATGATTTTTATTTTTGTCTTTTACAACCTGACATAAAGTCATTAATTTGGTGAGTTCCCACAGCCACAAAAACTCATGATGTGCATGTTTTTATGCTTAATTCAGACATACCAATATAATTTCCCCCTCCCTCAATTCCTTGGATTCTTGCTTTATGAAAAAGTGATCAATTCAAAAAATGCCCCACTGAAAATTTATATCTTCATGACAAAGATAAAATATTTAGCTACATTTTGAAATTGGATGTTAGCAGTCGGAGACAGTATCATTTTGGAAAATGAAATTAACAGAAATGGAATCTTTACTTTGATAATCAAAGCTATTTTCGAAAGATTGTCAAAAGAAAAAGGTATGATTTCAGCATTCCGTATCCAATTATAGCTACAGTTTCTTCACTGACACACCACAAATTTTGAAAGTACTTGTACCTGCTGCAGAATTCACATAGTCTGTTCAGCCAGATGAGTTAAATGAACATACTGTATCTGAACGAAAGCTGACCAAGTGTAGCAGAGGTGGATTCATTCAGACATGCAAAGCCATAGTAGGTGTTTCAGTGGGAATTTTGATTCACAAGCAACTCCCAATTTTTTAAACAAAACTTATTGGCCGTAATATCTGGAAATGATCACCAAGAAGAGCCCATGCCTTAAATTTATAAGCAAACCCTAAAGATAAGTGCAGGGATTTCTTTTGAACCAATAAAAATGGACCACTTCTTTGTCTTATCTGCCATATTTTTCTTCTCATTTTGAATTTAGAATGTTATAACCATTTGGCTGTATCACTTTTGCATGGAAACAATTCATATTTTGTTTACTTTTTGCCTTATTACTGTTTCTTTGGCAAGTTTTAATTTGCGTTTATATATATATATATATATATATATGAGTTTATAAAGGAAAACTCAACACGTCACATCAGTTATAAACTATAGCTCATTTCAATGAGTTTAATTAGCTCATATCATCAGACCTTATAATATATCCTCCATCTGGTACAAAATTTCTGCCGGAAAAACGAACAGGACAAAACAATATTAAATAAACAAAAAAATAAAATATATATATATATATATATATATATATATATATATATATATATTGTTTATTTAGTATTGTTTTGTCCTGTTCATTTTTCTTTTTCTTATTGTTTGAGAACTTTGTTTATTCCACTTGTTAACAATCTTGCAAAATAAACTTAATCCCGGCCAATTCTTCTTCTATGTGCCCTGTCATTTCAGGACGTAGTCGATCATGGCCCTCCACGTCTCCCTATCCCTGGTGACTCTTAGCACACTTTCTCCTGTTACACCATGCAACCCTTCTTCCATCATCCACCTGATCAGGTCTATCAAGTATGTTATCCACTGCTTTCCTCTGTCTCTTTTTCTCTCTACCTGGCCTGTTAGTATCAGATTCTCCAAGCCCTCCTTCTTCATTGCATGTCCCAGGAACTTCAGCTGTCTCTTCCTGATGCTCAGTATTAATTTCCTTTACGGTTCCATCTTTTTCAAAACCTCATCAATGTTCACATGCTCGATCCATGATATTTGCAGCATCCTTCTGTAGAACCGCATTTCAATTGCTTCAAATTTTTTCTTCATCTTTGATGATATTGTCCAGCATTTGCTGCCATATTGAAAAACTGACATCACATAGAAATCCAGTACTCTCTTCTAGTGAAATTGTCCTGTTTCTTAATACTTTACTCAACTTCTGGAATGCTTCTTTCGCCATGCCAATTCGCCTTTGGATCTCAGTGTCGCACTTTCTGTCTTCTGCTAGAACACTTCCCAGGTATTTAAAATTTTGTACCTGCTTGATTTTAGTATTCTCCACCTGTATTTAGCATTTTGGGCTGCCCTTTTCGCTGATGACCATGCATTCGGTTTTCTTGCAGTTTATTTGTAGTCCTTTCAATATCTTCGGCTACCTTCTGTAGGAGGTCTTGTAGTTTCCTTTCTGTGTCTGCTATCAGCACTTCATCATCTGTGTACCTTATGTTGTTTAAATTTTGGCCTCCGATGATGAATCCTGGCATAACTTCTAGGGTCCTCAGAATAGTCTTGCTGTATAAGTTGAATAGATCCAGTGAAAAGACACATCCTTGTCTTACGCCCCTTTCGATCTTTGTATAACTACTGAATTCGTTACTTGTTCGTATGCAGGTGGTTTGCTGCCAGTAGAGATTCTTGATTACTCTTAGGTCTTTCCCAAATATGTCGAGGCTGCCAAGCATCTCCATCAATTGCGACGTATCTTGTCAAATGCCTTTGCATAATCGATAAAACATAGGTACTCTACAAAAATTTAATAAAACACTCATAAAAATAAGAAACTTAAAGTTGTAAGTCTCAAATACTCATACATATAAGCTTATTTTATCAATGTTTTCATTAATTTCTGACCACTGACAATACCTTCCTGATTTTCAATGCATTTCTATAGTAAAATCATTGGAGAGGGATTATTGAAGTTTTTAAAATAAATTTTAAAAAATAAATTGCAAAAATTTACTTTTCTCTAATTGCTCAAAATATTTACTTTGTTCTTACAGAAAATAAGCAAACGTTAGCACTGAAGCAATGGAATGGTTATAAAAACAGTGGATATAAACAAGGTCAGATTATGACCTTCAGAGACCCCCTTAAATAGAGCCAGTCTTGAACTTGCCTGCATCTATCTTGAATATTGGTTTTTTTTTGTTTATATGTGACACATGTTACTAACATTTACACAGTTTAAAGTAAACTAATTGCAATTTCTTTAAATAAGCTAGAATAGCTATCTTTTGTTTGTCAATAAAAATATTCTTTCAGAAATGCCTTCACTATTTTATTTTTTATTGCAAACCAAATAAATTAGCACATATTTCAATATAACTAGAGTAAAAAAGAAACCATTTGTTTATAACCAGTATTATAACAATAAAATAATAAAGTAAATATAAGTTTTTCATACTGATATCATTTCAGTTAATGAAACTATTCAAAAATAACATTGAGAAAATTAGAATCATTGCTTTATAAAGAACTAGCAGTATAGCCTGGCGTTGCTTGGGTGTAATGAAAGCTTTAAAACTAATCCATGGTCCTGGAGCTCAGACTCTTTGGACGTTGGCACGAAAGACTAAAAAGTAATAGGTGTTTCCAGTTAAAGCGAAACTGTAGACTGAAAGAAAAATGAATGGATGTAAGTCAAATTTTGATTTCCTGGTATTGATAACAAATAAGTTTTTTTGTCATAAACTGAATTTTGAAGGCTAAATAAGTCCTCTAAGTAAATGGTATCATGGCTGAGACTAAGAACTACAATTATACCTACTTAGAGCCAAACCCAAATCAAAAACTAAAATAAAAGAGCTGAAAAAAATACAGACATACAGGTAGATAAACAGACACACACACAAACATCTTGCCTTTTATATACACACACATACACAATCGATTTTCTGCACTTTTGTAAGAACTGCAACCTTCAAACTTCTGAATATCGTTTCTTATGTCTTTGTGTATGAGTGTATCAAATTTGATTAAAATCGGACCACTCCTTCTATAACCTGATTTTATCGATATTCGATATTTATTAGGGGTACCTCGACACAAAACCTAGCTAAGAACACTCGCAGACACTTATAGTACAACTGTGTAATTTTCAAGAAAATCAGTTCAGCCATTTTGGAGTCTATAGGTAACAAACAGACACACACACAGAGACAAAGTTCCATTTATAAATAAGTTTAGATTTAGATTGAGAGGCCTACTAGCATAAAGAATAATCCAGTCCTGGGTAGGAATAAGAAAACACAAATCTCTACCTATATGTACAAGATTGAATAATAAATGTTAATAAAATACAGTCATGTTTATCATTTCATTTTTATCTCTTATTCACAACAGAAGTTTGTTTTGGTTGAGTTTTACCGCATATTAACACTGGAAGGTTATCGAAACACTGACAACACTTTACTGGTGAGAAAGCAAGTCAAATGAACATCAAAGACATCTCTGCATAGAGGCTCTTACAATATTTTGCAAAGATAGACTGTTTTCCTTCAAAAATGTATTCTTCTATAAAAGCCTATTTCTACGTACAGATTTCTATGAAAAGCCTATTTCTACGTACAGATTTCTATAAAAAAGCCTATTATTACGTATAGATTTCTATAAAGGTCTATTTTTACACTTACATAGATTTTGACCCCAGTTTGGAGGTTAACTATTTGCCCATAGCTGGGACCCTAACAGGTACTACTACTCCAGGTTAGAGTGAACCTGAGAACAGCAGCAATTAAGAAGTGGTTCCATGCTCCTCACAACCCCATAATCAGAGGCCTTGCTGCCAGATGCAGTTTACCATCATACCCAGAACCATGCAACTGAAGTAAAAGAGGATTTAAATTCTGACATTGAAATCCAAATGTGTATTAGAATTGCAAGAGGCAAAGATCTGAGAAACAGAAAGATTTTGTTAGAAACAAAGAAAAGAGGGCTGAACTGCTATGTAATATGCCCGCGGATGCTGGACAATTTTCTCACAGAGGAAGGGGAAGCTGGAGAGATATGGTTCAACAGAAGGATCCTGGAAATAACAGAGGGAGTACGGAAGCAATAAGGATGTATTAAGGAAAATGAAAGCAAAAAGGACAATAATACTAAGAATCAGAGAAAGACAGCTGTAATTTAATGAGAAAAGAGGGTTTGGAAAATTTGACACTCATAGGACAAAGGCAACACTGATAGAGGAGGTGGTAGACCTGAAAAGCTTATGTGAATGAATAACAAAATGAGGAGTGGAAGAGATTGTTAAAAGACAACCATTACTAAACGTAGGAAGTTGTAGATAGACATGGTACATTGAATATTCACAATCATGAAGGTGAATGAAAGTTTTGACATTTCATGAACAGGCTCGTCCCATAGTATCACAGGCAGGTTCTTTCAAAACAGGGAAACATTCCAAAAGCTAAGCAGTGTAAAAAGAAATTGGAAAATTTCACTAGAAACAAGAAAAAGAGCACTAAATTGCTATGTGATATCTCTCTTCCTGTATGGCAGTGAGTGCTGGACGATGTCCTCAAAGATTAAGAGGCGACTCAAAGCAACAGAAATGTGGTTCTACAGAGGGATGCCGATAATACCATGGATTGAATTAATGAGTAGTGACAAAGTTTTGGTGAAAATGGAAACAAAGAACACTAATTTTTAACATCAGGAAGAGACAGTTGAGATTTCTGGGGCATATGAGGAAGTGGGGCTTGGAAAAACTAATACTCACAAGACAAATAGTGAACAAGAGGGACAGAAGAAAACAATGCATTACATAGAGTGCTTCAGAAAATGGATGGCTGAAAAGGGCTAGGAGAAATAACAGAAAGACAAAATTTATTAAGAGATACAAAGGTCAGGAAGTTGTGAAGGGCTATATTCACAGGACAGATAAAAACAATGCATAACATTTAGTGAGCTTGAGTAAATGGATGGCTGAACAAGGCTTAGGAGAAATAAGGGAAAGATAAATTTATTAAGAGGTAAAATGGACAGGAAGTAGTGAAGAGCCATATTCAGAGGATAGACAGAGGGCAAGAGGGACAGAGGAAAACAATGCAAAACATTTAGTGAGCTTGAGTAAATGGATGGCTGAACAGGGATTAGGAGAACCAACAGAAAGACAAAGTTTATTAAAAGCTACAAAAGACAGGAAGTTGTGGAGAGACATGATCACATACATCCCATGGCATATAAAGAAGAAATAATAAAAGAAACACTGAAAATGGCCAAACTTACCATAAGTTCTGTGGTACTATTAAGTTTCATGGTGCAAGATCCAAGCGGTATCATTGAGTGGACAAGTGACAAATCTTTATTTTCCAGGTGTTTCATGTAACGTACTAAGTTTGTCTCCGACTGGTATCTGTGAAGAGAGAACAATGACCAATACGAATGTCACTAGAGGCATTTGACTGGCACCTCAGCCAGGTGGTATTGAGCAGCAAATGCATTCAAAAACAAAGGAAACTTACTTGCTGAAGACTGCATGGGTCAGATATTCTGATGTTCTATTAAAAGATGATTTTTGTATACTTTCAGCCGGATCACTGCCAATTATTTCAGACAAATCTTCCTGAAAAGAAAAATAAAGAAATTAAAACGAAAGATATGAATAATAAAAATATACAAATAAAAATTGCTGTATTTGAATTCATAACCACACCATTTAATATCTGTCGATATTTCTGAGATGAAGTATTATAACTCAGTCAGTTATGTGCCATACGTAATACACACTTGGGCAATCATGTCTCTAAATAGACAACAACAGGCAGAAGATTATCCCGCAGTAGGCTGCTATTACTTTCTGCAGTTTATTAGTTGCCAACCAAGGCTACAGAACCCAATCTGTCCTGCTATTTAACCCATAGCTGGAGAGAGAAGAGACAGATTCATACCTTTCCCAAGGGTATTTAGGAATAAGTGAATATGAATTCAACTGGAACTCGACTCTCCAATTTCTCGTTCAAAGCCCATATCTACTGCACATGTATTCTAACTATTTACAGTGTTTGAACTGTTGTCCTCATATTGGTTGTCATATTCACAATGTTTCCACCGCTGTACGTTCCAACATTGTTCAAATGATTGGAATTTCAAATTGAACCCTTTATTTTGTCAACTTGGGTAGATTGTTCTAGTTACACATGCCATGTCTCTGCCAGATATCTTAGTTTCAGTTATTTCCCTTTAGTATCTCAACGCTTCCAGTTTTTTGTTCACTTCTGCTGTAGCCAGGTATTAAACTTTTTGGGTCAAGTCACTGGATTACTTCAAACAATGCTTTTATCCAATAAGATTGGTTTGGTTCAAAATTCCAATCATCTGAAAGTCATAGTATACAACAGCCGAAACGCTGTGAATACGACAACAAAAATGAGGACAACAGTTCAAAAAAATAAATATAGTAAACACTAACTAGTTACATTTAATATTACAATATCATAGAAATAGGTACAATGTAGGTAAACATTAGCTTACCGAATATATCAGCTTCTTATATAAAACTCAAGAGACAATGGGAGTAAAATTAATACCATCAAATGTTGTTCTATGTGTCACGCCTTTTTAGAATGTGGGTGACTATAGTTCTCCAAAATTTCCTGCCCTTAGTAAATTTTGTCTTTTTTTCATCTCTCCTAAACCCTGTTATGCTATCCATTTACTCAAGCTCATCAAGTATGTTATACACCATTTTCCCTCAGTCAATTATTTTTATATTAAGGATTTCATACGATCTTCAATAAGCACTACTTTTCAAATCTAATGTGTTATTTACAATCTATATAATTAAAAATGTACTTGTCCGTTTGTTACTATCCGCTAATCTAGAAAACGGCTGTACCAATTGTTTTGAAATTTTACTATAGCATTTTAATCAAATACGAGCGTGTTTTTATATACCTAATATCAAAAAATATTACAATATTAAAAAAATATATATTTTGCAAATCTATTAGAGCTGATGAGAGCCGAATCAAAAAACTTTCATTTTCAATACAGACGCGTTTACAGACAACTTTGTTATTTCATAGAAAACATAGGAAAACTCCACATTTAAGGTAAACGAAATTATATGTTCTAGAATTTCTGTGAGCAAATACGAAACTTACACACACACAATTTATATAAATAATTATACACAATTCTCAAATTTAGTGCACAATTCCCATTTTGTTGTTTTAGTAAATAAATTTCTTGTTTTTTTTTCCTTAAAACCCAAGCCCTTTTATTATTATTATTTCTATTTTGGTGGCCGTAAACAATAGAAATTCCTTGCCTTTTTTAAAAAAGTTTTCTATTCATTTTTTTTTTTTCAACAAATTATCACTTTCCCATTTATTTCATTGGTTTAGTAAATAAATTTTTCAATTTAACCAAACTGAGCCACAGCAATGCATGGCCGGCTACAACTAGTTAATAAATGTTCTAATAGTATTATTATGTAATCAACAAATAAGATTATTTACACAAATTATAAACTGCTAATAATTTTTTTTATAAAAATCACACACATTTTTACTTTCAGCAGCAGAGATATGACCATCTCCAAGGCGTTCAAACGCAAGAGAAAATATGGCTACACTGTTTTTTCCTTCCTTACCAGCACATGCTGAAAGAAACATCAATGACTTCAAACCAATCATCTCCAATAATAAAAGACAAAGATAGTCCATGAACGTTTGCTTACAAGAAAAGTCTTTTTTCAACCATAGCTTTTTCTGTGTACCTTTTACCCAAAACTAACTTAACTACAGACTATTTTTATTCTCTTTTGATTCTTTTGAATTCATGTACATATGTTTGTAAATACAAATGATTTATTTAACAGGCAGACTCATATTTTATTATTGTTTGGAATGTGAACATTTAGATTCTTAATTTAAACAAAAAAACGAAGTGACAGAATTACCTACAAAAGCACAATTTTTTTTAACCTTCTTTTCTTTAATTAGAAACTATATTGACCTGGTAAATTTGAAAGCAAAATAGATAGACACATATAGAGAGCGAGCAACATATATGTAATGTGTGGCGGCCATGCCTGGTACAAGGCCACTTCCAAACATAGCCGACAATCCCCACATTCGAAAATATCAGAAGGTTGAAAGACTGGTTGGAAGAATAATTGTGTTTTGTTTGTACATTAAAGTAAAAACTTATCTAAACAGAAATAACGAATTTGTAAAATAAATGAAATGTATTTACGGAAGAGTATAACAAACGTGTAAGAAGAAAATGTTCAAATAGAAAATGCACGTAGGTAATTGTTCAAAGAGAAATTGTAAGTAGTTAAATGTTCACCAGAAATTCAGAGATTATAGTTGATAGTAGGACAATATGTAAAAAGACTAATAAGTCTACTTAACTAATAAAGTCTGTTTTCTTTTCTTTTTTATGGCCAGAGAAAAAATGGAAAAGGAAAGTCAAGCAATAAAGGAGATTGAATTTATAGGAGTCTGTTCTTGGTCTTTCTTACAGACAGCACCCAACTGACCCTACTATAGAGTGAAGTTGGCAAGAATCAAAAACCAATGACATGTATGCACGAAATTAAAAATATAAAATGACAATAACTTACCAATTGCACATATATAGTTACATGAATTGATAAATATATATATGAGGGGATACACATGTATAATATTATTCAAGTGTTTGTAATATGCACCTGATGATTGCATAAAACTTCAAGTTGTGCCATTGACATAGAAATATATATATATATATGTGACTAATGGCTTGATATCACAGAACAAAAATACAGATCTGAAGAAACACAATTTTATGCTCGTTTTTTTATTTTTATATAGATATATCAATCATAATTTTAAACGTGTTCCAGCCTTATCTCTATGAATTCTTTGCCATCTAATCTAATGTAATTACAAATGTGTCAACGATTGGTCTCTGAGGAAATGTTGGACAAAAGGCAGCCTAGGTCCTAATATTTAAAATAAAATAAAAAAGAAAAGATAAATAAATAAAATTGTGTTTATTCAAATTACATATATATATATATATATATATATATATATATATATATATATATATAAATAATAATAATAATAAATATATATATATATATATATATCTCAGCATGCAGTGTGAATATAGAAGAATCTAAAGGAGTATCCTGAACATACAGTGGTAGGATAACTCTCTAAGAGGGCTCTAAATATATATATATATATATATATATAAATACATATAGAGCAAATATAAGAAAAATTAAGGCAGACACATTATTTCATGGTAAATCGGAAGTATAGGCCTATTTCAGGTGAACCATCATCAGCTTCTGTCTTTATTTTACAAAGGATTTTACACATGTAAAATATATGTGTGTGTGTGAAAGAGAGAGAGAGAGAGAGAGAGAGAAATGTACCACCCAGATTTGCAGGAGTTCATCAGGTGAGCACATAATGGTAGAGCAAGAAGCATGTAACAAATATTAGACCAAACAATCTGCAGAATGAGTTGTTTTGGTTGAGTTATTAAACGCCAAATGTTAAGAAAGAAACAGAAAGAGTAAGTGTCAGTCAAAAATATCTCACCGCTGTTTTTGGGCAGCCAATGATTTCCAAGATTTCATTCAGGTCTTTAATATTTACCGTTTCATCAAGAGAAATGCCAACCTGCAAGAAGTGGTGAAAAATTTGAAGTAACCATACGAGCAAATAAGGGAAAGAAAATTCTTTGAGTAAAACTTATTGATGTTCTATCATATTGCAATTTCATAAGAGAAAAAATAATTTTAATACAGCACTCATTACTGCTAACCTTTATAAAATTAATTAATTTTTGGTCATATTAAATTAGACCAGTACACAGTTATATTAAAAAGTGTTCAATACATTTATAATGTAGAATTTTCAATGTCTTTCATTTAGAAAGAAGTTATTTCCACAACCTAGGTTTCTACCTTTTGGTATCTTCAGGCAATCTAAACTTATTTATAAATGAAACTTTGTGTGTGTGTGTGTGTGTGTGTGTGTGTGTGTGTGTGTGTGTGTGTGTATCCGTTACCTATAGACTCCAAAACGGCTGAACCAATTTTCTTGAAAATTTACACAGTTGTACTATAAGCATCTGATAGTGTTCTTAGCTAGGTTTTGTGTCGAGGTACCCCCGATAAATATCAAAAATCGATAACTGAAAAAAAATCGGGTTATAGAAGGAGTAGTCTGATTTTAATCAAATTTGATACACTCATAGACAAAGACATAAGAAACGATATTCAGAAGTTTCAAGGTTGCAGTTCTTACAATAGTGCAGAAAATTTGATATCGATACCAGGAAACCAAAATTTGATTTACATCCATTCATTTTTCTTTCAGTCTACAGTTTCACTTTAACTGGAAACAACTATTGCTTTTTAATCTTTCGTGCCAACGTCCAGAGTCTGAACTCTAGGACCATGGATTAGTTTTAAAGCTTTCATTACACCCAAGCAATGCCGGGCTATACTGCTAGTTTATAATAACTTAATTTTCTGTTTTTCAAACATAAAAACGGACTTTTTTATGAACACGCAACTGGAATTTTTAAACAACCAAAAGTTTCCAAAATTAGGAAGGAGTTATTTAAGGATCATAAAACACTTTCATCCATGTTTGTTTGATCCTAATATGTATTTGTAGGTGTGATTACATCAAAACATTATTTCTGAACTATCATAATTTTTTGTTCTGGGAACAACATAATGGCTAACTTTTCCTCCTGACATAATCTGTATACATCACCATTGTTGTATGGTTTGGCTATTTTCATTATACTCCTAGTTATATCATGGTCTGTTCCAGGTTTCAATTTTAATTTCCACTCGTGGCTAGCCAGTTTGGTCCAATTTTTGAGGTTTTCCAGTTTAAAAGTTAACTTGTGATTATTCCATCTGTTTTTAAAAATGCCTTTTGTAGACCTCAAATGTTTTTCTCTGCCCATCTATATCAAGTAACTGCTTTGTAAATAACCCTTCCTCTTTTACCAAGTCCATTAACTGGGCATTTGTTTTTGTCTCAACAGTTACATTCCTTGTTAGTGATGTTATTTTGTATGTTATTATTTAGGTTTCTGGCACGTTCTTTTTTTTGTGTGTGTGTGTAATTTTTTTGTCCTCACAAAACTTTGAAGTTGGCATGAATCTGCTCGGTTAAAGTGACAGACTCTTTGTGTCTACAAATTTTAATATACATGAATTTAAATACTTATACTGCATACATACATACAAACGTATATACAGACATACAGGATGCGATGGCTAAATTGTCACCATTTTATATTTTTAATTTTGCATATGGGCATTGTTTTTGTTGCCTGCACAGTATTGGTTTTTTTGTGAAGGCCTCTGACTCAACAACGAGGTTTACATTAAATGCCTTGAAGAGGTAGTGTTACCCTGGGTCAAGAGGGTGGCTGCTGGAAGACCCTATGTCTAGCACTCTGCACCATGCCACACAAGCAGGAAAACCCAGTCGTAGTTGTCAGACAATTTATGCAACAACCTCAACTCTTACATCTGGCCACCTAACTCCCCAGACTGCAACCCCCTTGATTATTATGTGGGGGGTGGGGAAGAGAGGTGAGAAATCAACAAAACTCCTTATAACAACAAACATGAACTAAAAGCAAGAATTATAGCAACACTCACCAACATAAACAAGGAGATTTTCCAGAAGAATTTCAGGAGATTCTGAAGTTATCTGGAGATTGTGGTTGAAGCAAATGGGGATTATATTAAATAAATTTACTCTTTAATATTTCAAGATATTTTTGTGTAATTTCAGTAAATATATCTGTTAAAATGAGATATCAGTGTTATTTTCATTTTTGCATAATTAATCAATGCCACCCTGTACACACACACACACAAAGTTGGAAATTTGTTTGGTGATTTCACTAGAAACAAAGAAAAGAGTGCTGGATTGGTATGTGATGTCAGTTCTTCAATACGGCAGCGAATGCTGGACAATATCATCGAAAATGAAGACAAAACTTGAAGCAGTGGAAATGTGGTTCTACAGAAGGATGCTGCGGATATCGTGGACCGAGCATGTGAGTAATGATGAGGTGTTGGAAAGAATAGCAACAAAAGAGAAATTAATACTGAGTATCAGGAAGAGACAACTGAAGTTTCTGGGACACGCAATAAGGAAGGAGAGCTTGGAGAACCTGATACTGACAAGCCAGATAGAAGGAAAAAGAGACAGAGGAAGGCAGCGGATAACATATTTGCAGGGCCTGATCAGGTGGATGACGGAGTGGGGGTTGTGAGGTGTAACAGGAGCAAACATACTAAGAGCCACAAGGGATAGGAAGACGTGGAGAATCATGATCGCTTACGTCCTGAAGGGACAGGGTACATAGAAGAAGATGTGTTTTGCCTTTTAAGATTTCATTGGACGAAAGTGTTGCTTACAGCAATGCAACTGCGTGTGAAGATGAGGTGACACTGAAATTTTATGGCTTAATTTTTGTTTGTTTTTAGATGCGTTCAGCCAATTTCATTTAGTTTTTTTGTTTACTGTGGAAAGATCTTGCAATCATTTTCTTTCATGCGTCAGAATCATGTCAGATTCTTTTATGAAAGTTAAAATTCATATTGATGTTTGTAAATTCTGCAGATGATTTCAGCTTGCAATATCTAAACTTATTTTATAAATGGAACTTTGTCTGTGTGTGTGTGTGTGTGTGTGTGTGTGTGTCCATTACCTATAGACTCGGAAATCGGGTTATAGAAGGACTAGTCCGATTTTAATCAAATTTGATACACTCATAGACAAAGAAATAAGAAACGATATTCAGAAGTTTCGGGGTTGCAGTTCTTACAACAGTGCAGAAAATCAATAATATATATATATATATATATATATATATATATAAAAGGCAAGATGTTTGTGTGTGTGTCTGTTTATCTGTCTGTATGTCCTTTATACAAATCCACAATTTTTATCTGATTCTCACCAAACTTCAAAATTTGACTTACATCCATTCATTTTTCATTCAGTCTACGGTTTCGCTTAAACTGGAAACAACTGTTGCTTTTTAGTCTTTCTTGCCAACATCCAAAGAGTCTGAGCTCCAGGACAATGGATTAGTTTTAAAGCTTTCATTACACCCGAGCAATGCCAGGCTATACTGCTAGTTTGTTTATATTAGAAATAAATTATTTTTTAGAGTGGGAAACAACTTGAAGGCTGTTCATATTTTTTCTAAATAAATAAGAAATAGTATTATTATTGATATTTATTTTTTTAAATTTTATTTGTGTAATGATTGCCAGTGGGAAGACGTAACATGAAAAGTGAAGTAACATAATGGAGAGATTTTGAGTGACGTTAAAAAATGCAATGGACATTAAACAGAAATCAGAATATAGTAAAAAAGATGACAAAATGAATGAAAACTCATATTAAGAATGTTGCAAACAGACAACAGGACCCTCCCTCAGGTTTTGATTGGTTGTTGAATGAGGCTGGTTAAATTGTCGGAAAAGAAAACTGAAGAAAGTGTAATGCAAAGGTAACTTTTTTTGCATCCTCACACGCATTCAAAATGGAGAAATTTTTCCGATGCTCACCTGTATAGTAAATATTTGGCAAACATGGACCTTTATACACGCAAAAAAAAAAAATAAAAAAAATAAAGTAGCCAAAATATTTTTGTTGTAAATTCAAGAAAAATAAATGTGTAAATTCCCTCTCATATATTTAGGTTTTATTAAAATTCTAATGATCCCTTTTCAAAACAGACATTGACAAGGAGTGAATGTTGTTAAAAGTATCTTAGGAAAAACTATCCTTCTGACACTCCATTTTTTTGTAAGCACAAAGGTCACACTTTACCAAATATTCAAAAGTAAACCAAAATTGTATGGTAAAAGTTTGTTGTTGGTTCATAAACTTTATAAAATAGTAAAAAATACCAAAGGGAGGTAACAAATAACACTGACTTCAATGGAAACAGCAACTGTAAAGAACAAAAAGCAAACTTACCAGTAAAAACTATATAATTCGTTGACCTGGATTAACATAGATTCTTCTAAATAAATCTTTTTAAAATATTTTTATTATTAATTTCTTTTGTTTTCTTCTAAAATAAAAACAAGTAATCCCCTTTGATGCATAGGTACAAAACGTATAAACTCTGTTCTAAAAATATTCTACCTATTAAATTAAATTTATAAGATTTTACTTTCCAATTTCATGATTAAGTACGAGTCCAAACCAAATCAAATTGTACAACTACAAAATTTTAAAAATATCATCTCAGCCTTATAATACCATGGACAATGAGAACCAAAAAGTCAAATTCAAAAATGGTCAGTTCATAATATGCACCTGATGATTGCAGAGTGCATGAAACTTCAATTCGTGCTATAGATATAGAAAAATATGTATAATTTGGTTTTAGAGTTAGCGTTGCAAAGGTTGAAAAATAAAAAAGTGTGTTGATAATTATAAAATTAAGAATAATATACACTACTAGCAACTAATAAAAATTCAGCAAATACTTAAACTGTTTTGTGGCATCAACAGTTCAACCTGCAGTGTCAGTAAGATACATATACAGGGAAAGACAGAAAGTACAAGAAACAAAGGTCAACCCCACCCCTCAAATTCTGGCTAGACAATATTCATTCGGAAACCGGATTTTCCCTCTAACTTAACTCAGTTGTTTTCAGTTAATCTTTGCGGAGAAAGATATCTCATGATGCAAAACAAGCGATTGATGAGAATTTATTTTTGTTCTTGGTCTTCTCTTATCTGATATATATATATATATATATATATATTAGTCATCCACAGACAAACCTGTTTCACAGCTTATCAGTATGATTAGACATCCAATTGCTTCTAGCCAGGATTGAAACCCAACCGAATTGACATTAGTTGGTGCTTCTACTTCTGAGTTATGGGCACTTGGTAGAGGAAAGCAGACTTTATTGTGTTATATACAATGTAAACACACGCCAGTAGCCGAGAGTATTCAAATTCATTATTGAGTGAACAATGTGTAAATTGCATGAATAGCTACTGCTTTTTTTAATATATATATATATATATACATGAAATTAAAGCAAAAATACGTTTAGAACGGCTCATGATTAAACATAATAGACATTCATTGTCTCTTATATTTAACAAGATATATATATATATATATATATATATATATAGAGAGAGAGAGAGAGAGAGATAGATAGACAGCTAGATAGATATATAAAAACGAAAAGGTTATTTCATTTGAAGAACTATTTCAATCTTAATGACTCTTCCCAAAACCATACAAAAAAACCAAAACATTCCTTGTTTGTGGGGATATCTATACATATGTGGGGATATCTATACATATGTGGGGATATCTATACATTTTACCTCAGAATGTGACTCATTTATTCCCAATTAACCTCCTGATTTTTTTAGCTGTCAAAATTCTTTCTTAATACTCAGAATCCTATTTCAGCCATTATCTTGTGTTCAGTAGGTCATCGCCAACCCAACAGGTTGACAAATCCTGTCGTAATGCAAGAATCTTACTTACGCATCCATCTTCCAAGTAGCGTAGGTTTATCTTTTTTTTCTCTGCCCTTTGCTGAATTTCATGTAGATTCTTATTTGGAATGAATTTCACAGTGTCAAAGAAAAGACTGTTGCATGGAGTGTAGCCTGCCTGACGAACACCTGAGGAATAGACAAAATTCCTTTCTTTCAAAAGATTCATTTGTTTTTCATTCTTTTTATGATCAAGATTATATTTTATTTTTTTCATTAACAAAAATGCGATATTCATGATCAGAGAGCAATAAAAATGCAGAAGGATGCACACTTTATAGATTATGAAAAAAAGAAAAGAAAAGAAAAAAGCAATTGACTAAGTATGGCACAAGGATCTGTTTAGACAACTCGATCTATCTGAAAAAGATGATCGAATAATTTAGAAGTCATACAGGAAGCAAACTGCCTGCATATGAATAGAAAATGAGTTGCATAGCTACATAAAAAAAATAGAAAGGAGAGTGAGACAAGGAAGCCTTTTTTTTTTCCAGATTTATTCAACCTCTATAGCTAAGCTAAGGGAACTGGAGACCCTACCAGGATTTATATCTGTGGGTATAATCTTTATATAAGATATGCAGATAACATAGTGTTCATGGCTAACTGTCAAAGAAAACTACAAAACCTTCTAAATAAAATGGTATAAGAAAAAAAAGCCACCAACTGCAAGAAGACAGAAAGTATGGTGGTAAAAAAAAAAAAAAAGAAAAAGCCCAAAATACAAGTTACAAATTAGAGACATCAACATCGAGCAGATGCAGAAGTTCAAATAACAGGGAAGTGTTTTAACAGAGAAAGAAAAATACAACACCAACATCTAAACACACATTAGACTAGTGAAAGATGCCTTCCAAAAGCTAAGCAAAGTGCTAAGAAAACAGAAAAGTTTTGTTAGAAACAAAGAAAAGAATGCTAAATTGCTATGTGTTGTGAATCCTCTTTTTCATATGCCAGTGAACGCTGGACAATCTCCCCACAAACAAGGAAAATACAAGCAGAAATGTGGTTCTACAGAAGATGTTAATAAATGTTAGAAAATAAAGAATTATTTAGAGCAATAAAAGATGGAGAAATTGTGCAGAGACATGATCATCAATATTCTGAAAGAACTTGGCACAATAATGATTTCCGCCAAATGATACAAGATGGTTAATTTTGAAATCTTATTTACTGATTTGATGAGAAGTGAACAATGTTTTGGGTACAAAATCACCCTCTAGTATTGTTCTAATCATTATCTGCAGTTTGTTTATAGTGACATCGTTATGTAATTACTGTTGTTGTTACATGTCAACAAGGACCTTATATTTTTTCTTCTACTTCCTGGGTCAGTTATATAGTCAGGGAATTTAGGTTTGCCCAAATACTAATTAATTCATTTTATTCCCTGCAAACAAATGTATAAAACTAGTAATAAAATTTCATGTCTTTCTCAAGTCCGCTAAGTTCAACTAAATCTAAATAGGAATAAAGAAAGAGTGGGGGAGAGAAATTGGGATAAAGAAAGAGTGAGGGAGAGAAACAGGATAAAGAAAGAGTGGGGGAGAGAAATAGGGATAAAGAATGAGTGGGGGAGAGAAATAGGAATAAAGAAAGAGTGGGGGAGAGAAACAGGGATAAAGAAAGAGTGGGGAGAGAAACAGGGATAAAGAAAGAGTGGGGAGAGAAATAGGAATAAAGAATGAGTGGGGAGAGAAATAGGAATAAAGAAAGAGTGGGGAGAGAAAACAGGGATAAAGAAAGAGTGGGGAAGAGAAATAGGGATAAAGAAAGAGTGGGGAGAGAAATAGGAATAAAGAAAGAGGGAAGAGAAATAGGAATAAAGAAAGAGTGAGGGAGAGAAACAGGGATAAAGAAAGAGTGGGGAAGAGAAATAGGAATAAAGAAAGAGTGAGGGAGAGAAACAAGGATAAAGAAAGAGTGGGGAAGAGAAATTGTGATAAAGAAAGAGTGGGGGAGAGAAATAGGAATAAAGAAAGAGTGAGGGAGAGAAATAGGGATAAAGAAAGAGTGGGGGAGAGAAATAGGAATAAAGAAAGAGTGGGGGAGAGAAATAGGAAAAAAGAAAGAGTGGGGGAGAGAAATAGGAAGAAAGAGTGGGGAAGAGAAATAGGAATAAAGAAAGAGTGGGGGAGAGAAATAGGGATAAAGGAAAGAGTGAGGGAGAGAAATAGGAATAAAGAAAGAGTGGGGGAGAGAAATAGGGATAAAGAAAGAGTGAGGGAGAAAAATAGGGATAAAGAAAGAGTGAGGGAGAGAAATAGGGATAAAGAAAGAGTGGGGAGAGAAATAGGAATAAAGAAAGAGTGGGGAGAGAAATAGGAATAAAGAAAGAGTGGGGGAAGAGAAATAGGAATAAAGAAAGAGTGAGGGAGAGAAACAGGGATAAAGAAAGAGTGGGGAAGAGAAATAGGAATAAAGAAAGAGTGAGGGAGAGAAACAAGGATAAAGAAAGAGTGGGGAAGAGAAATAGGGATAAAGAAAGAGTGGGGGAGAGAAATAGGAATAAAGAAAGAGTGAGGGAGAGAAATAGGAATAAAGAAAGAGTGGGGGAGAGAAATAGGAATAAAGAAAGAGTGGGAGAGAAATAGGAATAAAGAAAGAGTGGGGAGAGAAATAGGAATAAAGAAAGAGTGGGGGAGAGAAATAGGAATAAAGAAAGAGTGGGAGAGAAATAGGAATAAAGAAAGAGTGGGGAAGAGAAATAGGAATAAAGAAAGAGTGGGGGAGAGAAATAGGGATAAAGAAAGAGTGGGGGAGAGAAATAGGAATAAAGAAAGAGTGGGGGAGAGAAATAGGAAAAAAGAAAGAGTGGGGGAGAGAAATAGGAATAAAGAAAGAGTGGGGGAGAGAAATAGGAATAAAGAAAGAGTGGGGAGAGAAATAGGAATAAAGAAAGAGTGGGGAGAGAAATAGGGATAAAGAAAGAGTGAGGGAGAGAAATAGGAATAAAGAAAGAGTGGGGAGAGAAATAGGGATAAAGAAAGAGTGAGGGAGAGAAATAGGGATAAAGAAAGAGTGGGGGAGAGAAATAGGGATAAAGAAAGAGTGAGGGAGAGAAATAGGGATAAAGAAAGAGTGAGGGAGAGAAATAGGAATAAAGAAAGAGTGGGGGAGAGAAATAGGGATAAAGAAAGAGTGAGGGAGAGAAATAGGGATAAAGAATGAGTGGGGGAGAGAAATTGGGATATAAAGAAAGAGTGGGGGAGAGAAACAGGGATAAAGAAAGAGTGAGGGAGAGAAACAGGGATAAAGAAAGAGTGGGGGAGAGAAATAGGGATAAAGAAAGAGTGGGGGAGAGAAATAGGGATAAAGAATGAGTGGGGGAGAGAAATAGGGATAAAGAATGAGTGGGGGAGAGAAATTGGGATAAAGAATGAGTGGGGGAGAGAAATTGGGATAAAGAAAGAGTGGGGGAGAGAAATTGGGATAAAGAAAGAGTGGGGAGAGAAACAGGATAAAGAAAGAGTGAGGGAGATAAATAGTGATAAAGAGAAAGAGTGAGGGAGAGAAATAGGGATAAAGAAAGAGTGGGGAGAGGAAATAGGAATAAAGAAAGAGTGGGGAGAGAAATAGGAATAAAGAAAGAGTGGGGGAGAGAAATAGGGATAAAGAAAGAGTGGGGGAGAGAAATAGGAATGAAGAAGAGTGGGGAGAGAAATAGGAATAAAGAAAGAGTGGGGAGAGAAATAGGAATAAAGAAAAGTGGGAGAGAAATAGGAATAAAGAAAGAGTGGGGAGAGAAATAGGAATAAAGAAGAGTGGGGAGAGAAATAGGAATAAAGAAAAAGTGGGGAGAGAAATAGGAATAAAGAAAAGAGTGGGGGAGAGAAATAGGAATAAAGAAAGAGTGGGGAGAGAAATAGGAATAAAGAAAGAGTGGGGAGAGAAATAGGAATAAAGAGAAAGGTAGGGGAAGAGAAATAGGAATAAAGAAAGAGTGGGGAGAGAAATAGGAATAAAGAAAGAGTGGGGGAGAGGAAATAGGAATAAAGAAAAAAGTGGGAAGAAATGAATAAAGAAAGAGTGGGGGAGAGAGAAATAGGAATAAAGAAAGAGTGGGGAAGAGAAATAGGAATAAAGAAAGAGTGGGGAAGAGAAATAGGAATAAAGAAAGAGTGGGGGAGAGAAATAGGGATAAAGGAAAGAGTGAGGGAGAGAAATAGGAATAAAGAAAGAGTGGGGGAGAGAAATAGGGATAAAGAAAGTGAGGGAGAGAAATAGGGATAAAGAAAGAGTGAGGGAGAGAAATAGGGATAAAGAAAAGGAAGTGAGGGAGAGAAATAGGGATAAAGAAAAGAGTGAGGGAGAGAAATAGGGATAAAAGAAAAGTGAGGGAGAGAGAAATAGGGATAAAGAAAGAGTGAGGGAGAGAAATAGGGATAAAGAAAGAGTGGGGGAGAGAAATAGGAATAAAGAAAGAGTGGGGGAGAGAAATAGGAAAAAAGAAAGAGTGGGGGAGAGAAATAGGAATAAAGAAAGAGTGGGGGGAGAAATAGAATAAAGAAGAGTGAGGGAAGAGAAATAGGAATAAAGAAAGAGTGGGGGAGAGAAATAGGGATAAAGGAAAGAGTGAGGGAGAGAAATAGGAATAAAGAGAAAAGTGGGAGAGAAATAGGGATAAAGAAAAGTGAGGGAGAGAAATAGGGATAAGAAAAGTGAGGGAGAAATAGGGATAAAGAAAGAGTGGGAGAGAAATAGGAATAAAGAAAGAGTGGGAGAGAGAAATAGGAATAAAGAAAGAGTGGGGATAGAAATAGAAATAAAGAAAAGAGTGAGGGAGAGAAACAGGGATAAAGAAAGAGTGGGAAGAGAAATAGGAATAAAGAAAGAGTGAGGGAGAGAAACAGGAATAAAGAAAGAGTGGGGAGAGAAATAGGAATAAAGAAAGAGTGGGGGAGAGAAATAGGAATAAAGAAAGAAGTGGGGAGAGAAATAGGAATAAAGAAAGAGTGGGGGAGAGAAATAGGAATAAAGAAAGAGTGGGGAGAGAAATAGGAATAAAAGAAAGAGTGGGGAGAGAAATAGGAATAAAGAAAGAGTGGGGAAGAGAAATAGGAATAAAGAAAGAGTGGGGAGAGAAATAGGGATAAAGGAAAGAGTGAGGGAGAGAAATAGGAATAAAGAAAAGAGTGGGGGAGAGAAATAGGGATAAAGAAAGAGTGAGGGAGAGAAATAGGGATAAAGAAAAGAGTGAGGGAGAGAAATAGGGATAAAGAAAGAGTGAGGGAGAGAAATAGGGATAAAGAAAGAGTGAGGGAGAGAAATAGGGATAAAGAAAGAGTGAGGGAGAGAAATAGGGATAAAGAAAAGAGTGGGGGAGAGAAATAGGAATAAAGAAAGAAGTGGGGGAGAGAAATAGGAAAAAAAGAAAGAGTAGGGGAGAGAAATAGGAATAAAGAAAGAGTGGGGGAGAGAAATAGGAATAAAGAAAGAGTAGGAAGAGAAATAGGAATAAAGAAAGAAAGAGTGGGGGAGAGAAATAGGGATAAAGGAAAGAGTGAGGAGAGAAATAGGAATAAAGAAAGAGTGGGGGAGAAGAAATAGGGATAAAGAAAGAGTGAGGGAGAGAAATAGGGATAAAGAAAGAGTGAGGGAGAGAAGTAGGGATAAAGAAAGAGTGAGGGAGAGAAATAGGGATAAAGAAAGAGTGAGGGAGAGAAATAGGGATAAAGAAAGAGTGGGGAGAGAAATAGGAATAAAGAAAGGGTAAGGAGAGAAATAGGAATAAAGAAAGAGTGGGGATAGAAATAGGAATAAAGAAAGAGTGAGGGAGAGAAACAGGGGATAAAGAAAGAGTGGGGAAGAGAAATAGGAATAAAGAAAGAGTGAGGGAGAGAAACAAAGGATAAAGAAAGAGTGGGAAAGAGAAATTGGGATAAAGAAAAGAGTGGGAGAGAAATAGGAATAAAGAAAGAGTGAGGGAGAGAAATAGGAATAAAGAAAAGTGGAGGAGAGAAATAGGAATAAAGAAAGAGTGGAGAGAAATAGGAATAAAGAAAGAGTGGGGAGAGAAATAGGAATAAAGAAAGAGTGGGGAGAGAAATAGGAATAAAGAAAGAGTGGGGAGAGAAATAGGAATAAAGAAAGAGTGGGGGGAGAGAAATAGGAATAAAGAAAGAGTGGGGAAGAGAAATAGGAATAAAGAAAGAGTGGGGAGAGAAATAGGGATAAAGAAAGAGTGAGGGAGAGAGAAATAGGAATAAAGAAAGAGTGGGGGAGAGAAATAGGAATAAAGAAAGAGTGGGGGAGAGAAATAGGAATAAAGAAAGAGTGGGGGAGAGAAATAGGAAAAAAGAAAGAGTGGGGGAGAGAAATAGGAATAAAGAAAGAGTGGGGGAGAGAAATAGGAATAAAGAAAGAAGTGGGGGAGAGAAATAGGGATAAAGAAAGAGTGAGGGAGAGAAATAGGAATAAAGAAAGAGTGGGGGAGAGAAATAGGGATAAAGAAAGAGTGAGGGAGAGAAATAGGGATAAAGAAAGAGTGGGGGAGAGAAATAGGGATAAAGAAAAGTGAGGGAGAGAAATAGGGATAAAGAAAGAGTGAGGGAGAGAAATAGGAATAAAGAAAGAGTGGGGGAGAGAGAAATAGGGATAAAGAAAGAGTGAGGGAGAGAAATAGGGATAAAGAATGAGTGGGGGAGAGAAATTGGGATAAAGAAAGAGTGGGAGAGAAACAGGGATAAAGAAGAGTGAGGGAGAGAAACAGGGATAAAGAAAGAGTGAGAGGAGAGAAATAGGGATAAAGAAAGAGTGGGGGGAGAAATAAGGATAAAGAATGAGTGGGGGGAGAGAAATAGGGATAAGAGATAGTGGGGGAAGAGAAGTGGGATAAGAAAAGAGTGGGGGAGAGAAATTGGGATAAAGAAAGAGTGGGGAGAGAAACAGGGATAAGAAAGAGTGAGGGAGATAAATAGTGATAAAGAAAGAGTGAGGGAGAGAAATAGGGATAAAGAAAGAGTGGGGAGAGAAATAGGAATAAAGAAAGAGTGGGGGAGAGAAATAGGAAAAAAGAAAGAGTGGGGGAGAGAAACAGGGATAAAGAATGAGTGGGGGAGAGAAATAGGGATAAAGAAAGAGTGGGGAAGAGAAATAGGGACAAAGAATGAGTGGGGGAGAGAAATTGGGATAAAGAAAGAGTGGTGAGAGAAACAGGGATAAAGAAAGAGTGAGGGAGAGAAATAGGGATAAAGAAAGAGTGAGGGAGAGAAATAGGGATAAAGAATGAGTGGGGGAGAGAAATAGGGATAAAGAAAGAGTGGGGGAGAGAAACAGGGATAAAGAAAGAGTGAGGGAGATAAATAGGGATAAAGAAAGAGTGAGGGAGAGAAATAGGGATAAAGAATGAGTGGGGGAGAGAGAGGATAAAGAAAGAGTGGGGAAGAGAGTGGATAAAGAAAGAGTGGGGAAGAGAAAGAGGATAAAGAAAGAAAGTGGGAGAGAGAAAGAGGATAAAGAAAGAGTGAGGGAGAGGAAGAGAGAGAGACAAAGAGGAAGAGAGAGAGGAAAAGAGAGAGAGAGACAAAGAGAAAAAGAGAGAGAGAGAGAGAAAGAGAGAGAGAGAGAGAGACAAAGAGAAAAAGAGAGAGAGACAAAGAGGAAAAGAGAGAGAGAGACAAAGAGGAAAAGAGAGAGAGAGACAAAGAGGAAAAGAGAGAGACAGACAAAGAGGAAGAGAGAGAGAGAGAGACAAAGAGGAAAAGAGAGAGAGACAAAGAGGAAAAAGAGAGAGAGAGACAAAGAGGAAAAAAGAGAGAGAGAGACAAAGAGGAAAAAAGAGAGAGAGAGACCGGGAGGAAAAAAGAGAGAGAGAGACCGGGAGGAAAAGAGAGAGAGAGAGACCGGGAGGAAAAAGAGAGAGAGAGACCGGGAGAGAGAGAGAGAGAGAGACTAAGAGGAAAAGAGAGAGACTAAGAGGAAAAAGGGAGAGAGAGACTAAGAGGAAGAAGAGAGAGAGAGAGAGACTAAGAGAAAAAGGAAAAAGAGAGAGAGAGACTAAGAGGAAAAAGAGAGAGAGAGAGAGACTAAGAGGAAAAAGAGAGAGAGAGACTAAGAGGAAAAGAGAGAGAGAGACTAAGAGGAAAAGAGAGAGAGAGACTAAGAGGAAAAGAGAGAGAGACTAAGAGGAAAAGAGAGAGAGACTAAGAGGAAAACAGAGAAAGAGACTAAGAGGAAAACAGAGGGACTATGGGAAAATGAGAGATACTATTAGGAAAGAGAAAGACAAAAAAACACAAGGAAATAAAAACTGTTTACAAAACAAAAATAAGGAACAAGAAAAAATGGGGAGAGAAACTAGTCAAAGAAAAAAAACAGAGAAAAGGAAAGAAAGCAATAAAAGAAAAAAAAATGCAAAAGAAAAAAAAACAACAAAGAAAAAGAAGAAAGTGACAAGAAAAAATAGAAGGGGAGAGATAGAGGAAAAAAAACTTGGTGTTGAATTCCTACAGATCAGTGGACTGTCATTTTTTAAATTGGGAGACGTACCTTCTTGTAGTAGGAGGGCACCATAATGTACCCTCTTTCCAATTTCCTTCAGTCCTTCAGGTCCATGATAAATGGCAAACAAAGCAGCCATATTGGCCAGCAATGCCTACCAATTTAGAAGAGAACAAAAATCAATACAGAGGCAAGAAAAATTGTTAAAATAAAAAAAGAGAAGTTGACACTAATATCTTCTTAATCCAAAAACATTAATCCACTCAATTTAGAGCAGTGGCTGATTAGTACAACATTGCCACATCTAATCACCATAATCCTGATAAACCATTAAGAGAAGGTACTTTTATTTTAAAGCTTGGAAAATAGCTTGAATTATACAAGTGTAGTCCAGCTCTGTACCTTTATAAATAAAGTAAAGCTAATGTCTAAACCTTTTATTTATATAAATAGAAGCTTTAGTGTTTATACTAAGATGGATTGAAGCACTGACCAAGTTCTGTCAAATGCTGATTTTGCTAACATTCACTTTTGAGGAGTTAATATCTGCCAAGGTTCTTATAGAGCCAAAAGAATTACAATAACATTGAAGTACAATAATGATGTGTAAATGATCAACTTTGTACTAGCTCCTGTTACTTATTTTTTTTTTTGCAACACAGGTAGTTCTGAAATAGTGACATTTAACCAAAATGTCCAAGGGTCTTGGAGTTGAAATGGTTAAGAGGTAGTAAAGCAAAGATAGCACTGAGAATTGATGAGAAAACTAGAGTAGCTAAAGGGACGCCTGCAAAAAATTAACTTTTGAGACAAGGAATGTGGGTTCAAAGTCTCATCGAAAACTGCCTTAATTATTTCTGATTTTGTTGTTTTTTTAGTTGTTGAGGTGCATATCATTTTAGAGTTTTGCATTGTCTCTATATGGAAGGAAAGAGTCATAATGTGTAGGCAATTGAATGTCTTTGCTGGCTACACAATGTTTTGACTGACCCACATTTTTCAGTCTTTGTAATTATAAAATATTAAAGCTAACCAAGCTAACTCATATTTAAATCAGCCCTGGAATAGTAAGGAAAAAACTCTCATTCATTATTCAATTAAAAACAATTTATTCTTTATTCGTGTTTTTCTGATCTTAATCATTAGAAGAATTTTCTTGGCAGTTGACAATTATCTCTAAAGCAGACTAAGGTGAGCGTTGAAAAAAACAAAAAGAAAAAAAATATACCACTGCACTATGAAGGTGAAATTGTATTACCAAAATGAGGTCAAATTTTGTTCATTTCTGGACAAAGCATATATTTGTCTTAGGAATTGTTTTTTTTTTTAATTTAGTCTCCCTTAGCCAATCTCTCCTTAAGCAAATTTTATTTCTCCCAAATTTTAAAATATTTTCCTTAATATTTTTCTTTTTATATATACATTGCATCTCTTTCAATGAAAGAAGTTTTCATATCGAGAAAAAAAGCATCTTCCTAGAAGTCAGAAATGGCAGGCCCTTGCCGTGGTTAGACCTGGCGGAACCAAGAGAACTTTCAATAGAAATAACAATAGTGCACAAATTGCCATGTGGCACCTGAGAGAGAGAGAGAGAGAGAGAGAGAGAGGTTAGTGAGTGGAAAATTATTTGTCACCCACAAGGAAGCAGAGATGCTTTTGAACTCTACTGAAACTGAAGTCAAGACTGGGCAGCTCCCACCCAAATATAACAACATACACCATTTTTAGCCCAATCTGGTTCTTGTAAAGGTAGAGAATAGCACGAGGAGTCAGGTACTTTACTACAGTGGCACAGGGAGCTGACCATTTTACCGGCATCTTAAGCTATCAATTGTATGTACGAATTCCACTTGAGGTCAGGTGTGAGCTTGAGGTAAAATAGCCTCTCGAGGTATGGTGTCTCCCTGACTGGCAATGGTTCAGGGTCTGATTAGTGGTAATGGAATGTAACTAGTTTGGTTTTTCAAAGGAGGAATGGTCAGCAAAGGGCCATAAATGTTGGCCTTTCAGGAATGTTTCCTTAATTTATGCTCACTAAAACAATTTAGAGTCGTGCTTGCATCTATTTAGGCATTAAAGTGTGAGATTAAAAAATTTAGGTAAAATGTGGGAAACTGAATTTTTTCTTTTATGGAATCAGCCCCACCAGATCCTAAAGTTCATGATGGTGACAGTTTTTTAAAATCAGGTATAATTCAATAAAGACAAAGTTTGCACAATCTTACTAAAAACAAAGCACCATTCACAAAAACTAACTTAAAACATTGCATGAAGAGAGTGTCGTCAGCACATGCATTTTAATTACATTTGATCATTGTCATGTGCAATCTAAAGTCAATGCCAATTCTGAGGAGACCTTTAAGAATTAGAGAAAAACAACCCTACTTGTGCAGTGCATATGTTGCTTGTTGCTTTGTCTCTACGAATATGTTGTTCTCTTGTTTGTAAGGCCAAACGATAGGCTGGGTTTCCACTGGCATCTCTAGAACAAATAAAATATGTATTAAGATTAATCCAATGTTTATAGAAAGGCAAGAGTGAATGTCTGTGTGTGTGTGCATAAGCAGAGACATCATGCCTCTTAGAAATTTTTCAAGGATTATTCCACAATATTATCCTAAGAGTTAGACTAATTTTGCCATCTTTGTCATGCTTTCAGGAATATATATATATATAAAATCGTATTGAGCTCTTTATTGTTAAGGTTTTCATCTTGGGGTTTTTTATTTCTCACGAATGCTTGACTTTTTGTTCAAGTATTTTGTTCGTTTCTTTTTTTTTTCTTCTCCTTCTTTTCCCTCCTGGTTAATTCCCAGGGGGTTTCAAGACGATCGCATTTGTAGTTTAATTATTGCTAGTCTTGACAGAATTAGTTCTGTTGCTATTGGTATTATTACTATAATTAATATTACTATATATATATATATATATATATATATATATATATGTGTGTGTGTAAAAAGATGATAAAATATAGTTTCAAGGTATGCTATATTTATGGCTTAAAGTGCTCAATATCAAAGATAAAGCACATGTAAATATAAAGGTGGACATTGAAGTCAACACCCAAAGGCAACAGTTTGTGTTATGTTAAACACAATCAAGCCTAGCAATTGTGTCTCACATAAAACAGATTGTTGCCCTGGGGTGTTGACTTCAATGTCCACTTTATATATATAAAGAGAGAGAGGGAGAAATAGTTGATAAATCCAATATTCAATTAATTCCCAAAATTCATTAAAAACGCCACTTGGGTTTTATATGTAAAGTTGAGTAAAGGAATACATACATGCTATGGATAAATAAGACCTATACAAAACTTAATTGTGATGCCGTAATATTAAACATTGGGAAATGGTCGAGTCTTATATGCCATCAAATATGATTAGCTCGTGAAATAATGACAAAGACATATTTGATATTGAATAAATAACAAAATATATAAATAACTGAAACCAGGCAAGAAATTTATTTTTAATAAAAACTTTCAGTTGGAATTGAAAAATAAATTTCAACAGCAGATAATTTGCTATTCAATAAAAAATTCATACTTAGTAAATTTAATGAAGGTACAAGAAAAATATTTTATACAAATTTAAAAACTACACCAACAAACAATAATCCAGCATACAAAAGAAAAACCTGCAGAGAGACACACTGCGGTCCGTACGTGCAGAGGGGCACGCTGTGGTTTGCACGAGCAGAGAGGGATGCTGCGGTACATACATAGATGCATACTTATGCACATACGTGCATACACATACATCCATACACATACATCCATAGAGATACAGCCAATAAATAAGATAGAAGATCAAAATTGATGTAGCATTAAAATCTTTGAAGATTTTAGTTATCAGTGAAGCAAGTAAATGGAAGTCTTTACTGTTGAACTAGTTAAATGCAACTGCCATCACTTCTACTACAACAGTTTCTTTTCTCACACTTTCCACCTGAAAAAAAGTAAAAAGGGTGGGACATAGATGCCAAACTAGTAGTGTGATTAAATTCACATGGTTGGTGCACCAGGATGAAAAAGCTTACCAGAGCAGTTGCCATGAAAATATTTGTAGAAAAGACAGAGGGGAAGCCATGTAAGGTCAATGAGAAAGTAAAGTGAGTGAAGTCGAGATGGCAATGCAGGATGGATTACATCACAGATCCTTCTTTGGATTTTGAGAATCTTGTACAAACCTGGATGAAAATATGTATAATACTATTTCACTAGTTTTGACTAACTCATCCCCTTATTTACACTTCTCGTTATGCCTTTTAAAATTCCTGTTGTGTGTTCAAAATAAAGCATTGGCAAATCAGTTAATCTATGATGCCTGACTATACTGAAAGATGGAAATCATAGTAGCATGATTGAATGATCTTCCTAATTTTGATTATATATCTATATCTAAACCTATTTATAAATAGAACTGTGTGTGTGTGTGTGTGTGTGTATCCGTTACCTATAGACTCCGAAATGGCTGAACCGATTTTCTTGAAAATTGACACGGTTGTACGATAAGCATCTGCGAGTGTTCTTAGCTAGGTTTTGTGTTGAGATACCCCCCATAAATATCGAAAATCGAAAAAATCGGGTTATAGAAAGAGTGGTCCAATTTTAATCAAATTTGATACACTCATAGACAAAGACATAAAAACAATATTCAGAAGTTTCAAGGTTGCAGCTCTTAAAATAGTGCCAAAAATCGATAATATAGATATATAAAAGGCAAGATGTTTGCGTGTGTGTCTGTTTATCTGCCTGTATGTCTGTATTTTTTTCAGCCCTTTTATTTTAGTTTTTGCTTTGGGTTTGGCTCTAAATAGGTATAATTGTAGTTCTTAGTCTCAGCCATGATACCATTTACTCAGAGGACTTATTTAGCTTTCAAAATTCAGTTTACGATGAAAAAAACTCATTTGATATCGATACCAGGAAATCAAAATTTGACTTACATCCATTCATTTTTCTTTCAGTCTACGGTTTCGCTTTAACTGGAAACGACTATTGCTTTTTAGTCTTTCGTGCCAACGTCCAAAGTGTCTGAGCTCCAGGACCATGGATTAGTTTTAAAGCTTTCATTACACCTGAGCAACGCCGGGCTATACTGCTAGTATATATATATATATAGTCTTAAGTGCCAAAATTGCTGCTTTTTCAGTAGTTTACTTGTGGAAAAGTATTTTAGGCAAGCAGATTTTTCTGTCACAGTGCTCAATATCAAGGTAAGGATAAAGTATTAATGGAAGAAATTTATCCCTTGGCTAAGCAGTGTTTTTCAGTCATGCCAACTTTGCGAAGGGATTATTGTAATGTCTTTACTCTTCATGGTCATTTGGTTTTTCTCTGCTGCTATTTCCCAATCTTTTCATATTTATATGAAGTTTGGTGTAATTTGATATCTGTGTGTACTTAATTTTTATTGCCTGATGAATGTTGTATTATTTGCTTATCTTCGTTTTTTTTTGCTGTTTCTTAAGTGATGTAGGATTTGTTGGTGGTTAATTGCTTTATATTGTGTTGATCTCTTAAGTATACATGCTTATGTATATGTCCGTTCAATTGAGCTATGTTGAGCTGACCTCTTTTTACCACATCTCTCTAAAAGTATTTTGTTGGCCAATGATACCAAACATTGGTATGGTAGAGGTTGAAACCCCCCACCAATAAACTACAATTACACGCGTGTATATGTTTGTGTTTAAGAAGCTCAGTTAAAACATCTTTATACATAGCCAGAATATTGGGGGAAAAAAAGAAAGCCTTTTCAATATTGTTTCATTTATCTCTTTGATAGAATGTAACTTTGATCTTCAGATCTGAATTATTGACTAAACGTGCTTCTTCGATTGGGGTCCTGGGCATGACGGGAAACTGCATCCGACAGCAAGGCCTCTAATTGCGAGGAACATGAAACCAACTCTTAATCGCTGTTCCCAGGTCCAGCCTGACCCAGAATGGTAGCACCTGTTAGGGTCCCAGCTATAGGTAAATAGTTAACCCCCAAACTGGGGTCAAAACATGATGAAAGTATAAAAATACTTTCATAGAAAAATATGTATTTTTGAAGAAAAAAATATTACCAACAATGCATTTTTAAAAAACTTTTTTCCACAGCACATTTTTGAAAGAAAAAGTGATTCTTAGCAAAGTATTTTTGAATACAAAACTAGAAGAAATTTTCGGTTTTCTAAAAACAAAAAAATTTTATTAAAATCTGACTAAATCAACCTTCTCGCTATAACCGAACATTATAAAAAAAAAAAAACCCAGAAAAACAAAAAAACATTAAAACCACACCTTTTTGGCATTAAACAACCCACAGAGGTGTTGATATGCCATTAAACAAAACTCAAAGTTTTTCCACTGTACCACATGCAATAATTTGCACATGTCTAGCTACATGTACACCCTTTTGAAAGGAATGACTTCATTTGTTCTTCCCAGCTATGTGCTAAATAGTAGTGCACACTGGACTCTTTAGCCATGGTTGGCACCCAGTCTAGGAGAAAGACACCTCTGACTTCAAAACCAATTTTGTAGCCCTTGCTAAATACATGCTATACAACCATGAAAAGATGAGAGAAGTTCACAGTGGACTGAACAGCAGGATTGGCGACTTATCTCACCTGCAGTCAATGAAGTAAGCAGGTAAGTCTTGCTTCTTGGCTAAAATATTTCAGTGAATATCATGGCATTCAAGTTTTTGAATCAAATGCTAGTCAGTTTTAAACATCAGCAGGAATTCTTTAGATTTCACTTCCTCAAATAATTACCAAAGTTACCTTGCTGACCTTGTCAGCAGACAATACAAATCAACACTTTGCAGATAAAGTCATTAATTATACAAATGTTATGTTCACTTTAGTATAATACTATAAGCTTGGTAGCAATAAAAATCCAAAAGGTAGTTTTTAAACCTATGTTAACTTAGTTTAGTCATTATTGTGTACGCTATTATAAAGGATTTTGCAAGATTACCATTAGTAAATATCAACTAAATTTTACAAACTCCTGCCACAGAGTAATGATTAGTGATTCACTTGTGCAGAGGGATGAATTTGTTTTTGTTTTTTTTTATAGCTTATCAACCCTCTGGTTTTTTGGATTGTAACAATTTGGGGGGTGGGGATAATAATGATTTACTGATACAAGTCCTACTTATTAACCCATACCTGGGGGTGAAGAGGTGGATTCATAATTTTTTTTTAAGGACATTTGCATGTAAGTGAATAAAATGAACCCGACAAAAATTCTGCACCATTATAAATTATACCACCCACACATGCAAGCTTCCAGTGCCTGGTATTCACAAACAGTCACCTATCTAGGTACTGAGCAGGTTTGGTGTTGCTTAACTTTGGTCATCATACAGGAATCACTGTTTCAACATGATGTGGCCGTAAACCTTTGTAAGAGATTCAAACAATTATACTTTTTGATAAGCGAAAACTGAATAACTATCTAAAGTGATGGTTAACAAGCTCATTTCACAAATTGTAAGAGCTCAGTCCCTATTGACTGTCTCATTATAGTGACTATATTAGATGTGGCTTAGTCTAGTAAAGCCCTACCCCAATCACTATTTTCACAGTGGCAGTCATTTTCTTACCTGGTCAAACCAACAATTCTTCCAGGCATGATTCTTTGAAAAGCATTTTTGGTTGCCATAAAAGCTGCATGAGGTCCACCATAACCAAGAGGGATGCCAAATCTTTGGCTGGAACCAACTGCAATATCAGCACCCAACTCTCCAGGACTTTTAAGAATTGTCAAAGCCAGAAGATCAGTACAAAATACAACCAGTGTCTACAAGTAAAAAATTAACATTCAAGTTTGTTTCTTAAAAGTATATACGGATTGTAAAACAGTAGAGTTGACAGAGGGACAGGGGGAAGTAGGAACAAATGGGAGGTTGAGAAATGACAATTTGAGGATCTGAATAAGGAACAGAAATCAAGAAGGAGAAACAAAAATTGAATCTAAAACAAATAAGATGTAACCGTAAATTCTACTCCAACAGCTTCTTTTCTCACGCTTCCAGCCTGTGGAACTCCCTTCCACAAGTCTGCTTTCCCGACAGCTACAATCTCCAGGTGTTTAAATGTAGGGTCAATAGACACCTCCTATCACACTAATTCCCAATTATTCTCAGAACACTCATCTACCCAACCCTCATTTTCTGTATCCTTACCCGCCTATCACCCACCCTCTGACATTTCCTATATTTAATCATCCTTTCTCCACTCTATGTAGCCCCCTGCGCAGTAGTGGCAGTGACATGCCTTGCTCAGGGTGAAACGCTTATAAAAAAAAAAAAAAAAAAAATCTAATCTAAATCTATCTAAACTTATTTATAAATGGAACTTTGTCTGCATGTGTGTCTATGTCCATTACCTATAGACTCCAAAACGGATGAACCGATTTTCTTGAAAATTTATGCAGCTGTACTATAAGCATCTGTGAGTGTTCTTAGCTAGGTTTTGTGTTGAGGTACCCCTGATAAATATCGAAAATTTATAATCGAAAAAATCAGGTTACAGAAGGAATGGTCCGATTTTAATCAAATTTGATACACTCATAGAAAAAGAAATAAGAAATGATAGTCAGAAGTTTCAAGATTCAGGTTTTTACAATAGTGCAGAAAATCAATAATATATATATATATAAAAGGCAAGATGTTTGAGTGTGTGTGTCTGTCTATTTCCTTTATACAAATCCACAATTTTTATCCAATTCTCACCAAACTTCACACAAATATTCTTTAGGCTGAGTCTGAGCTCCAGGACCATGGATTAGTTTTAAAGCTTTCATTACACCCGAGCAACACCGGGCTATACTGCTAGTATATAAATAAGTTCAAAATACATTTATTTCTTAATCTTTACAATTTATTGTGACGAAATACTTTTGCTTTTTTTATATATTTTGGGCTATGTTGAGAGTACGTTGAAATGACATGATATATGAAGAGAAAAATAATCTTAGAGAATTTTAAATAGTGTGACGGGTCCTTTTAATTCCCCCCCACCCCCAGTATTTGGAGCCAATAATGTGTGTAAAAAAGAAAGAAAAAATTGATGGTGAATCATATATTCAATACGGATTCAAATCAATCACCATTTTTTTGTTGCTATTAAATGTGTAAAGCTCCTCTATAAAAATAATCCATTAAAATATATATGTATGAATAATGAAAAGAATGAAAATTTTCAATAATATATACATATTATTTGGAATGCATCTTTTGAGTTAGACAATCTTGGAAACTTTGTGGAGCAGTGGATATCGAAGGGGGGGGGGGGTGTCGAATTCTAGTTGAATTCGTTGCATTCACTTATGCACAAATACCCTTGGGAAAGGTATTAATCTGTATCTTCCCTCCACTTATGGGTTAAATAACAAAACAGATTGGATTCTATAGCCTTGGCTGGCAACCAGTCTACCGTAGAAAGCAATGGCAACCTACTGCGGGATAATCTTCTGCCCAGTCAGTCATGTCTCTTTCAAGACATGATCGCCCAAGCGTGTATCACGTATGGCACTCAACTGACTGAATCTTGGAAAGGGGGAAATGACATTCTGACATATGATGAAAAGAGTGCATTGGAAAAAAATCGTTGAGAACTATTGATCTAGGGGAAGGGAAAAACATGATTTTAAAACTGTTGCCTTGTGGTCTTATCCAAGCACTGAAAAGGCTACAGATGTAAATCCAGATAGAAAAACCAGAGCAGAACCCCAAAAGCAGTTGGCCAAATGTAATGGTCTACATTCCTTTGAATATTTTTGGTATGACTGAGAGATGGGTGGCCATGTGGTCTGGCCAGTGCATGGCCTACATATATCATCGACCAAGTCTGCACTCTGGAAAGATCACTCCAGTTTTCACCCCCAAAGGACTGAATACTAAAATATTTTTGTCATTTTTTTTTTTCAAAGCTAAAGTATTTTGTATCTTCATAAAATTGATTTAAATTGAAATTTAGATGTACATTATACAGAATGAAAGCCAAACAAATTAATAATTTGGGCCTGAACCTTTCTTTTAGACCATACATTTATACCACACATAGTTGGGGGTTTTTTTTGTTCTCATCTTCTGCGACTCCTACTTTGATCTTTAAGCTGAAAAGAATTAGCCTCCATCCTTTTTCTCATCAAATAAAAGGTGAGCGGATATCTCAAGTCTGAAAGAAACTATATGTATAATCGTCATGCTGAGTGAGTGAGTCCTTTTTCAAGTAATTCATTATGAAAGCAACAGTTTGAGATACAAAATTCATTTTAGCAACATTTTTCTTTAGATAGAATTGAAACTTTGTTAGGCTGTATGCAAGTCCCCCCCCACCCAAGTAGACCGCTTCTCTCCAATGTCCTAAATCTTGCATAGTAGTTTAGAGTTCATCAACAGAATGTAGTCATCAATTTACAGGTAATCAACGAATGAGTGAGCCTGGTTTAGGGCTCTTGTCCAGATGTTGCCATTCAGATGTTTTGATGCCTCCCTATTCAGATGGTGCATGCAACATCCAATACATTTCATTCGATCCGTGTCGTGACCCTGAGGAGAGAGTCATACAGAACTGCATTGATGATATGGTCCTCTCTAAGAGGACCATTCTCAGTATTTGTGTGTAGGTCCTACCAAGAAAGGATTCTTCTGTCTTGGTGAAGGTCCATGTGCTCTAACCATGGAGTAGTATAGACTCTACAGCTGCTAAGAAAAATCGCACCTTGATGGATCTGCTGGGGTTAGATTTGCAAATGTAGTGAAGCTTATGTCAAGCTTTTCTATGCTGTCTTGTGAAGAGTTACTTGTCCATGAGCCAAGATATTTGAAATTGCCAACCAATTTTGTCACTAAACTAATAGCATAATTTTTAAACTTACTTGAATTTTAAAATTTGAAAAAGTCATTCTTAAAACAAGTTACTTCGTTTCTGTCATAAAAGCGTTTGTTACAATAAAACAAGAAAAATCTAAACTTATTTATAAATGGAACTTTGTGTGTGTGTGTGTGTGTCCCCGTTACCTATAAACTCCGAAACGGCTGAACCGATTTTCTTGAAAATTTACACAGTTGTACTATAAGCATCTGCGAATGTTCTTAGCTAGGTTTTGTGTCGAGGTACCCCTGATAAATATCGAAAATCGATAATAAAAAAAAACAGGTTATAGGAGTGGTCCGATTTTAATCAAATTTAATACACACATAGACAAAGACATAAGAAACAATATTCAGAAGTTTCAAGGTTGCAGTTCTTACAATAGTGCAGAAAATCGATATATATATATATATATATATATATAAAAGGCAAGATGTTTGTATGCGTGTGTGTGTGTGTGTTTATCTGTCTTTTAGACAAATGCACAATTTTTATCTGATTCTCACCAAACTTCACACAAATATTCTTTAGACTGAGTCTGAGCTCCAGCACCATGGATTAGTTTTAAAGCTTTCATTACACTCGAGCAACGCCAGGCTATACTGCTAGTATTATATAAAAGCCATTTTCACCTTTTGTCAGCTTGGTTTCATGTCTTGTTAAAGGAAACCAAGAAGAAGTGGGTAGTGTGAACATACAGGCACCAAGTGGGCTCTACAATGTTTGTATGTTTGCTAGGGGTAAGCAGTAGCTGAATGTTACTGTCTCTTTTCATTGCCAGATAATAAAAAAATTAAATAAAAATAGAAAATGATTTAAAAATAGAAATTTTGTTCTGTATAAACTAAATCAATGGACGCAGTTTTAGCAAAATCAATCGGTAGACATTTTATGACATTATTTAAGACTGGTCCACTCATAAAAAATAAGGTAATTATTTTGGAAATAATTTTAGAAAATTAGTATTTATTGAACCTTTTTTATATTGTTATAATATAAAAAAGGTTCAATAAATACTAATTTTCTAAAATTATTTCCAAAATAATTACCTTATTTTTTATGAGTGGACCAGTCTTAAATAATGTCATAAAATGTCTACCGATTGATTTTGCTAAAACTGCGTCCATTGATGCAGTTTATACAGAACAAAATTTCTATTTGTCAGAATCAAAAATATTGTTTATCATTTTAGAAATTGGGTGGCAGTACTGTTTATAATATAGATACTGTGTTAAACCGATCCCTGATTTTGAACAGTTATAGGACTTAGGCTAAACTAGTATTTACCCAATTGTCAAGTTTGAAAATGTGTTAATATCATTAATAAATGCATTTTTTGAAAATTTTCTCAATTTTGAAAGCATTTTTTAAAATTAAAAACAATGTTTTTTTTTCAAAAATACATGCAGTAACATTTGAGGTTCATAATCATTTATCTTAAATGAAGAATAAATGTATAATTTTGTCAATTTGTTTATGTAAAATTTTATTCATTACTTAAAAATGGATATATCTATTTGTTCGCTTTTTATAAGAAGTCTTTCTGCAACCCGACCTTAAAATATGTATTTTTTGCACTCAAAACTTCCAAGGCCAATAACCACAAAAGTCAGGGGCTGATACAACACTGCATCAATTATAAAAAAAGCCAAAATACAAAAACAAAAATCAATATTTTTCGATTCTGACAAGTGCCACAGCCTAAGGAAAATCTAAAGAATGCTAATGTACAAAAATTTTATGAAAGAATTTTCTAGAATCAATCAGTCAGTTAAGTGCCATATGTCATACACGCTTGGGCAATCATGTCTCGAAAGAGATATGACTGACTGGGCAGAAGATTATCCCACAGTAGGTTGCCATTACTTTCTGTGGTAGACTGGTTGCTAGCCAAGGCTATAGAACCCAATCTGTCCTGTTATTTAACCCATAACTGGAGGGAAGAGGGGGAGTAATACCTTTCCCAAGGGTATCTGCGCATAAGTGAATGCAATGGATTCAACTCGAATAATTACCTCTTTTTTTTTTATGAATGGACCTGTCTATTAAAGTAGAGTCCCCTTTATACATAATTCATTAATTTTTAGAAGGTTACAATACTGATTTATAGTATATTGTTATCTTGAAATTCTTACGTGTGAGAATTATTAAAATAGATTAAAATGAAAAGCCAAGGGATTTTTGTAAAAACAAACCTTATTTGCATGTGCATTTTCAATGAGCTGAGAGAAATCAGAAATGTTTCCATTTGTGTCTGGATACTGAACAATGACACCACTAAATTCACTAGAACTTAAGTCCATTTCTTTCACATCTTTGGTAATCACATCCAGTTTTAACATCCTACAGCAAAAGAAAGCAAATAAATTAATATATACAATATCTACATTCACCTACAGTTATTATATATGTTGTTACAAGGATGCATTTATATATAAAAAATAATAATAATGTTTAAAAAGTTATAGTAAGGAATTCTGTTGAGCCCTACTTACTACAAAAAAGTTTTAATTCATGAAATAATTGTTAAATAGAGAAATTAGGAATAGAATGTTTGGAAGATTCTAGATCATTCCAGAAAATTTGGGAAAGATCGAGATAATTCGAAATGATTCGAGAAATGTGCAAATTAGATGTTAGCCTCTGTAAAAATAGGTTTTGGGAAGATAGTAGTTAGTTGTTATAAGAATTTGCTGACATTATCAACTCCGGCCCGATTCAGGATTTGTATATCCAATATAATTTGAAATCATTCGAGAAATATGCAAATTAGGTGTTAGCCCCTATAAAAAATAGATTTTGGGAAGTGAGTAGTTAAAAGGATTTGCTGATATTATCAACTCCGCCCGATTCAGGATTTGTATAGCCAGCTGAAAGAATCTCTAAGAAAAGTTGCCGACCAAGTAAAACCTGAAAGAGAACCTCATGGAATTATATGGGTAAATAGAAATTTTTACTCTTTCATTGACCAAACTAATAATTATTCTTTATATACACATTTGAGGATTTCCAAAAAGTATAGCACTTAGACTACTTCGCTAGCTTAACTGGGTAAAGATACTTGACACCTTCCTTCCCCTTCGTAACACTTACCCATGACAATTCTTTTTTTTTTTTTTTTTTTTTATAAGCGTTTCACCCCGAGCAAGGCATGTCACTGCCACTACTGTGCAGGGGGCTACGTAGAGTGGAGAAAGGCTGGTTAAATATAGGAAATAACAGAGGGTGGGTAATAGGCGGGTGAGGATACCGAGAATGAGGGTTGGGTAGATGAGAGTGTTGTGAGAATAGTTGGGAGTTAGTGTGATAGGAGGTGTCTATTGACCCTACATTTAAACACCTGGAGATTGTAACTGTCGGGAAAGCAGACTTGTGGAAGGGAGTTCCACAGGCGGGAAGCGCGAGAAAAGAAGCTGTTGGAGTAGAATTTACGGTTACATCTTATTTGTTTAACTGTAAAAGGGTGGGACCTAGTTGCTAATCTAGTATCTCGTGTAAATTCGTGCTTAGGCGGCACCAGTGATCTAAGCTCATCGGAGCAGAAGCCATGAAAGTACTTGTAGAAGAGGCACAGGGAAGCTACATCACGCCGGTGTGAGAGCGGCTGCAGCCGGTCTGCCAAGTCAGTATCAACCACGTTACAGATCCTCCTTTATATTTTGTCAGTAGTACTTGTCAGTAGTAAACCATGTTTGAATGCAAAAAAATTGTAAATTTTGTATATATTTTTATTTGTTTTTTTTTTTTTGTAAATTAAATATTTGTCTGTGATTCAGCTGTGTTTTGATCAGTCATTTTATTCTTTTGTTACAACTTATAACACGTAACTATCTTAATTTATATATTTTTTTATTATTTCACCCCCAAGCAAGGTGATAAAGCCACTAAGATGCAAGGAGGTTACTGAGAGGAAAACTGAGATATTAGTGAGAAAAAAAAGAGAGCACAATACAAAGACGATTCAAGGAGACAAGATGAGAGACTTTGCAACTAAATTTTTCAAGATTTCACAATTAGCAAGTCAGATATAATTCACATTAATTATGGGAATGCTTGATTTCATTTATTTTTTTAACTTTAGCTGTATCAGTTTTTAAAATTAAAATTTATTAATTTCTATTCAGTTGATAATTATATAACTTCAAGTTCCTTTTCATGCTGAAATACTATTATCTTTGAATTCGAGGTTGTTTGGTGGCGTTCCATTTTATAGACACTTTCTGATCTAAAAATCACATAAAGTTGCCAATTTTTATAACAGTTTTAATTAATTTTTTAATTGGTGTAGATAGACTAAACTATCGCCCGGTTCACACTCCACCCATATCTATTGAACAGGTGTAGAGGCTCATCCCTTGTTCCCTATTTAAGATGTGGTTTCCGGCTTTCTCTTTTCCAATCTTTTCACTCTTACGTAACCCCCCTGCACATCAGTGGCATTACCGCCTTGCTCGGGGTGATATGATTCAAAAAAATAAATATATTATTTACATTGTTTGGGCTGTTGTCCTCATCCTTATATTCACAGCGTTTTGGCTGTTTTATGCTCCAGCATTCTTAGGGTGCTTAGAGTGAACTAAACCCTTTATTTAGATCACTCGGGTATATTATTCTCATTCCACATGCCATGTATTTCTAGATGCTGTAGTTATCTCCCTTTGACTCAACTTTTTAAGTTATTTGTTCACTGCTGCTGTAGTCAGGTATTGAACTTTATTAGGTCAAGTCACTGGATCTAACCAATGCTTTTACCCACTGAGCCATGCATCCTTGAGGACATCAGTGTATGAATTTCTGGGACTTATAAACCTAATGGCTTGGTAACCATTTTTAACTAGAGCTCATATTGCAATCTTTGAAGCTAATGATTCTAGTTCCCATATTTGGCTGGCTTAGGAGATTTTTGTGGCCTTGCATATGCGCTGACTCCTTAAATTATTTTAATCTCCATTCTCCTTCCATATGTGGTTAGCTACAGCTGATTTTTCTATCTCCCCTCATGTTACGGCCTTGCAATAATCTTGCAGTCTTAGCTTAAGGGGGCGGCCCATTTTGTCAACACAGTCCTTAGTCATGCTCACCTCTATTGGAGGTTTTACTCAGGAGAGAGATCTGTGAAGCACTTTTGAAGGTCGTCCTGATGTTATATGGACCACAGATACTTTGTATTATCTCCAATAATCTATTCACATAGGGAAGGCAGTTACCCTGGTGCACCCTCCTTTCCACATTCGTTAAAACTGTGGTCATGCACCCTGGGTAGTTGTTATATTGTAGGGTAATGCTTATACACATGTTATCCCAAATGCACTTGTAGCTTTGGCAATCCGATTTGTTATTTTATCATCAAAGGGACGTATTTGCATTCATCTTTGTAGAAGTGACTTACCTCAGCAAGTAAGACTAATGCTTTATCCCTGGAAACCCCAATGGTTAAAGTCACACACAGCTCCACTCCCTCTACCAGTTTCAAGGGCAATTCCCCGCCCAGCTATGTGAAACAAATTAGAAACCATTACTAAGAATTGTAGCACTGACTTACCTCGGTGACCCAAAAGGGCTAGAGTCGCATATATGTTTTGCAAGGGAGTGTAGAGATGGCAAATCGATGAGCTTTGAACGGATGGTGAATCGGACAGTACTTTCTGTTGATAAAGGTGGTGGTGTTGCTTGCAACCATTTTTATTGGCTGGTCCTGGGCGCTCATTAGCTGAGTGTTGGCTGGTTTTTTTTTTTGGTTTTTTTTTAATCATCTCACCCCAAGCAAGGCATTCCACTGCCACTATTGCGCATGGGGCTACATAGGGGAAGGTAAAGAGAAGGAGTGGATAGACATAGGGAATGTCAGGAGAAAGGTGACAGATGAGTAAGGATACCGAGGATGAGGGTTGGGCAGATGGGAAGAGTGCTTGCTAGAATGGGAGCAGGTTAGTGTGTTAGGAAGTGTCTATTGACCTTACATTTAAACTCCTGGAGATTGTAGCCGTCGGGGAAGCAATCGTTTGGAAGAGAATTCCACAGTCAGGAAGTGCGAGGAAAGAAACTGTTGGAGTAGAAGTTACGGCTGCATTTTATCGGTTTCACTGTAAAAGGGTGGGATCTAGTTGCTAATCTAGTAGCTCATGCAAATTCGTATTTAGGGGGCACCAGTGATCTAAGTTCATCGGAGCAGAAGCCGTGAAAGTATTTATAGAAAATAAATTAGGTTAGGTGTATAAAAACACGGTATGCTCATTTAAGAGGGGTTGAGTTTTTCATTTGTGACAGTGAGTGACAAATTGGACATAAGTATGGATTTGTTTTACCTAGTGAACTTATTGAATTCCTATCACCTTTTTTTTCCTGTGTGTGATTCCAACCAATTTCATCGTTTGTGCCAGCGAGTGGCATATTGGACATTGAGACGAGAAGTGTGGATTTGTTTTACCAAGTGAATCTATCGAATTCTTATTACCTTTCTTTTCCCATGTGTAATTCCAACCAATTTTTTTGTAACAATCTTACCTTCTAAATATGTAAATAGATTCGCATGCATGTTTTTTTTCTATCAAACTGTATCTGAATATCTGGAAATTGATGAACTGGTGGAGACTGTCTGACACCCAACTCTACTCCTCAAAATCCAGTCAGGTCTTTTGACCTTTTTATTTTATTGTTTAGAAATAAAGTAACTATTTTTATGTTGTCATAAAAAGAATTGTTTATGATTTTTTAAGTAAGTAGAAATAGAAAATAATTGACTTAAAAAATGTGTGATTTAGCAGCAGAGTTAACTTTTCATACACCTCATTTATAATATCAAAAATTATCAGACTGAATTTATTGAATTTAATTATATTATCTTTACATAACATCCTTAACATGATTTTTCATCAATTTTATAATATAAAAATATTGTGCTTTTGTTTTTAATGATAAAGAAAACCTGAATTCAACATGCTTTTCCAAAATACCTTTTAGAAAAACAAAATACTCATAAAAAATTAAATTTTATCAGTAATAAATTTGAACAACAATAACAGAAAAAAAATACTAAATTAATTATGTTACCTGTAATGGTATTTTTAAATAAATTTACCTATGTAAAAACAAATCAAAGAAAGAGTTTTGGGAAAAAAATTATTAAAAACTAAATGCAACAAAACATTAAAATTAACTTTCTTAGAAAAGACTTTGTAAGACAAGCTAGAAAAAAATCAGGTTAATAAATTATTTCTTCATATCAAGTAAAATCAAAATGTTACATTTTAATAATAAGAAGCAAAGTAAAAATTCAACAAACCTTTTTCATTTAATAGAAATACAGATTACACAAAAATAAGGTTGATCATTCATGTTTTTGCTTTTATGAATAAGAATTTCATAGAGAAGAAATTTAAAATTCACTTTAAGTGAAAAATGTTAACTTCTATGTTACAAAATCAAGTTTACTAAATAATATTTTTCTGGTGAATTTTGCACAAAACCTTTTTTCTTGCAATGAAAACAAAACAATATAGCATGGTTAAAAGAAATTAAATATATCTTATACTTTGATTAAATAAGTTACAGTTATTCCAAATGTAAAAAGGAAAGATTTCTGAAGCCAAGTACAGCATCCAGCTGCCAACAACCCAAAGTAAAACTAAAACACTTTATTTTTTTTCTTTTTAATCATATCACCCCAAGCAAGGCGGTAATGCCACTGATGTGCAGGGGGCTACATAAGAGTGAAGAGATTGGAAAAGAGAAAACCGGAAACCACATCCTAAATAGGGATGAGCCTCTTCACCTGTTCAATAGATGTGGGTGGAGTGTGAACCAGGCAATAGTTTAGTCTATCTACTCCAATTGAGACAGGCCTCTAGTTCGGTGCAAGAGTTGCACTATGATTTGGCCTTTAGTAAAGAAGGCCATTTTTTAAATGTTAATTTCAGATGAAACAAAAAAAAAAAACAATTAAGAAGCTTAGGTTACAATTAATGAATATGTAATTGTAAGTAATAAAATTTAACAAAAATAAACGTAATAAAAAAAATAAGCTAAGATCTTTCATTTGAGTGAGGGAAGCAAGGAATTTAAAAAAAAACCTTCAAACGAAAAAGACTAACAGCAGACAAGATAGAATGAAAATTTCAGTTTTAGGAAGCCAAAGATCTTAAAAATGACTTTTCAGAATTTAAATGAAGCTTTTAAAGATTTAATTAGAAACCATTTTTAAAAAAAATGGTTTCCAATTTGTTTGACAGAGTTGCTAAAATGTTAAACTCAAACTATTTTCCAATAACAAATGAATTATTTTAATCCCTCTTCAAAGGGACGTTAATCTAGAAAAAAAAATTAAAGTATACTTACTTTGCTCTTGTATTGACCACAGCGAGTGTTTGTGGGTGACAATTTATATCCATATAAAACTTAGTTTTCTTATTTTGTCTGAAGAGAAATAAAAGAAAAATAAAACAATAAAAATATTACTTACACTATTTATATTCAGGCTATTGTCCTCATCTTTGTAGCCTTCCTAGGGTTAACAAAATCACGTTGTCAGTTTCCTTTTTAAACTTATTAGGTTCAACCAAACCCGACTTTAGTTTTATAACTTCTACTTTACTAAAGTTACTTTGGTAAATCACACATACAATTATAATTATGCCTTCGAACAATACTTATTTTTCTCAGTCTCTAATCATTATATACCCATATATATTCTGTGTATCGTTTCATTCCTGCCACACAGCACCACTAATTACTTGAGAACAAGGTCAGTTGCGACACATTATTTCTATATGACATACATACATTCTTAATCTCTTTAATTTTATAAAACAATGATCTTCATCTCTAAGGTTAACCATTATCTATCCTACATATCCTTATTATATACACTTCTTACCTCCTCCTCTTTCATATAACAACCTCATTCAGACTCCTGAGAGATGCACTCTTGATCACTACAATCATAACCTTCTCAAGTCCTGGGTCAATCATTATCACCCCAGATGGAGGTCCAAGCAATTTCTCCAGCGGCCGTTCTCCACGCTGTGATGTTGCCAGGGGTTGGTTGAAAAAGTCGAAGTCTCAAGCTGGAGGTACAAGATAAACTATTGAAGGAACGAACTTCCACAACTTGGATGAATTTAATCGATGCTTCATTTCATTCAGAGTTAGTCTTGCAGTTGGGGCAGGCGATGTGACACTCAGCTCTAACTAATTAATGGAGATCAAATGCCAAACCAACCGACTCAGACAAACGGAGTTTCCCTTCTTCAGTGTGCCTGGCACATGTAGCTACTTCAAGCACACGCCCGGCTGAACTGAACGGCTTGGAAAAATCACTTGTATTTATATTGAAATAATCGGAAGTCCACTAGAGACCATCAGCTTAAAACAAAAGATAAGCATTGGTGACTTAAGTCCAAAATTTCGAGGTACTTAAATTTCGCTTCCTTTGATGTGTAAACATCCCACAGACATCCCGTCTGCACTCAGCCTCCAACGATGTATTTTCCAGGATGTTTTTATCTTAATAAAGCTTAGTGTGAAGGCTGTCGGATGTTTTTATAGCCCTGACACTTTACCCATAACCAGGCGGTTTTTTATTGTCTGGAGAATGGGAAAATTCTATTATCTTTTCTTTATTTTCTTAATGTGTGGTCAAGATACAGTAAAGACAGTTTTGACCAGGTCACCTAAAATCTATTTCCTAAATGTTTATCTTTTATCACATCAAATCTATTAGTCAAATATTTTATTGGAAGACTGGTAAGATTTAACAGTAATCTGATGCCCTTTTCTCTTCTACAAATTTACTCATGAAAGAAAAAGCGTTTATTTATTTTTTTCCTCTTCTTTTTCACTTAGTACTTTTGTTAAACAAAACACATGTTTTTAAACTATTTTTCGATTCTTAACCATTTTCTATTCTTAATCTATTATAATACATATTTTACAAATCCACCTTAATATACACCTAGTTATATCATACTACAATCTTGGGAAATCTTCCTCTTTCACAGGACAATTTGGGGGTGTAGCTTTTCTAGCTGATCATGGCTCTATATTGAAATATCAAATTTCTTTTTTGAAGTTTCTGGGTCTTCCAGATGATATTAAATAACATCTATTCAAAAGTATTAGAAGCCTTTTTTCATATTTTCCAGGATTTTTTATCTTAATAAAGCTTCATGTGAAGGCCATGTTTTTATAGCCCTGACACTTTACCCTTAACCAGGTGTTTTTTTATTGCCTGGAGAAAGGGAAGATTCTATTATCTTTTCTTTATTTCCTTAATGTATTGTCAAGATACAGTAAAGACAGATTTTGACCTGGTCACCTAAAATCTACTTCCTAAACGTTTATCTTTTATCATATCAAATCACTTAGTCAAATATTTTATTGGAAGACTGGTAAGATTTAACAGTAATCTGATGCCCTTTTCTTTTTCACAAATTTACTTATAAAAGAAAAAGTGTTTATTTATTTTTCCTTTCCTTTTTCACTTAGTACTTTTGTTAAACGAAACACATTTTTAAACTATTTTTCTATTTTTAACCATTTTCTATTTTAATCTATTATAATAAAATACATATTTTACAAATCCACCTTAATATATGCCTAGTTATCGTGTCACACCTACATATACTCATAATATGCACTTCTCACCACAACCTCTTACAATCATACGACAACCTCATTGAGACTCCCATGAGGATGCTTCTATGAATGTTACAATCTTAACCTCATCATTATTCCTAAATTATGCCCTCCAGCCTTCCCCAGACTGATATCAATATAGGTAGCTTATCTATATCAATATGGATAGCCTGCATGGAATTCTTAACTAAAACCTTTATTTGATCTATGGGTAGACTGTTCTCGTTCCACTGCTCAGGTCTAGGAATATCTCAGCTAGTTCTTATTTTTATTTAGTACAGTTATTGCTCTCTTGTTTCTACTAAGTGGTTTGAAGTCACAATCACTATATCATAAACTTCAAAAAGATTTAATCCACTAGGACAATTTGTTGTAGTGAACTTGGAGCCTTAAACCTAAACTGCCTGCTGATTCGAGCTGATGCCCATGTTTCTGAATAGAAAAATTGTCTAGCATGACACAGTGAATCAACTTTTTTAATTTCAAAGTTTGAAACAAAAACAAAACAGGGATATCAACTCAAACGGTTAAAAGGGATATTTAAATAGCAAAGGTGATTGCATACGCAGATGTTTCCTGTACTAAAAAGAAAAATACACATGTACGTACAAAATATATTTCCGAAATGCTTTTTCTATAACAAAAACTATAACCATCTTGTATATTTACCAGACTAGTGGCATATTTCTCTGCTTCTATACTTGCCAAATCTCTCCCTCTCTTGTACTTACCTCTGGCACAAAGTCAAAGCTTCAGCTGCTGCAGTAGCTTCATCTAACAAAGATGCATTGGCAACTTCCAGTCCAGTCAAATCGCACACCATCGTTTGATAGTTCATTAAGTTTTCCAGTCTTCCTTGAGCAATTTCAGCTTGGTAAGGTGTGTATTGTGTCACCCTAGAACAAAGAAAATAAAAAACTTATTTACATTGTTCAGACTGTTGTCCTTATCTTTACAGCCATATTCATAACATTTCAGCTGTTTCACACTTTGCACTTCTTCAGCATGATTAGAATTTCAAACCAAACCCTTTACTTTGATCCCTGGGGTATGTTGTTCTCATTCCATGAGCCATGCTACTTACAGATGTTTTAGTTATCTTCCTTTAACTCAACTATCTAAGTTATTTGTTCACCACTACTGTAGCCAGGTACTGAACTCACAACCTTTTGGGTCAAGTTACTGGATCTTAGAAGTATAGACAAATATAGAACTTAATACATCATGCTATAATGGAGCTAGAGCAGAATAAAATGGAATGAAGTCTGCAATTTTATACAAGATACAGCACTATAGTCAGCTGTAAAGGGAGAAACTAAATCCAATCTAATCTTATTTATAAATGGAACTGTCTGTGTGTGTGTGTCTCCGTTACCTATAGACTCCAAATCGGCTGAACCGATTTTCTTGAAAATTTACACAGTTGTACTACAAGCATCAGCGAGTGTTCTTAGCTAGGTTTTGTGTCGAGGTACCCCTGATAAATATCGAAAATCAATAATCGAAAAAATCAGGTTATAGAAGGAGTGGTCCGATTTTAATCAAATTTGATACACTCATAGACAAAGACATAAGAAATGATATTCAGAAGTTTCAAGGTTGCAGTTCTTACAATAGTGCAGAAAATCAATTATATATATATATGTATATATAAAAGTCAAGATCTTTGTGTATGTGTCTGTTTATCTGCCTGTATGTCTGTATTTTTTCAGCCCTTTATTTTAGATTTTGCTTCGGGTTTGGCTCTAAGTAGGTATAATTGTAGTTCTTAGTCTCAGCCATGATACCATTTACTCAGAGGACTTATTTAGCCTTCAAAATTCAGTTTACGACAAAAAAAACTTATTTGATATCAATACCAGGAAATCAAAATTTGACTTACATCCATTCATTTTTCTTTCAGTCTACGGTTTTGCTTTAACTGGAAACAACTATTGAATACTTATATGCATAGCTTGCATCATCAGCATATTTGATTTTCTTAATGCATTTTATTTAATGATATGGATAGATTTTTATTTTAGTTTTTTTTATTTGAAATCTTAATATACTTCGAAAGACTGAGTATTTGTTGATATTTATGAGATGAGGTAGTATTTACAGTATTTACATTATTCGGACTATTGTCCTCATCTTTTTTTCTGCCTTAAATTACCAAACTTGAAGCTTTTCGAATTCCTAAAGCGACAGTCGTCTCAGAGATGTAGCCTTCCACATCTGAAACATGGATTAATTTTCCCTTTTCTGCTTTTTCTTTTGTTTTGATATATGCACATTCATTTTCCAGAATTTCTTTGACATCGCGTCTCAGATTTAGGATTCGACATTTGTCCGATATTTTCTATAGTGTAAGTTTATTGTTTTGTTTGCCTACTTACCCACCCAAACTGGCCAAAAGAAACCTGGAATAAAAACCTATTTTATATTATTGGAAACAAAGTTTGAGTTTTCATTCCCCAACATTATTTTCATCTTTCATTTCCTTGTGAACAAGTAACTGGTTTTCCCAAGCTTTTGGTCCACACCAATACAAAACATGATTAGAGACCAAAGTCTGGGTAATCATTAGCTAATCAAAGGAAAACTGGGTGAGAGACCCATTGTATGTTTATATCTCCTCTGACCTAGTTCTAATAGTTCAACGGAGGAAACACGAGTTTGTAACTTTTAATACCTCTATTTTCTTCATTTATGATAAATAGTTCAAGTCACAATAAAGCTTCATGCTTTGAATGTCAACTAGGTCTGAAGTTGCTCCAATGCCTTTTACCATGTTTTATCTTCAAAAAAAGTCAGATTAGACCAAAATGAAGTACTGTTAACATATTTGGGCTGATGGGGCTCAATCATCAATTCCCAATCTTCATAGAACCATTTACAGTCTTGTGGAGGATGCATCCCTTTCCCCATGGACTCCATGTTGCTACTCTATTACTACCTCAAATTTATATCATAAACCTCATAGAGCAATGCTCTACATTGTGTCTCTCAAGCCTTGTATTGAGTGAGATATAGCTTAAAGAAAAAAAAAGAAATAATTTATGAGTATGAAGCAGGTGTAGATTGAAAAAAAAAACAACACTAATGGCAATAACAGGTAAGAATAATCAAGTAACAAGAAAGTATTTAATATTCATATTAAGTTCTAAAACATCAATAAGCACAAAACTAATTTTAACAGGTGAAGAGGCTCATCCCTTGTTTCCTGTTTAGGATATGGTTTCTGGCTTTCTTTTTATTTTTTCCAATCTTTCACTTTTTTTTTCTTGTCTCTCTTTTTTTTTTTTCTTCTCAATTGGAGTAGATAGACTTAACTATCGCCCAGTTCACACTCCACCCACGTCTTTTGAATAGGTGAAGAGGCTCATCGCTTGTTTCCTGTTTAGGATATGGTTTCCGACTTTCTCTTTTCCAATCATTTTACTCTTAAGTAGCCCCATGCACATCAGTGGCGTCACTGCCTTGCTTGGGGTGATATGATTAAAAAAAAAAAAACTTCAGAATCTACCAAATCACTTGTGGTCCTGGGTATGACAGTAAACTGCATCCAGCAGCAAGGCCTCCAATTAAGAGGTTGTGAGGAGCATTAAACCACCTCTTAATTGCTGTTTTTCTCAGGTCCACCCTGACCCAAAGTGGTAGCACCTGTTAGGGTCCCAGCCATGGACAAATAGTTAACCCCCAAAGTGGGATCAAAACACTATGAAAGTATAAAAATAGACATTTATAGAAAAATATATATTTCTGAAGGAAAACCTACCAACAATACATTTTTGAAGGGAAAAAAAAATTACCAGCAATACATTTTTGAATACAAAATTAGAAAATATTTTCAGTTTTCTAAAATAAATAAAATTTTTTAAAAAATTTTTCATCAAAATCTGACTAAATCAACCTTCTCACTTTAGTCAGTCAGTTAAGTGCTATATATGATGCACGTTTGGGCGAACATGTCTCTTTTGACATGGGCAGAAGATCATCCCGCAAAAGTTTGCCAATACTTTCTGCGGTAGACTGGTTACCAGCCAAAGCTATAGAACCCAATCTTGTCCTGTCATTTAATCCATTAGTGGAAGGAAAAAAACGGATTAATACCTTTCCCATGGGTATTTGCGTGTAAGTGAATGCAAGGAATTCTCAGTATAACCGAACATAAAAAAATGTTAAAACCCCATCTTTTTGGTATTAAATAACTCACAGAGATTAATATGCTATTAAACAAAACTCAAATTCAAATCACTTGTAAGCCACGGGGGAATGAACTCACTCTCCTTCATGCTTATATACAGTGGTACCTCTACTTACAAAATTAATTCATTCTGGAAGCCATTTCATAACGTGAAAATTTCATAAGTAAAGACGCTTCTTACCCTATAAATGCCCTAATCAGTTCCAAGCTCCCCAAAATTCGGACATAAATTTTTTATAAATTATAAAGATGCAAAACCCGTAACAAATCCATGTTAGAATTAGATTACTGCACAATAAACATAGAAATGAGAGTTGTACTTAATGTAAAGAATAAACTGAGGCTTCGGTGATCCTCATGGCCCTACGGGAAAACAAAGAGGATGCTGGGTATACGCACATACACATAGAGGTCCCTCTTAGCCAATGGGATGCCAGGAAGATGCTGGGCAATAGCCAACGGCAGAGCAGCTCAGGTGCACCACTTTCAAACCAAGATACAGGATGCTACAAGTATGTTTACTTTTGGTGGACTGTGAGCTGCGAGTAGCAGCACTATTTTGAAATTTTCACCTTTCGTATCCTGTAATTTCTTTCGTAACAAGAGGCAATATTTTTCTGAAGAGGTGTTTCGTAACCTAAAACTTTTGTATGTATAGCCTTTCATAAGTAGAGGTACCACTGTATAATTGGTGATAAGAAAAATTAGTAACAAATCATGTGTTGTCAACGTAAAGAGGTTAACAGAAGAGACTTACCAATTTGTTTATTAGTCTTAAGTGAATAAAGAAATGATCATGGAAAGATATAGGCACACAAAAAAAAAACGTTATAGCCAATTATAGAAAACATCAGAAAATGTTTTTATCTGATAAAAATAAATAAAATTTTTAAAAAATGTTAAAAATAACTTACAAAAGAAACTCAAAATATAAAAAAAACCAAAAAAAAACAATTTTTTTAAATTTTTTAAATTGAAAAAAAATATTTTAAAAATATAAAAAAAGGATTTTGAAACAATAATCTTAAAAAAATGAATTAAAAAATAAACAAAATTACAGATGACGCTGAGAAGTATAACATTAAGGGGACAATAAAACATGAAAACAAATGTGTATATCTCGGATAAAATTCTGTTGAGTTTATTATTTTAATAGTGAATCATTTTTTTTTTATAATGATGCCAATATTGTATTTAATATTTCCCAAATTGCTGGTAACTTTACTTAAATTTAAAAATCGAGGAAGGGAATAAAGCATAGGCAACCTTAAGAAATTTTACTAAAGTTGGTACACGTGATCAGAAGTGCATCAGTAAAATGACATTCTCTTGAGAAACTTTGTGGTAATTAGAAAAAAATTCATGCTAATCACCTGAACATATTTTTTTTTTTTTTTAAATCATATCACCCCAAGCAAGGCGAAAACGCCACTGATGCGCAGAGGGCTATGTAAGAGTGAAAAGATTGGAAAAGAGAAAAACCGGAAACCACATCCTAAAGAGGAAACAAGGGATGAGCCTCTTCACCTGTTCAATAGACGTGGGTGGAGTGTGAACTGGGCGATAGTTTAGTCTATCTACTCCAATTGACAAAAAAAATAATAAAATTAAAAAAAAACGAGTGAAAAGATTGGAAAAGAGAAAAACCGGAAACCACATCCTAACCAGGTGTTAGGGCGCCACTCCTATTTGACTACAAATGGACTGTTCCCATTGCTATAAATAGCAATGGTGGATTCTCTACAGGGGGTCATAGAGAGTCACTTGAGAGTCTCTAATGAGTTACTGAAGAGTCAGTGCGAGTCAGTGAAGAGTTAGTCACACTTCCGGTGGCGTACCGAAAGTAATCACGTATACACACGTCTTACGACGGATTGGACTCTTGTATCTTTCTATTGTAAATATTACTAATCACTTCTGTACATACTAACCGTCTTTCCGCGGAATACAACTTATATTCTGATTCTGTTGTTGAGTTATTCATTTATACTTGGCGACATAACACCAGGAAACAAGGGATGAGCCTCTTCACCTGTTCAATAGACGTGGGTGGAGTGTGAACAGGGCAATAGTTTAGTCTATAGAGTACATTAAGAGCCAAAAATCAAATAACAGTTCCAAAAGTGTGTCTCGTCAAAAATTAAAACTTTTTGCATTGGCAACAGACTTTTCTAAATATCCTTTGCTGGTCCTTTTGTTGGGCAGGCCAAATATAATTCAAAAGATATACCCGAAGAAATAATGCAAATATTTAATTAAAGAAAGAATAAATAAAAGAATTGCATTAAAACATCAATGACACACCATATTAGAAAGATTTTGGTAGTGTTAAAGAATTGTCTGAAATATAGTTGAAGTTAGATGGAGATGCACTCGTTTATATAGGATCTCAGGAAATTATGAAATAATCCCATTTTTACATATGTTCAGCTTGTAAGACATGAGGATTTGTTTAAGTTGGTTATTCATTTGTTGTTTCAAATTTGAAAGTCATAGGAAAGGATTTGGCTTAAAATAGAGCTGCCAGATTCTGTTCTAATGTTCTTCATTAAAAGCACATGCCAAAAAAAGTTCCTATCATCCATATATTCACGTGCACATGAAAAGCAAGAAAGAATTTTCATTCATATCTAGCCGAAAGATAAAAATTGCCTGTTAATATTCAGAATCAAAGAAAGAGAGAGGGCGAGAGATGGGAGAGAGAGAGGGCGAGAGATGGGCAAGAGAGAGAGGGCGAGAGATGGGCGAGAGAGAGAGGGCGAGAGAGAGAGAGAGAGAGAGAGAGAGAGGGCGAGAGATGGGCGAGAGAGAGAGAGAGGGCGAGAGAGAGAGGGCGAGAGAGAGAGAGAGGGTGAGAGATGGGCGAGAGAGAGGGCAAGAAGAGAGAGAGAGAGAGAAGGCAAGAGATGGAAAGGGGGATAGAGAAAGAAAGTGAAAAATAAAAAAATGAGAGGAAAAAAAACAAAAAGTGGGAAAAGTAAAAGAATGAAAGGCCGAAGTAAATTTTAAAATTTGAATGCATTACACAATTGAAAGAAGGCTGAATAATGTATTGGCCTGAATAAATCGATTTAAATCGAAGCTAAAATTAGAGTAGAAACTGCTGTAAAATATTTCATCTCAGCCAATACAAAAAGGTCAAGAAAATATTTTGAGCAAAATGGTACATTAAAAATAACAGTTCAATATTTGGTATAATAAAAATACTTCATCTAAGATTTCCATATTTACTGGAAGCAAAGACACACCATACCCAGCATCATTTTCGTTTTAGTGGAGAGATAAGTGGTAGGTTTGTAATGTAATGTTCAATCTTATAAATTTATTTTGGCAACAAAAAAAAAAATCAGACAGAAATGGTCTTGGAAAAGTCATGATTTTATTTTTTCTAATACCTTACCCCATCTATAGATATATAGTGGGGTAGACTAGATTTTGCAGCCTTGATTGGCAACAGACTTCAAACACCAAGTGTGGAGCCCACAAGGCAAATGTACCACTGGATAAAAATGAGAGAGGAGCCATGAAGTCTGAGATCATCTTTTAGCAATAAGCTTCTCATTCTAAAAGGAACCCCACAAAGATTGATGTGAAAATCTCGCGTTTTACCACATAGATCATCAGAGCAATGGTCTTACGTATATCTTTAAGGTGAAAAATGCAGTAACTGATGCCCAAGTATGGAAAGCGTTCATTTTGACATCTGATTTGATGAAATTATTGTATTAATTTAGTCAAGAAAAGACAATTACTTACCAACCAGGATTTTCAAAGATGTTCCTCAGAATTGTATGGGGTGTATATGTATTGTAGTAACCAATTCCAATGTAATTTCGCCAGATGGAATTCTTGCTAGCAATATTGGACAGATGCTGAAGAATTTCATGTTCCCCTGGAGAGAAATCATGGCAGAGAATGTTAAGAACAATAAAGAAATAAACTTAATTCCAATACTGACTCAAATAATTAATAAGGAAGAAAAAAAATTGAAGGGCACGGGATTATCAATACTTTATGTATAGCTTAACACAAATTTAGGAAAAGTGAAAAGAAAGATGAAGAAAGAAAAAAAAACATTTAAAATACTGGATTTAACTTGCACTTAAACACTGACATGGATGAAGAACATGTAACCATCTTAGCTGCAAATCAGTTCTGAAGAGATGGGCGAGAATTATATCAGTGATTCTCAAACAGAAAACCTTTGAGACACAAAAGACAAAAATTTATAGGGAAGAATTTTTATGATACATTTAAAAGGAAAACATACTGTATAGACAAATACAAAAAAAAAAACAAAAAAAACAAAAACAACCAATTTTGTTGGTGCCAATCCAAGGTGAATGATTGCAAAAATATTCCCTTCCCCTAATTTATCGACAAATCCTACAGATGCATGCCGCGATGGTTTTCCTAACAAATAAAATGGACCACTTCTGTCTCATCCACCATATTTTGCCCTTGTCTTGAAGTCAGAATACTAGAGTCACTTGACTGTATCCCTTTCATATGTGAACATCATTCTTTATAAACTTGGATTTATTAATGATGCTTTGCCTAGTTTTGTCTCTTCAGTGGGTATCAGCAATTCATTAATACTCACTCACACACAATATATATATATAAGTGCATGTGAGTTTGCATAATATTATTTTATCCTGTTTTCTTCTTTATTGAAAATTTTGACAATTCTTTGCTGGACAGTTTTGTCAATTACATTTAATCATGTCAAATTACTTTACAAATTTTAAATTCCATAAATTATCACTGTGTTGTGGTACAATGGATATCAGCTCAGAATAAAAAAATCAGAAAACAAGTTTGAATTCCAGTTGAGTTCGTTGTATTCACTTATGCACAAATCTCCTAGCAGGATAGATTGAGTTCTATAACCTTGGTTGCCAACCAGTCTACTGCAAAAAGAAATGGCAACCTATTGTGGAACGATCTTCTGCCTAGTCAGTCACGGATCTAAAGTGACATGATTGCCCAAACGTGTATCATGTATGGCAACTGACTGATTGATTTATCACTGGAATTGAGACAAATAAATAAAAAAAAAAATGAATATTCAACTTCAGGAAGAAATTGAAAAAAATCTGGTGATGGCAACAGAAGCGTAGTGATTTGCAACACAGACAATCATAGATTCACATCTTCATTGCCATTAATTTTAAATGGCACTTAAGTTGATGGTTCTTTAATGCAGCCTGTTTTAAATATTTAACAGCAGATTTTCATCTTAGAGAACCTTTTTACTTTTTATTACTATGGCTGATGCTAACCTCCATGACAGTGATACATTGTACCTTCTTGAGTTAACATATTTTTGCTGACATGAAGTGGAAAGATTATATTGAATCAATTGCTAGGTCTGATGCTCGTAAAGTTGGTTCATTGTGTAGAGCTAAACAATTTTTTCTTGCCAGTATCTATCTTACACATTTGTAATTCTACCATTTATCCATACATTGAATATTGCTGCCACATCTGATCTGGTACTTCTGTTATGTATTTAAAGGTTCTTGATAAAATCTAAAGAAGAAACTGCAATGTTATTTGTCATGACCTGACATCTCAGCTTCAGTTACTTTCTCCCTTGATGTAACAGGTTCCCTAAGTCTTTTCTAGAAAAAATTTTGTTGTGGTGAAACTTTGCCACAAAGTTGTACTGACCAGTCTGTGCCGTAAGTAAGACACGGAACAAGAAGGTAGGTTCAAAAAAGTGTATTAGTATAACAAGAAACAAGATATTTAATGAAGTGTTAATAATACAAGGCAACCAAAAAAAGTTCTGTTTTTTGATTAGTCATTGAATGAAGTTGAAATATATACGAAATGTGTGTAGCAATTATTTTCAAATTCAGACAGCCGGAAGTAGGAACATCAGACATTATAAAAAACATGCACACTGTGCCCGGCCATCAGTTATAAGCCAGATAGCTGTGAGAAGGATGGAAGTGTCTAGAGATCTCATTCGGAGCTGTTTGCTTTACGACTTCAAAGGGGGCTTATCAGTAGCTGCATGAAGTCGGCGTGTATGTTATGTATTTGGGGATAGTTCTGTGGATGAGTGTACTGCAAGGCGTTGGTTTCGAAAATTCAAGTCAGGAGATTTGTCTCTCCATGATGAGCCTCGCAGTGGACAACCACAGGTCTTGAATGACAGAGTCCTGAAGGCGGCCATTGAAGAGAACAGTAGTCTAACGTGTGGCGAACTTGCAAGACAGTTCAATGTTTCTGATGAAACAGACTTCACCTGCACCACCTAAGTAAGATGTACAAACTGAGCAAGTGGGTCCTGCAAAGGACAATGAGTGGCAGCCTGCGTACTGCTGCTTTCTCGCCACTGTACCGCATCCTTATTCAATTGAGTGCGTACCAGTGATGAAAAGTGGGTTCTGTATGAAACTCCCAAGCATTCCAGATATTGGTTGTCTACTCAGGATGTTGTCCCTCACATCGTAAGACTGCCTATGCACCCATGCAAGATTATGCTTTGTGTCTAGTGGACAGGTCGTCAAGTGGTTCATTTTGAACTGCTACCAACAGGCCAAACGGTCACTGGAGACCTATACTCGCAGCAACTGAAACGTATGCAACAAGCATTATGGTGAATTGCAAAGGTGTGCTTTTCCTCCATGACAATGCCAGGCTGTATGTCGCGCGAGTGGTCAGGGATACCATACAGCAACTTGGGTGGGAGACTTTCTGCCATCCACCTTATTTACCTGACCTCGCACCATCCGATTACCACCTCTTCCACTCCCTGGATAATCATCTTTGTAGGAAACCCTTAACCAATGAAGCAGACTTGTGCAAAGCTCTCAGAGACTTCTACCGCAAGGGCATTGAACAGCTGGAGACACGTTGGCTGGATGCTGATGGTAATTACTTCGAAGACTAAATATAAATTACACATACTGTGAAACATTTTCTTTTTTACTTTAAAAATAGACAGAACTTTTTTTGTTACCTTGTAAGTGATATAGAAATAAGTAAGTCTGAAAGTATTAGTACGTTGCCTGACTAGTAACTGTCGTTAACTTCTCTCATTAACTGATCTACTTGACTGCTTGTAACTGTGATATTTATTCACCTTCCCACTTAAGGCAAAATGTGGCACAAGGGCTTTTTAATGTGGGTAATCCAGGCCATATAGCCCGGCCAAAAATTTCTGTCTACTTTTTCCCAGACGAGACTCTACCCATCAGCGGAGCCTTGATGGGGTTAATACTCTCTACCCAAAAGTAGAGAGCTCAACAGTACACAAGGCAGTTACCGGTCATAACTGCTCTCTAGAAGTCATGCTGGTAATTTATATACAGCAAGAGGAAGAGTCCATTCCACGTTTGAGGGCACTATAACAACTTTCATGGTAATTGTTTGGATGAAATTTCCACTGGTAGATAGACTTCATGAATTCAAAGTGCAGTACTAGATTGGCAGCTAGGTCTCATCTGTTCACAGCTGAAATGGCAAGATATAACCTTAGGTTCTATTCTAACAGTTTCTTTTCTCACACTTTTCAATATCTCTGACACTCAGTAATCCATTGTCTTAATGGCTTTATTACTACTTATATCAGTCAGTTAAGTGCCATACGTGATACACGCTTGGGCAATCATGTCTCGAAACAGACATGACTGACAGGGCAGAAGATTATCCCGCAGTAGGTTGCCATTGCTTTCTGCGGTAGGATGTGCATTGTGGTGCATTGGATATCAGCTCAGAACGGGAAATCTGGGAGCCGAGTTCGAATTCCAGCTGAATTCATTTCATTCACTTACGCACAAATACCCTTGGGAAAGGTATTAATCTGTCTCTTCCTTCCAGTTATGGGTTAAATAACAGGACAGATTGGGTTCTATAGCCTTGGTCAGCAACCAGTCTACCGCAGAAAGCAATGGCAACCTACTGCGGGATAATCTTCTGCCCAGTCAGTCTCATGTCTCTTTCGAGACATGATCGCCCAAGCGTGTATCACGTATGGCACTGAACTGACTGACTACTTATATATGTGTGTGTGTATATATATATATATATATATATATATATATATATATAAATGGTTAATATAAAGTTTGAATAAAACCAAAAAATATTTCTAATATTTTATTTGCCAATATTAACAGATAAATATTTACATGTGAACAATTGTTCTCATCTTTGTTATGATATCCCAACTCCTCATCCTAGAAAATCACACAAGAAACAAATAACTGATTTTTTCCATTTTTTTTCAACTGACCATCAAATTTTAATTCTCTTTTTCCTTACCAATCCACTGCTACTCCTAACTGACCAATGGACATCTAAGGACACACTTTAACACTAATAGCCAATGTCTGACCTGACTAAAGAAATATAGAATGAACATTTTTTTTTCTTAAATATAATCTATTATCATGTAAACAATGACAGTTGAAAATAAGTATATCAACGCCTGGGAGTAAGCAGCTTGCTGAGAACCAAGCCACATTTATGAGGAAATTGTTTGGTTTTATTTATAAAAAATACAAAATATTCATAAAATGATATGATGATAATAGATCCAAAATAGATTCAACTTTACAAGGAATTTGTAAACAAATTTTGACCTTTCAGTAACCATTGTTCCATTTAACATTACATAACCAAGAGATTAAAATTGTTTTTTATTTTATATAAGATTTTATAAAATTTAGTAGAATGAATAATTTTATTTTTAAAACAAGAAATAGTTTTGTTATTTTTAAATAAATGATACTGGGTTAGTATTAGCTGTAGCCTCAAGGCCCCTTTTAAAACTAGAAAAAAAAAAAGAAATATATAACATTTATTTTTCAGATTTAATGTGGCTTTTTTTAAACTAATTTGAAATAATATATACTGGAGAATTTGGGCCTATTTAGATGGGGCATTTTTTTTTTTTTAAATTAGATTGAAATTTTGATGCATCAGATGCAGATCATCTGTCAGTTGCATCTTTATCCTTGGGCAGAGTGTGGCTGTTGTATCTGTCCCAGGACAGATATGCATCTGAGAAAAATTATGATGAGAGGTGCTTGGTCCCAGGGAACAGTGTCCCATTGCACCAAAGGGTTGTACCACTGGTTATCACTGGGGCCAGTGTGACTAACAGTTGTAAGAATTGGGCAATTTTTGGCCTTGTCCTGCGCACACATTCTAGTTCCCCACATAAAATCTCAACCTCACATCTGCTTCTTTGGGGTAAATATTCATATCTTACCTGCTGAGTCAGGTGAGATCATCATCTCTCAGTTGTGTCTGAGGACAGACATGCAATTGTGAAAAATTATGCTGAGAGGTGCCCGGGGAACAGTGTCCCGAGGTTGTGCCATCCCATTGCACCAAAGTGGGACATTTGTGATGCATTGTGGGTAGTCTATTATATTATTCTAACAGTCATGTTGATCACTCCTTTCTCTTTCTACTCACTATTAATTTTTCACACTCTTATTGCATTTGGGCACCTTGGCATGGTGTAATGGTTAACAAGCTTGTCTCGCTAGAATCATTATAATTGAGTAGTGAGTTCAATCCTCACTTGGTGCCCCCTACTTTCGGCTATGTGTCATATCTAAGCTACGCTTAGAAAATCACCTTCCTCCATGTTTGGGGGTTGGGCACAAGGCTAACAACCATGCCCCATAAAAAAAAATTTTGTTACGGAAACAGCAAAATGCTGCCCTACACACCATTGGGTGTAAAGAAAAAGTTTCGTTTTTTTTCTGTTATTGCATTTTAGTGACTTCACTGCTTTGCTTGGGTGAAACTGATTTTTAAAAAAAAATCTTTAGGAAAAATATTTTTTTATCTTTCCCAGCTAGGAGTAAATAGTAGGATGAACTATGTTATATATTGGCAATGTAAACCACCCTGGTAAAGCCCCATCAGGTTAGCTTACACTTAAAATGCTATGGCTGCAATACATATGATATAACGATAATTTCATATTACAAAATGTCAAGCCTGGGTCAGGATGGTGAAGGATTGATCAGAATAACTCTGGGGCATAGAATTTTGACAGCGATGGATTGCCTTTATCTAAGTCAAGGGTTGGCAACCTTTTGGAGAGGGAGGGCCAAAAAGCTATGTAGAATCATGGAGGAGGGCTAAACAGCTATGGCTCCAGTGTCATGGAGAAGAACTATATTATTAAATATGTGAATAAATTTTCTATATGTTTGAAGAAAGCAAGTTTTAATTCATGAAGTAGTTGTTAAATAGAGAAATTAAGAATAGAACGTTTTGGAAGATTGTAAAATGTGCAAGTCAAATCGAGAGAATTTGGAATGTTCTAGAAATATGCAAATTAGGTGTTAGCCCCTTTAAAAATAGGTTTTGGGAAGAGAGTAGTTAGTTGTTAACAGGATTTGCTGACATTATCAACTCTGGCCCAATTCGTGGATCTGTGCATCCAGCCGAAAGAATCTCTATGAAAAGTTGCCGACCAACTAAAACCTGAAATAGACCACATGGAACTATATGGGTAAATAGATATTTTTGACTCTTTCATTGATCAAACTAATAATTAATTATTATTAATATACACATTTGAGGGTTTCCAAAAAGTATCGCACTTAAACTTCTTCACTATCTTAATTGGGTAAAGATATTTGACATCTTCCTTCCCCTTCGTAACACTTACCCATCACTCTGCCAGTAGTAAACTCTGTTTTCTATTTAAATGCAAAAACTGTATATTTGTAAATATCTTTAATGTTTTTGTAAATCAAATATTTGTCTGTGATTTAACTGAGTTTTGGTTAATTATTTTTTTTCTTTTATTACACTTAACACATGACAAAATATTGAGCAACATCTTCAAAGAGTAAATAACATGCAAATGATACATGTACAGAAGAGTAATACAACAGAGAATTTTCAACACCAATATGGAATTCTTTAAACTAACATCAAGGTATTCCAGATTTTTGCTCAAATGTCTAAGATACAATTGTTTACTATAAAAAAAAAAAAAAAAAAAAAAAAAAAAAAGTGATAATAGTTTTAAATGAAGAATTCTTAACTGACATTTTAATAAATTAACATCTGAAAATTTTTCTGTGCCGGGTCTCTTCAGGGTGGATGTGATCATGACATCAAAACTTCCTGTCTTTTATTGTTCCAAGTCATTTGTAACTGTTTTTAAAATACTTCTGCATTCAATTCACATAAATAGATTACTGCTTCCGCAATTCAATGTCTTGTGAGTGCTAAATTCTCTAGACACTCTTTCCTCATTCTGTGTCCTGGAAATTTCAGCTGTCTCTTTCTGATAGTAAGTTTCCTTGATATTCCTATTTTTCTTAAGACTTCCTCACTGTTCCTCTGTTATAGTGAGGCATTCTTAGCATTCACTGGTAAAACTAAAAGTCCTGAAAGTCTTTTTTTTCATTTGTAAACAAGGAGACCGACCAGAAGAGATACAGGAGATTCCAAAATCATCTGGAGATCATCAGTGTCAATTTTATTGAATAAATTTACTCTAGTATTTCAAGATATTTTTGTGTAAATTTGACATCTGTTAAAATGAAATGCCATTGTTGTTTTCAGTTTTTGTGTAACTTAGTTGACAATTCATCCACCACACCCTGTACAATTAACTGAATTCACTTGTATCTAGAGATGATAAAAATCCTATTGAAGGAAATGAGGTAAAGAAATTGATTGCACCAAATAATCATCCTTCACTGAATTGTATTAAGTTACATATTTGAAACTTAGACAGGAGTGTTGCATTTTGTGAGAACAACTTCAGGTTGTGACAGGTGGTTATGATGAGATATCAGCTTACACTATTATGCCTACAATGTTGAGAAGAAATTTGAATGCCTTATGTTTACAAGTGTCATTCAAAAACTCCTAAGCCTCCTCCCTCAAGAAGGAGTTGGAGAAACATAGTTTTTCACTATTTTTTTAATGTAGTCCCCTTTGACATCTATTGTAGAGTAAGATTCTATGTACTTCTTACTCTCCCCTATTACTGTAACAATGGACTGTTCCTACTTATAAATATGACAAGTAGCCACATTAGAGTAGGATTTGAGGAGTAGTTGATTTACTCAAGTTTTCTGGTCTGTGTCTCGTCTTTGTTTCCTCCAACTAATCTTCTGTTCCTTTGATACTATAACAATGGCCTTCCTAATTCTCAGCTGTCTTGAACAAAGGTAGTATTAAAACCACATCAACGCACTTAGTCTAACGATGTTTCAGGATTGCAATCCCATCACAAAAGAAGGTGGTGCCCTGGTCCTTGAAAAACATGTCCACAGCATATATGATCTCATCATTGTTTCTAAAATGGCAACCGCACTTGTGGGAATTGAATCTAGGAAAAAGGAAGAAGTCAGATGGAGCTAAGTCTGGTAATTAAGGGGGATTGGGTAGAAATTCAAAGCTGAAATTGAAATTCACAGTTGGCTGCTTCAGCTAATACAACCTGAGCAATGGGAACGGATGCATTATCATGGAGCAAAAGCACATCTGCTTTCAGCTTTCCTCTACATTTCAGATGTCATAATACTATCCTTTAATCGGGTTTCCTTTTCCCAGGTAATTGATCATGATTATGCCTCCAGAATACGCAAAAACATAAGCCATCACCTTGCCAACAGTTACTGAATGTTTGAACTTCTACAAAGGGAGGAAGACCAAAATGTTTCCCTTGTTTGATTTGAATCTGATTCAAGTTTCATATTGAATTGCTTATCTGCAGTGGAAATTCTCAGGGTCAGCTTTTTCTGCTGTTGCTTTTTATCTTTTTTATAATCATGTCACCTCAAGCAAGGCATTTTATTGCCACTTTTTTGCAGGGCGTTACATAGGGGGAAAGTTAGGAGAAAGAGTGACAGGTTATAGGGGGAGTCAGGAAGAGGGTAAAAGAAGGATGAAAATACAGATGAGAGTGGAGTGGACGGAGAAAGGAGCATGAGAGAGACGATGCAGGTTAGTGAGATAAGAGATGACTATTGACTTTACATTTAAGTTCTTGAAGATTGTAGCTGTCGGGGAAGCAAGTAAATGAAAGGGAATTCCACAGGCAGGAAGCTGCTGGAGTAGAATTTGCGTTTACAATTTATTGGCTTCACAGTAAAAGGGTGGGGCCTAGTTGCTAATCTTGTTGCTCGAGTAAATTTATACATAGGAGGCACCAGTGAGCTAAGTTCATTGGAGCAGAAACCATAAATATTTGTAGAAGAGACACAGGGAAGCCACATTGCACCTGTGAGAAAGTGACTGTATCTGAGCTGCCAAGTCGGGATCTCTCACATTACAGATTCTCCATTGGATTTTTTCAAGGACACCTAGGTGGACAGCAGGAGCACCCGACCAGATATGGCAGCAGTATTCTGCTCTGGTAGATGCATTCTTGGGACCTATCTTGCAGACAGCTTGCTAATCAAGATCTCAGCTAAAACAGTATGGACCGAACTAGAACTATGGTGATTGGCATCAGTTTGTTCATCGGTCCTTGAGGTTTTTGGACAACCTGGTCAAAGGTCATCTTCTGTGCTGTTGCTACCCTGCTTAAATTCCACAGATTACTTCTTCACAGTTGCACAGAAAGAGAACTCCTCAGCAAATATCTGTACCACTTCCCCATGGATTCCATTAGGTGTCATGTCTTTCTTTTGCTGATATTTTATAACTGCTTGGGCCTGTTTTGTCCATTCTTAGATTTATTGCACACCTCTCACCTTTGTATAGACCTCACCTTCACATAAATTAAGACAGAAATTTGAATTAGTTTTTCTGGTTTTATATAAAATGGCAGTATGTTGCCACAACAAAAAAAACGCTTAGTTATGGCTCTTCTTCCTGGGTGAAACTTTTTGAATGCTCCTTGTAGCCTGGTAAAACTATGTTTAACCCTGGAACACTAACCATCAATTAAAGCTACACCACTACTAACCAAGGAAATATCATACCTGATTTTGAAAAGATCAAAAAAAATATTAAATATAAATCTTTATTTGAAATATTTTACATGCAGGCACTTCAAAATTTGTACCTTGAGTTAACATTAATAGGAACTGAAAAACATTATTTAGGTAAGAAAATCCGGTACTGAAAATTTAATTAAATTGTAATTAAAATGGCGTCATTTGCACTGGATACTATATACCCATGGTTAGTGTTCTTGGGTTAATTTGAATCTGATTACAGAGAGACTATGTAAGAAAGTCGATGTAGTGAAGAAGAAGAATCTTACAAGAGATGTAACAGTCATCAGTGACATCTGACAGTGTCTATGCTCGTAAACATTTATGTCATCTGTCAAAGATAAAGCAACTATATTTCTAAGAACAAATCTTTATGTAACATGGGGGTGTCTATGCTCGTAAACATTTATGTCATCTGTCAAAGATAAAGCAACTATATTTCTAAGAACAAATCTTTATGTAACATGGGGGTGTCTATGCTCGTAAACATTTATGTCATCTGTCAAAGATAAAGCAACTATATTTCTAAGAACAGGATCGAAGCCATGACACGGCTGTAGACCAATTCCAGTAGATAAAGATGGTGACAATCATCTTTACAGCTTCAGGCTGCATAAAAAAACATTTCCGATTTGATGACTTTCTATAAAACTATTTCCATTTTTGACTTCAGTATTATTTCGTATGTCCAATAGATTTTAATAAGAATCTTCTCATACCTTTTATACCTGGCTCAGTTAATTGCCATGCATGACACACACTTGGGCAATCATGTCACTTTCAAGACATGACTGACTAAGCAGAATATTTTTCCTATGGTAGTATTCTGCGATAGACTGATTTCCTACCAAGGCTATAGAACCCAATCTGTCCTGCTAACCCATAGCTAGAGGGAGAAGTGATGGATTAATACCTTTCCTAAGGATATTTGTGTGTAAGCGAATTAAATGAATTTGACTAAAATTTGAACTCGGTTCTCCAATTTCTCATTCTGAATTGATAACCATTACACCACAACACGCATCCTTTTATACCCAACTAAACAATAGATAAGCACTCTGTTGTAATGTTTAGCGGGTGATGTTTTGCAGGAGATTCAGGTCAGCGTAGTTATGTGCAGCAACAGGGGACTTTACAGATAAATAGCAGGCAGAATAAGACGTTTTCATTTTTATGCATTTGAAATTGAACCGCTAGCTTATTAAAAAGAAAAAAAAAGTGGGAAAATATCTGATTAAGTAGAAATTGAGATTGTATTTACTTAAAATTTTACTTACTTTTGCTAGAAGATGTATTCTGACAACAAAGGAGAAAATCAAGTCCTTGAAAAAGAATTTGTGCAGAGATCAAATTTTATAACACAATTTACATTGTTCGGATTATTATTCTCATCTTTATTGCCCTGTTTACAATGTTTCAGCCTTTGTATGCTCCAGCCTTCTTCAGGTGCTAGTTACTTCAAACCAAACCCTTTATTTCGATTACTGGGGTATATCATTCTCATTCCATGTGCTATGCCACATCAGGTAGCCATGTAGTTATCTCCCTTTAACTGAACCCTCTAAGTTGTGTGTTCATCACTGCTGTAGCCTGGTACTGAATTCACAGTTGTTTGGGTTGAGACACTGGAACTAACAAATGTCTATATCCACTGGATCATTTTTTTTTTTTTTAAATCATATCACCCCGAGCAAGGCGGTAACGCCACTGATGTGCAGGGGGCTACGTAAGAGTGAAAAGAGAAAGCCGGAAACCATATCCTAAACAGGGAACAAGGGATGAGCCTCTACACCTGTTCAATAGACATGGATTCTGATCTCTGCATTTGTGACTTTCGCAATGTGCCTAGTTTGTGTAAATGGGGGTGTCTTATTTTGTCCACAAATTCCCACCCCCTCTTGAAATTTATTTTCTTAAATATTTTATGTTTTTAGTATTCACCCTCTCTACTTTCTGGCAAGTTCACATCACATACTGACTTTTGTATTTCTTTCATTTTGGGTCAACCACTAGTTTTTATGTATGTTTCCTTTTTCTTGGGGTGTTGGTAAATCAAAAATATCATACAGAACTTGCATTAGTTCTTCCTTTCTTGTGAGTCTTTCTTCACTAAACCTTTACTTCAACTAATTCCAATTCTTTTGTGTTACCATTGTTTTCAATTCTTCCTTTAAATTTTCACATTTTTTTTTTTTTTGCTGGTCAGTTTTCCACTTATATTTTTGCAATAAATATTAATATGTAAATCCCAATAACAGATGTTTCTAACCAGACACACTGTACAATTTTTGAAGTTCTATTTAATATAGATTTCCTGTTTGCTTTCCATGTGGCTTCATTGATTAGTAATATCACTACCAGTGTCTACTTGCATTTTCACATCCACATTTTCAAAGCAAATTTCTCCTGGGTTTCTCAGTTGTACAAAATCAGTATTTTTCATGTTCTACTTGTGGTTCACTTCTTCAACAAAAGTTCTGTTTTTCTTGTCTTCACAATCACTGCATTCTTCTATGTAAATTTGCTTGTATCTTAAAGCATGAAAAAAATGTAATGTCATGTGCATTGGGAGTGAAAGAAATAGGAGAATTTTCTGTTTTCTTCTGAAATATTTCTATTAAATTTTGTTGTTTTTTTCTTTATGCATAGCAAAAAAAAGTTTAAATCAATTTAATTCAAATTTCTTGTCATGACTCATGCTAAAAAAGTTATTTTTTCCTACTCTGTATAAATTTTGATTCCTTGTCACCACTGTTATAACTCTATACTGTTATAGTATCATGTCTTGATTGATTCGAATGGTGCACTAACAAACATTATAAGAACTATCCCCGAACATAGAGTTCTTTATTTAAGATGTCTTGCCAAGTTTATTTCCGTTACTGGAAGTATCTTACTTACTCCACAACAGTATATGTTGGGAGATATGAAAATGTTAGCATATAGTGACAGATGCCAAAATCCACCATTTCAAATTTTGCACAACTCGGTTAAATCCTAACAGATAAGGCCACAAAAGTGTACTATAAAATTTTGTACATATCTTTCTATAAGGCAAACAAATTTATTGTCAAATTTTTCTTAAAAAGATATAATTTTTGAGTAATTTAGATCAATGTTTAATTAATTTGTTTACTAAATAAAAAATACGTAGGTCAAGTTTTTAAATCTATCCAAGTACTTTAAAAATGGTATAAAAATTTAGCTTTGTAGGTGAAAAAGCAACTCAAACTTTGTGACTATGTTTCTATATTTACCTTTTTTTGGCAAAGGTCAGAGAGTCATACCTCTGGAAAGATGCAAAATAGCACCACTGACAGATTTTTTTTCCATATTTGGTACACTTATCAAGCTTCATGATATGAATATGCATTGGTGATGGTCAGACATCGATTTCACATGAAACAACTTGTGTATGTCTATGGCATGCTCAGATCAAATGTTAAAAGATTCATTAAAATTAGTTAAGTTGGTAGCCCTTGTGACTAACAACGTAAAATTGATCATCAAACACATTTAGATTAGATCTTGTTCAGCATGAGGCAGTATACTCAACTAAAGATATTTACAACAAAATACTAAAGAGAAATGTTGCTGTTTTGCAAAACATGCTAAATAAGAAATGTTATTTTCTTCCTTTGGAAGCCATAGATACACAACAAAAAAAAAAAAATTTTTTAAATTTTTTTAAAAAATGTACTTGACAACTTTGTAACAACAAAAGGAGAAAACCGAGTCTTACCTAAAAAAAAAAAAAACGCGTTCTTTATCCTATTTGTAAAAAAAGGAAAAATCAAATCAAAACTGGGTCGACTTTAGTAAAACTGGAAATATACTAATTATTTGTACTTTTCTACCAGTCTCCACCAGTCACAACTGCTTTTGCCACCATAAATGACACTATTTTGGACCACAGGATTGATTGATTGATTTTTAATGGCTCTTCATTGAGGAAGTGATAGGTGTGCATTGGGATCTGAATTTTTTTAACATTTTAATTTACGACCACAGCATTTTCTGATATTAGACCAGTGAGACTGGTTTTCTACCCTCGGAATTATGACTTCCGATTTTTGAGATCTGTCTCTATTGTTATTTAACTCAAATTTGTATAATAATGTTTGGATTGCAAGTTCTTTATGTAGATTGTCAGTCATTATGACAAACATAAAAATGTTAAGCTCCATTCAAACATTTTTCTTGTTAATCTTCCTGAGTCTGATAAAGATGAATCAATATTTTTAAAAGATAACAAAAATCAATATTTTCTAGTTTACTTTTAAAATCTTATTCAACTTAACACATTTATAAGTCTACCATTCATCCAGGCTCTGAATATTCTTGCCAAATCTGGTCTGATGTTTCTCCTATATATTTAGAGATTCTTGATAAAAATTCAAAGAATCTGCAATATCATCAGTCTTAACATGGCATCTCAACTTCAGTCCCTTTCCCTGTGCTGTAATGCAGCTTCTCTGTGCCTTTTTGATAAATATTTTCATGGTAATTATCCTGATGAGTGTTAGGTGTTATAAGTTGTTACAAAAGAAAAAAAGATTTACCAAAACACAGAGCTAAATCACAAACAAATATTTAATTTACTAAAAAACACAAAATAAAATATATACAAATATACAATTGTGGCATTCAAAACAGAAAACACCAAGTTTACTGGCAAAGTGTTACAAAGAGGAAGGAAGGTGAGTCAAATACCTTTACCACGTCAGGGCTAGCAGAATAATCTAAGTGCTATTACTGGAAATCCTCGTTAATAATTTTAAAAGAGTGGTAGCCAAATGTGCCAAAATTTCAATTAGGTTAAAACATAAAATTTTCAAATTTTAATTTCTTTTCTTTTTTTTTTGATTTTTAACTAAATAGTAAAATTAAAAATTTAACTTAATATTTTCAGCAATTATATAATCTTTTATAGAATTTTAGTTAAATTTATAGCCAGACATTTGAATATGCTTTCTGAATAAATAAAAATTTAAATTTCTTTTAAAATAATTTTAATTTAATAAGAAAGAATGAAATTAAAATAACCAAACTAAGTTATATTATGTTATTTATCAATAAGTTATCATTAAGTTTAAGGCATACTAAAAATATCTAATTTAATTTTTATGGAAACATGTTATGACTTCTATGGGACATTGTTCTTAATTAAATGGAACATTATACTTAATCAAAATGAACATATTTACATACAAAGATTTTTTTTTTAATTAATTTAAAATATTTCTGCAGAATGATTTTTATTAAATTTTCAATTTTAGATAGGCAATATAATCATCAATTCTTAACTAAAAAGTCTATTCACAATCAATTCTTTGAAGATTAAAAAAATATGTGCATTGTGGTGCATTGGATATCGGCTCGGAACGAGAAATCAGGGAGCCGAGTTCGAATTACAGTTGAATTCATTGCATTCACTTATGTGCAAATATCCTTGGGAAAGGTGTTAGTCTGTCTCTTCCTTCCAGTTATAGGTTAAATAACAGGATAGATTGGGTTCTATAGCCTTGGCTGGCAACCAGTCTACCGCAGAAAACAATGGCAACCTACTGCGGGATAATCTTCTGCCCAGTCAGTCATGTCTCTTTCGAGACATGATCACCCAAGCATGTTTCACGTAGGGCACTTAACTGACTGACTGATATTATTAAATTATTCAATAATAATAAAAAAAATTAAAACAATTCTTTTAAAATTTTATTAAATTTTTTTTTTTTTTAGAGTATAATGTCCTTAATTGTTATTTATTTTAGCAATTAAAAGCTGATCAAATTAAATCATATCAGAGTTTTATTGCATTCTTATTTTATTCTTCGGAGAAGATTTTCGGATAATGATTGCAAACTTAAAATTAAAAAAAAAAATAGATGATTTATATTCCCCAATGAGTCTTGCGTTGAACTAATAAAACAAAAGTTATCCATCAATATAAGATTTATTAAGATTTCATGGATTTACGTGGAGGGGGGTAACAGAGGTAAAAAAATAAATATTTTATCAAGATTTGTATAAAATAATAATTTTGAAAATAATTTCATTCATTTGTGAATGAGTTCTGAAAGTTTCATTAAAATCCAACAATTATTTGATTTTTGCGAGAATTTTCAAATTAATGTGTTTTTCACTGAAAAAAAGTGGGTAATACAATCCTTACATTGCCATTGTAAAACAGTTGTCACCTTTCTTTAGCCGCTAACTCAAATTAAAACAAAACTTTCTGACAAAATTTCGAAAATGTTAGAAGGGATTAAAATTTTTTTTAAATAATTAAAAATTACTTTGATCTTTTCACTTAATAATAATAATATAAACACTTTGAAGGAAAAAGTTTGTTTTATTAAGTTTGGGAAATTTTTTATTCATACTATGCTGTTTTGTTACCAGTTTGACTGGAGGTACCTATATCTATGGTTTAAAGTTTTTCTTTTTCTCATTCTTTCATGTTTAGTAATCCCTTCTGTCTTAGTGGCATTATTGCCTTTCATGGGCTGAAAAGATTAAAAAAGTAAAAAATGACAATAAATTGTGAAATCAATCTTATCTGTTGAGACAATAGCTTTATTTGCATATGCAGAGACAACAATTTGCACTGACTTATCTAGATAACCAAACTGTTCTTCAGTCTGAATTAATTTTATGGTAGATAGATAGAAAAAGAAAAAAAAGAAATTAGGTGATGGTCTATATCCATCTAAAAAATTGAGTAATATTTGTTTATTTGAGAAGAGATATTTAATAAGAAGCACACTGCGTATTTTTGGTATAATAATCAAAAAACCATCTCAAAACATGAACAAGACGAAAGAATTAAAGGACAAATTAAAATGAAAATTATTCAAAGTGGCCTAATTTTTTAGTCTGCCACAGTGCATCACCTTTCTGAAAACTACTGCTTTTACAAAAGTCAGTCAGTTAAGTGTTATAGATACATGCTTGGGTGATCATGTCTTGAAAGAGACATGACTGACTGGGTAGAAGATTTTCCCGTAATAGGTTATCATTACTTTCTGCAGTACACTGATTGCCAACCAAAGCTATAGAATCCAATTTGTCCTGCTATTTAACCAGTAGCTGGAGGGAGAAACGATGGATTAATACCTTTCTCAAGCTGATATTCCCTGCACCACAATGTACATCCTATTACAAAAGAGGATATCTAAAAAAGGTTCGCTAGATGATGCAATTAAATATCTGACAGAAATTGCAAATGTCGTTACATTTTCAAAGTTTCTCCTTACATATAATTATAACCAATGTTTGTTTGTTTGTATTTCGTTCCCTCCCCTTTTTATATGTATGATCCCATCAATAAAAAAAACATTAGTTTGAAGCTTGAGTCACTGGTGCCTCCGCAACAGGTGTTTACTCGTGCAACCAGACTGGCAACTGGGTCTCACCCATTCACAGATCAACCAAATGCAAACAACAATTCAACTCCTGCAGCTTCTTTTCCCGCACTTCCCGCCTGTGGAACTCGCTTCCTTATTCTTGCTTTCCTGACGGCTAAAACCTCCAGGAATTTAAATGCAAGGTCAATTCTCATCTCTTAACTACTTGACCCTACTTCTTTCCATACTGTCCCGTAGATCCTTTTCTTTCTCTCCACCTTCACAACTGTCATCACACCTGTATTCCCATCCTTCTCTTGCTCCTTTCTAAGTGGTTCATCCTTTTCCTCATTCTCCTCTAATCCTTTTACTCTTATGTAGCCCCCCTGCACATCAGTGGCGTTCCTGCCTTGCTTGGTGTGATTTGATTTTTAAAAAAAAAAAAAAAAAAAATTTTCAAAAATGAAATATTACATACTATTTTTTCGATTATGCTATTCACTTTTTTTTTTTTTTTTTTAATCATATCACCCCAAGCAAGGCGGTAATGCCACTGATGCGCAGGGGGCTACGTAAGAGTGAGAAGATCGGAAAAGAGAAAGCCGGAAACCACATCCTAAACAGGGAACAAGGGATGAGCCTCTACTCCTGTTCAATAGACGTGAGTGGAGTGTGAACCGGGCGATAGTTTAGTCTATATACTCCACTTATCCACCACATAAAGTTCATATTCTCTTGCCTAAGAGGAAACAAACTTTAAGCTATGTGAATTAAGAAAGAAGAGATTTATAACTGATAAGGCCATTCATAGATGAAAAATGATATTGTCAGGTGTGATGGATTACCAAACCCTGAGGATAATCACAGGTGGCCTGAGATTTGAAAGAAGTGTTTTTTTTTTCTTGGTGACTTCTCATAGCGGAAAAAGATGTATTCTTTTGGCACTTGTAAAAAGTGAGCAAACAACTACAGAAACTGAAAGCTGCTTTGAACTTTTCACATTTCATGTCATCTTTTTGTAGAATGATGCATATTTCTGTTATTTCCTTGCTCTTTGCCTTATTTTTTTTCTTTGGACATGAATCCACTAAAAATTGTCAGCAGGTCAAATGTACCAGAAGCTTATAAAATCTCATTAAAAATGTTTATACCACAACAGGTGTTATTTTATTGAACAAATGTAAAGATAATTTTTTTTTTTTTTGTCCAAACTGACATGTGGATTGTGGTTTTTCGGCAAGTGTTAAAATACAGTGACCATATCATGGCAGATATACCACAACTCATTTCTGGGTCAAGGTTTGTCTGTCTGCATTTTTATTTTTTAACTCGCAGTATAGCCCAGTGTTGTTGCTCGAGTGTAATGAAAGCTTTAAAACTAATCCATGGTCCTGGAGCTCAGACTCTGGATGTTGGCACAAAAGACTAAAAAGCAATAGTTGTTTCCACTTAATGTAAAACCGTAGACTGAAAGAAAAATGAATGGATGTAAGTCAAATTTTGATTTCCTGTTATCGATATCAAATAAGTTTTTTTCTTCATAAACTGAATTTTGAAGGCTAAATAAGTGCTCTGATTAAATGGTATCATGGCTGAGACTAAGAACTACAATTATACCTACTTAAAGCCAAACCCGAAACAAAAACTAAAATAAAAGGGCTGAAAAAATACAGGGACCCGACAATATTTTTCGGACACTTTAGTATTCGACTTTCCAAGTACCATAGAGTGGCGAAATTCCTTCAATAGAATAGCATAAACATATAAAGACAATACCTGTAATAAAGATGGAAGAAAATCGATTAGGTAAGGAAAAATATTTATTTTTCATCATTTTTTACAAAACACACGCGACATTATTTTTCAGACATCATTGAAAAACTGTTAATAGTCTGTAATATCACCTTTCTTCTCAATAACTTTTATCGATCTCTCTTCATAATGATCAAACATATGCACAATAACATCTCTACGTGTTTCTTTTAGTTGTTTTTTGGCATCTAGTATCTGTTCCCATGGTTGAGCCTCTTTCGTTATTTCAGGTCCATCATAGACAAGTTGCGCAAGCATTTTCCATTAAATTTAGATCTGGGCTTTTTGCAGGTCATTCCAAAGTGGCCATATTCACTTTAGCCATCCATTCTTTCATGAGTTTTGACACATGGGTGCTGCAATTGTCTTGCTGTAGAACGAAATCATTTCCTATCTCTCTTCTTATCCTTGGTAGGGCTTTCTCGTCCAGCAACTGTTTGTAGCTTTCGCTGTTCTGTCGTCCTTCCAGCCACTCCAACCATATATTTCCATTAGCAAAGATCATACTCTAAACCATAACTCCTCCTCCACCCATCTGTCATTTGTTCAGTACAGCAGGCTCACCCCTTCTCGACCAAGTACACCATCCATCAGGCCCATCAAACTTGAAACGCTTCTCATCAGTAAATATAACTTTCTTAAAGTCAACATGCTTTGTTAACCACCTTTTAGCACACTCCAGTCTTGCTCCTTTGTGTTTCTTTGTTAGTGTAATTTTTTTCTTAGCCTTTGTGTACCTCGACACAAAACCTAGCTAAGAACACTCGCAGAGACTTATAGTACAACTGTGTAAATTTTCAAGAAACCAATCCTATGCAGCGTTCTTTGTACTGTTCGGACGTTTACATCCAATTCACATTTCTCCTTCACTTTTCTTGCTGTAACTTTTTCTCCAGATGTCAAAAGCCGTGTCACAGTCCTCTTCATTCTCCTTTCAGTCCTCTTGCCAATTGATCTTTTCCGTCCTCTCTTTTTCCGCTTGGAGTTTGTCTTCAGCATGTATTCGACCATTGATTTTGACAGCTTCAAATCCATGGTGATCCTTCTGATGCTGAGGTCATCATCTCGCTTCTTCCGTGCCAAACAAACGACTTCTTTTGAATGCATTTTAGCTCATTAAACTTAATTGTTTTGCCAGTAAAATAGAACAGATAATTGATTCTAATGATGACAGCTAAGTGTACAAGCAGAAAATTTGCGTACAGCAACATATACATGAACTTAGCTCTTAATAAAATAGGATTTTTTGTCATGTCCAAAAAATAGTGTCGCACAAGTTTTCGCAAAAATCACAAAAAACTAAAATTATCAAAGCCAAACTAAAAAAAATGATTACACTAGTAGTGGATTTTCACTCCTCAACTACGTACTTACAATCTCAAAAGTTTTTGGCACTAGGAACCACCTTGAAGTACTTTTTTCAAAGTGTCCGAAAAATATTGTCGGGCCCCTGTACAGACATACAGGCAGATAAACAGACACACACACACACACAAAAATCTTGCCTTTTATATATATATATAAATAATCAATTTTCTGCACTATTGTAAGAACTGCAACCTTGAAACTTCTGAATATCGTTTCTTATGTCTTTGTCTATGAGTGCATCAAATTTGATTAAAATCGGACCACCCCTTCTATAACCTGATTTTTTCAATTATCAATATTTATCGGGGGTACCTCGACACAAAACCTAGCTAAGAACACTCACAGACACTTATAGTACAACTGTGTAAATTTTCAAGAAAATTGGTTCAGCCATTTTGGAGTCTATAGGTAACGGACACACACAAAGTTCCATTTATAAATAAGTTTAGATAAAAAAAAAACACGAAAAGATTTTCTTCAACTAAGATACATGGGAGGAAAATATGTTTAACAAGTTTTCAAATGTTAACTTTCCTTATTTACCAATCCGTTCAGTTTTGTCCTGCGAGGGTTGCATAAATGGTTAGTGGCCAAAAAAAGTAAAATTGGTGAGAACAGGTCAAATTCCAGCTAAGGTGGTTTTATTTACTAACACAAATGCCCTCACACCCAGTTATGGTTTAATAGCAGAGTGGGCTCTGTAGTCTTGGTTGGCAACCAGTCTAGATGAAGGACAATTCTGAATTCAAAACTGGTTAGGTATGACATTTATAGTTCTACCCAAAGATGAATAAACTTGCTACAGAAACTGCAGTAGCAAAACCTATCATGGACAACTAACATTGGACAAGTTTCTACTGAAAGAGAAAAGAAAAAAAAAACCAAAAGAAAGATTTACCTGAGCCGAAAGAGACAAAGAAGGGAAGAAACCCATGAAAGACAGTTACTGGAAATCTTTATAGAAGGGGGACCTTCTTTTAAGAAATAACTCTTCCTCTTCCCTTTCATCCACTTATGCCATCACATCACAACCAAAAAGGTGCATACATAATATACTGTTATGTTAAACTTACTTTGTTTTTCTTTTTACTTACACTTTTGTGTGTTATTTACTGTTTGAATGTTTTTGTTTTTTTTTTCATACTAAAATAGTGTTAGCATATCAATAAGCATCCATCTGGTGCTTGAAACCAAATTAATCTCTTTTACATTAATTGTAATAGAGGGGGAAAAAAGATTTGGTTCTTGAACAATTCAGTTTCAGAACAGATTTTCAGAAGAAATTATGGTCAACAACTGAGATTGCTCAATTATTAAAATTTGTAGCAAATCTATGAAAGGAATTTGTTTCAATAAAATGATTGAGAGTGTTTAACCAAAGGTAAAAAGTAGACAATCAAGAAAAAAAAAAATCATAGCCAAGATGGAATTTATATATATATATATCTCCAATGAAAATGGTAAAATTATTACCTGTTGATTGAAAGAAAACTGAACTAAATTTTATCTGCCTTGATTGAACCAGAAAACGTTTTACTCACCCATAGGTTTCTCAAGAGTTAAATCCTTGTCAAGACGAATTGACTCTGGTACAGTCTTGCTGATAAAGGTGTCCATATCCTGCAATCAGAGAAATAAAAATGTAAACTGACAAGTTTCAATGGACTGTCTGATCAATCAAACATCATGTGAGCAATAATGGTTCTCCACATTTTCCTGTCTTCAGTCGCTCACAGTAATATTTGCTGGGAATTCTTAATTTGTCAAGTAGATTACCCAATGCTTTTTTTCAGCTTCTTACTTTGAGTGTTAAATTTCCAATCCTCCTACCCTCATTATTTCACACTGTGATACATGATATAAATTCCAAGATTGGAAGAAAACAATAAAAGCTTATCATAAACTAAAAAGATGCAGGATTCTAATATGGACCTGTCTAAATATTTGTGGTAGTGTATTAGAAAAAAAAAATGATATTAAAATATTTAAAGAAAGAATCAATAAAATCCCTTAACCCTGGCAAGATGAACAGGAAATTTCATTTTCACAGAACATTCTTCTTCCATATTGATTGTGACATTAATATAAAATGGAGTTTTAAGTAACCTGAGAGTTAAACCAGCTTCTTCTTGCCAGACATCTTAATTCTCAATTCTGTTATTTTTTTTTTCAACAATTTACTTCATAATATATATATATATATATATATATATATATATATAAATTGGAGTAGAGAGACTGAACTATCACCCGGTTCACACTCCACCCATGTCTATTGAACAGGTGAAGAGGCTCATCCCTTGTTCCCTTTTTAGGATGTGGTTTCTGGCTCTTTTCCAATCTTTTCACTCTTACGTATACCCCTGCACATCAGTGGTGTTACTGCCTTGCTCGAGGTGATATGATTTAAAAAAAAAAAAAATATATATATATATATAAAATTATAGAGCATGTCCAAATATAATTTATAATGTCTAATACAATTTATAATAAATATTCATAGCTCTATTTCTATATTGAGCACTGTTTTAAATTAATGTCTTGAACGTTGTAATTATTTTCTTCGTTCCTTATTCATTTGGATATATATTTTCTTTTTCTTTTGTGTGTGTGTGTGTGTGTGTGTGTGTGTGTGTGTGTGTGTGTGTGTGTGTGTGAACCTCCAAAGAAATCCTAGACAAAGTTTTAAATGAATTTTTAAAATTTTTTTAAAAAATTTTCTTTACGGTTTTAGGACGTAGGCGATCATGGCTTTCCATGTTTCCCTATCCCTAGTGACTCTTAACATGCTTTCTCCTGTTAGACCACACAATCCCCATTCTGTCATCCACCTGCTCAGTCCAGTACATTACTCGCAGTTTACCTCTGTCTCTCCTTCAATCTATTTGGCCTGTTAGTATCAGGCTCTCAAAGCCCTCCTTCCTCATTGCATGTCCCAGGAACTTCAGCTGTCTCTTCTTGATGCTCAGTATTAATTTCTTTTTCATTTCCATCCCTTCCAAAACCTCATCATTGCTCACATGCTCAATATATGATATCTGCAGCATCCTTCTGTAGAACCATGTTTTAATTGCTTCAAGTTTTTCCTTCATCTTAGATGATATGGTCCAGCATTCACTGCCGTACTGAAGAACTCACATCACATAGCAGGTAAAATATTTAATTGTACTTCAAAAGTTGTTCAAATTGATTGGAAGGAGTTCTTTAAAAAAAAAAAATTAATAAGTAAATAAAATAAATAAAAAATAAGCTAAAAAGAAAAATCAATGATTTTTAGCAATCTGTCAGAACATTGTAAATTCTCTTTATTTAAAATTCTTTCAAAAATAAAATATACTTTTCTTAAACTTTAGTAGAGGAATATTAGCTGATTTAATGTTTAATTAATCTGATTTTAAAAAAATGTTACTTTCTTTCAGTTAAAAATGTCTCAAAAATGTATATTTTAGCATGATGGTAGGTGCTTATTTAAGGTGTTGAAATGTTTAACAACTTTATGGACAACCGGACTAATTTTTTCTAGGTGGCTGGGGAAGACATATTTGTAAAATTACTTTAAGAATATAACGTGAGCACCTTTTTTACAATATTTTTAACTAACCAGTAATCTTTAAAATTTATGAAAATATTCTGCATAATTTAATGCTTTATTGAAATTTTGGTACTTTTGCTTGAAATTTACTACATCAGAAAATAAGAGTAGTATGTATCGTTGTGCATAGATGTCCATATTTATAAAAAATCAGTACGTTTATGCACCAAAAAAAAATCTAAATTCTTTTTAAAATACTATGTAGGATCGCTGAATTGTAGAAAGTTCTTTTTATTCATGATTAGCACATGTAATATTTATTTAATAATATGACAATGAAAATTTTAAAAAATTCAAACAATTCATGTAAAAATTTATTATTCAGTGGAATTTTTTTTAAGACAATAGTGTCCATAATATATCTTATTCATAAAAGCAGTTAAAGTTTTTTTAATTGAATAATGTCTTAGTTTTATTGGATTTCTTTATTTTTATGATACATAGCAACAAAAAAAAAAAAAAAAAATTTGACAATTTCTGCTTATCCTCTCCATTATAATAGAGACAGGTGTGTGTGTGTGTGTGTGTGTGTGTGTGTCTGTAAATTAAGACAGACACGTTATTCCATGGTTAAGTGGAAGTATAGACCTATTTCAGGCGAAACATCATCAGCTTCTGTCTTTATTGTACAAATCTTCTGCACAATAAAAACAGAAGCTAAAGATGATTCGCCTGAAATAGGCCTTTACTTCCGCTTAACCATGGAATAATGTGTCTGTCTTAATTTTTACATACATTTGCTTTATATGTATTTCTATACATATATATTTAGAGCTCTCTTAGTGAGTTATCCTGCCACTGTATGTACAGGATACTCCTTTGGATTCTTCTATATCTACATCGCATGTTATATATTCTTTTTTAGGGGTTTTTTTTTTGGTCTTTTTGAATCTCATTTGTATAAAATCCTTTGTAAAATAAAGACGGAAGCTGATGATGGTTCACCTGAAATAGGCCTATACTTCCGATTCACCATGAAATAACATGTCTGCCTTAATTTTTCTTTATATACACACACACACACATATATATATATATATATATATATATATATATATATATATACTATAGTCATCCGCAGACAGATCCATTTCGCTGTATTACAGCTCATCAGTACGGCTTAGACTCCAGTCGCTTCCTAACCCAGGATTGAAACCTGACCGAATTGGCGTCAGTCGGCGATTCTAAATATATATATATATATATATATATATATATATGTGTGTGTGTGTGTGTGTGTGTACTTAGACAACAGATAATTAAAACATATTGTTAAATATAACAGACAATGAATGCATTATGTTTAATCATGAGCCATTCAAATCATATTTTGGCTTTAATTTCTCGTGAAAATAAGGACAAAAATTGTCCAACATTTAGATATTTTTTATTACGCGGATCCTTGATCTAAGCTTTCTTGATCTTACACAAATATATTCATCATCAAAGATAATATTTAGTTGACACAGAAGATTGCTATGTGACGATAACCATCACTGAATAGCAGACGCAGGTTATAAATTTGTGATGAGGTTCTATGACGTTGTGGGGAGGGGAATAACCTGTGAAGAAACAACTAATAATACTTTCTTCCTCCCTATTATAATAAAAACCATTGCGCAATTGTGTGTGTGTGTGTATATATATATATATATATATATATATTCTAAACATATACTGTTAAATATAAGAGACAATGAATGTCTATTATGTTTAATCATGAGCTGTTATAAACATCGTATTTTGGTTTTAATTTCAGTTGAAAATAAAGACAAAAATTCTCCAACATTTGGATAATTTTTTATTGATTTGCTTCTAAGCTTTCGGCTCACATGAGCCATCTTCAGAGAGGTTATTAAGATGGTAATACAGTAACATCCACCATCACCGACGATTTTATTTTGTGTAGACATAAAACTCCGCAATAGTTACCAAAAATAACAAATGCAGTTCGCAAATTTGCAATGCGGTTCTATGACGTCACACCATGTGATAGCGTGAAATGACAAAGAGAACCATGTATTCAAATGCAATGTAACGTGTTATGACTGGTCATGTTGGTGAATTTTTTGTCTTTTCAACTGAAATTAAAGCCAAAATACGACGTTTAGAACGGCACAGAAAATTATTTGCTGCCTCGATACACTAAATATATACACACACACACATATTCTCCTGTCACACTGAGGTTTAGTTTAGATGATACTGTTTTTTGTTTGTTTTTTCTTATGTCTTAATGTAAGGCACTCAACAATGTGTGTGTGTGTGTGTGTGTGTGTGTGTGTTAAAGTGAGTGAGTTGCCGTCATTTTAGACAACATATCAATATAACTATTTTGCCACCATTTTTGACAGCACAAGCTCACTAGTAACTAATATAAGCATTAAGCTATAAAAAAAATTAATTTCTCAAAATTTAATAAAATTAAACAAGTTGGGTTGGGTGGGGTGGAGGTTAACTGATATTAAAGCATTTTTAACCAAGATTTTCTAGAAAAGAAATATTCTAAAATGGATTTTAGAATGGATGATGCTAGTCTCCTAGAGAGCAATGCACAGCGCCTCCTTGGCTCCACTCTCTCAAATGACCTCAAATGAAATGACTACATTAAATCCATAGTTGCATCTACTGCTATGAAGGTAGTTTACTGTGTTGGGCCACAAAGTTTTCTTGTCAGAATCTGTTTTGCCCTTTTATAAATCTACCATTTGTCTGTATATTGAATACTGTTGTAGTTATATATCTGGGTGGGTGCTCCTGCTATTCATCTTAAGGTTCTTGACAAAATGCAAAGGAGGATCTACAATATTATCAATCTTGACTTGGCAGCCTGCCTTCAGTCACTTTCTCACCAATATGATGTGGTTTGGCTTCCCTCTGCCTTTTCTACAAATATTTTTATGGCAACTGCTCTGATGAGACCCCACCACCAATACCCTGACCACATGCATTTGCTCATGCTACTAAATTGGCATCAAGTTTAAAATAGTTAAATATAAGTTCCTCTTCTAATCTAACAGTTCCTTTTCTTGCACTTCATACTTGTGGAACTCATTTCCATTTGATAGCTATAATCTCCAAAAATTTAAATGCAACATCAATTACCATCTTTTATCTACTTGATTCCAATCTATTTTTTATTTTTTCTTTGACATACCCTCCACCCCAGTCCCTTCTTTATTCTCTCAATGTAAACCCCTGCACACCAGTGGCATTTCTACCTTGCTTGGGATTAAATATTTAAAAAAAAAAAAAAAATTTTTTTTTTCATTTATAAATGGTGATATTTTTCAGTCAAAAAAGTTTTGTTGATAATATTTTTCATTCAAAAGTTTTTATGTATATATATTTCATGAACATCTAAAAACAGACTTTCATAGTGTTTTGACCCCAGGTCAGGGTGGACAACAGCAATTAAGAGGTTGGTCCATGCTTTTTGCAACCTCAAAACCAGAGGCCTTGCTGCTAGATGCAGTTTACAGTCATGCCCAGGACCAGAGTTCAAAGGTGTTTAGGAGTTGAAAGGTGTGGCTTTAAGGTTCAAGTGTCTTTCAAGGTAGAGCTTCACTGAGACATCCATTCATCATGACTGGCAATAGTTCTGGTGATGATGGAATCTAACTTATTCGGTTTCCAAGACATTGAATGTAACGAGCCATTTTTCACCCCACTGGGAAGTTAGTGCAAGTTCAGATGAGAGATCTGCTGGCAATGTCTTATCATTAAGAGTTTTAGAGGTGCAACTGTATCAGCAGTAAAGATGTTCACAAGTGATCTGAGCACATTCTTATGCATATCCTTTATGTAAAGCAAAAGGAAAGTTTAGAGACCCCTGCATCAACTGCTGGGGCCTTGGAGGACTGGCTGTTAATAACTACCTCCAGGAACCTACCCATCAGGAAGGACTTTTGTTGTGGCTTATTAGGGCCAAGAATAAAGCCACGGAAGACAAGGTAGGTAGGTTTAACCAGTGTATTAGAAACACAATATAGATACGAATAAGAGTGTTAGTAGTCAGCAGATAAAGGTGTACGTCTAAACTGTCCAGTTACACTGCGTCTTGACTGCCTCATGAAATTCACAGAGGTTAGTATTTATTGAAGGAGGAAGGGCACTATAACAACTTTATAATTGAGAAAACCCTTCAGTGATTCTAGAGCTGAAGAAATCGTGCAGCAAGTCTTTGTGCCTCACCTTCTCAAATGACTTTGAAACATCTAATGCTATGGAACTCAAGGTGTATTTGTTGTTAAGAGCCTGATTAATTTTGCAAGTAAAGTTAGTTAAGTTAGGACATAAGAAGTAGATTGGGCTGATTGAAACCCATACTACTTGTTGCTCAACTTTCCTGTTGATTATAACCTCAAAAATGCTGACTGCAACTGAGGAGACTAATGGATCTTTTTACATGGGTAGTTGACTTTTACACCAAACAAGGAGATAAAGCCACAAAGATACAAGAGATTACTGAAAGCAAATGAAAAAGAAAAAGGACAATAAAAAGAACAGGATTTAAGAAAACAGAAAATGACATGGCATTTAAATTTTAAAGATTGTAGCTGACAAAGCAATAAGTTCTAAAAGAGTTCAACAGGAGAAAAGCACCAGGGAAGAAACTGATTAAAACTTATAGTTAGTTACATGTCGTAATTTCTACAGTAAAATGATGAAACCTAACTACCAATCTAGTACTGCATTTAAACTCATGAAGCCAAGATACTGAAGAGGAAACTTATCAAGAGAATTTTTTAATCATTTCACCCACAAACAAGGCAATAAAGCAACTATGATGCTGAGAGTGAAAGAATGAGAAAATTAAGAACATTAAGTATAGAGAACAATTAAGAACAGGAATTAAAAATGCATAATATAAATGACATAGCATTTAAATTTTTGAAGATCAAATTTGATTGTAAAGCTAGAATACAGAGTTCTACAAGCAAGAAGTGTGTGTGAAAAAACTATTAACATAGAAATTATGGTTACATCTACCTACTTTCAATGTAAAATGATGGGACCTAGCTGCTAATCTAGTACGGCAGCTACATCTCATATATATATATATATATATATTACTAGCAGTATAGCCTGGCACTGCTCGGGTGTAATGAAAGCTTTAAAACTAATCCATAGTCCTGAAACTCAGACTCTTTGGACATTGGCACAAAAGACTAAAAAGCAATAGTTGTTTCCAGTTAAAGTGAATCCGCAGGCTGAAAGAAAAAATGAATGGATGTAAGTCAAATTTTGATTTCCTGGTATCGATATCAAATAAGTTTTTTTTTTCGTCGTAAACTAAATTTTGAAGGCTAAATAAGTCCTCTGAGTAAATGGTATCATGGCTAAGACTAAGAACTACAATTATACCTACTTAGAGCCAAACCCAAAGCAAAAAGTGAAATAAAAGGGCTGAAAAAAATACAGACATATAGGCAGATAAACAGACACACACACACAAACATCTTGCTTTTTATATATATATATATATATATATATATATATATAAAAAATCGATTTTCTGCACTATTGTAAGAACTGCAACCTTGAAACTTCTGAATATCGTTTCTTATGTCTTTGTCTATGAGTGCATCAAATTTGATTAAAATCGGATGACTCCTTCTATAACTCGATTTTTTTTATTATCGATATTTATTGGGGGTACCTCGACACAAAACCTAGCTAAGAACACTTGCAGATGCTTATAATACAACTGTGTAAATTTTCAAGAAAATCAGTTCAACCGTTTAGGAATCTGTAGGTAACAGACACACACCAAAGTTCCATTTATAAATAAGTTTAGATATATATAGATGAGATTTTAGTCAACAATACAATAATACTCACTCATACACACAGTAAGAAAAACCTTCAGATATTGAAGGTCATCTACATTAAAACAAAACAAACCACACTAAATAAAATCATGTTTCAATCTGCTCATAACACATTACATTGCATTTAAATATATGGTTCTATTAACATTTCAAGCTTTTACACGGTGTGACGTCATAGAACCGCATTACAAATTTACGAACTGTTTGCTATTTGGTAACTGTTATTGTTGCTTAGCAAAGTTTTATGTCAACACAAGATAAAACCATCTTTGATGGTGGATGTTTTTATATTAACATCCCTGTAACCTTACTGAAGATGGCTCATGTGAGCCGAAAGCTTAGAACCAACATAATAAAAAAATATCCAAATGTTGGAGAATTTTCGTATTGATTTTCACCTGAAATTAAAGCCAAAATACGATGTTTAGAACGGCTCATGATTAAACATAATAGACATTCATTGTCTCTTATATTTAACAAGATGATTATATATATATGCACACACAGCTTCATCAAATCTAAATTAGCGATTACTAATATATTGTACGAATTTTAATGACCAGTACAAGACTGCATTTCTTGTCATAAATCAATTACCAATATTGGACATACTACCACTTCTTACATGCTACCTAATTAACTAAAGTGCACTAAAAATTATTTATTAACCAAAAATTTACAAGAACCCTCAAAAAAAAAAAAAAGAAAATTTTGGTCACAATTGCAAAAATACTATTTAAATCACAATATCAAAAGCATATATCGCTACAATAGACGTACTATATATCAAACAATACTCTCCTATCAATTTTATATTATTTAACAATGAAAATGGAGTTCTGAAAGTTCTTTCAAAAATATGATCACACGATTTCCAGATGTGTTTGTCATGTGATAGATTTTAAACAATGCTCCTTTTCATTTACAGTCAAAACATGAGAAAATAACATCTTTGAGAATGGCCAATGACGTGGCTGAAAGCTCTTTGAAAGTTAATAATTATGGAACATTTTTACATCCCTTAAAAGAAAAACATGGAAGAATAGTGGAAAAATTAAATCAAAAATTAATAAAATCTTCCTTGTCAGTCGTTTTTAAGGAAACGTTTAAAAGAAAGATTGCTATCCAAATATATATATATAATTTTTTGTTTTTTTCTTTCTTTTCTTTTTCCCTCCCTTCCTTCCTTTATCTCTTTTATCTCCCACCTTTTTTCCGTGTTGCTTAACCTTACATCAATTCAACACGGCTGTCTGTTAATTTTTAAGTTACAATTCTCTTTCCTTTTTTTGTGAACCCAGACGATGTCAATTTTTTCTTTTCTTGTTTATTTGATTTTATTTGATTTTTTTTTTTTGATTTTTTAATTTCCTTGCAAATCTATTTAAAAAGGAAAATTAGACTGATTTTTCTCCAGTTTCTGAAAGGATTTTTCTGTTGCTGAGGTAATGTGTTATCCCCCGTGGGGATTTTCATATCGAAATGGTCATTCAACATCATTGAATTAATCCTTTTTTTAATTTATATTTGCTCTGTAATATTTTATTACATGGAGCTCTCTTCCTGTATCATTTTTTAATATTAAAATAAAATTTTTAATATTAATTAGGATCAGGTTTTTGGAATTTACCTTCCTACTTTTTTCGCTTGGATTAAAGTATCTGAATTAAAATATAATATATATATATATATTGGTTGGTTGAATTTGTTTAGCAGCATATCAACATAACTTATTTAATGCCAAAAGCCAAATATTTTGAACACAATTTTATGACTTCAACTAAATATATTTTGAATGCAACTTTATGCCCTCAACTACAGATAAAATGTATTGTTGACCATTTTACTATAAAAAGGTCTTGTCATTTGCTTGATTTTGTTTAGCAGCATATCAACGGCAATGTGTTACTTAATACTGAAATCTCAATATTCAGCACACAATTTTGTGCTTTTGACTATATATACATACAAGGCCCATTCAATAAATGAGGTGAATTTTTCTAATACAGATAGCTTACTTTTTTTAATTTTTACTTTTCAACGTAGTCTCCCAGCAGTGTCACACTTTTCCGTATTCCCTCAGCGTAAAAATCTTTGGACTGATGTCTCAGCCAATCGCTCACAGTACTTTTGACTTCATCACTTTCAAACTTCTTTAAACAATTTAGCTTACTTGTAGACATTTTTTTGGCCGAAACATGTGGCACCATACACAGTTGACATTCTCCTAGGAATTTCAACTGGTTTGCACCTTTCAGCAACAAAAACTTGATAACTGACCTCTGTTTAATACTGGAGCATGCTTCTTGGTCAGCCATCTTTGTTAATCTCCAAAACTTTTAAAGTTTTTTTCAATCTGCAAAAAAAAAAAAAAATTAAATCCCTTTGAAAAACAAGGAAAAAAAAAGTAAGCATCTATCCGTATTAGAAGTCCTTATACCGAAAAATTCACTTTATTTATTGAATGATTCTCGTAGAAGTCCTTATCGCGAAAAATCCACCTTATTTATTGAATGACTCCTGTAGAAGTCCTTATACCGAAAAATTCACCTTATTTATTGAATGACTCTCGTAGAAGTCCTTATCATGAAAAATTTACCTTATTTATTGAATGACCCTCGTAATTGTACACTCTTAAGGTAAAGATGTATTTTTGATTCCATGTTTCTGAATACCTCCAATTTCCAAATCAAAGGCCTTGCTGCCATAGGTAGTTTATTATCATACCCAGGGTGTGTGCAGATATTCTGATTGAGCTCTCTAGAGGAAAGAATTTTTGAAATTGTTGCCACTTCTGTGATTTACACATTACTCTTTCGTCATGAATTGAGTCCTCTCGACTGCGTATATTTAACATGCTAAAATTTCCACCTCTTCAACCACGTGCCGATAACTTAGAGGTAGTCACTCTGACTCACAATAAATTGGTCAAGTTTTGATCCCAGCTGGAAGTAGGTGCTTGTATGTGGATGACGTGTGTGTGTGTGTGTGTGTGTGTGTGTGTGTGTGTGTGTGTGTGTGTGTGTGATGAGTAAATTGTTTTATATTTCTAATTTCACACAGCTATATGGGTTATCTTTTTACTTGATTGTTTGTTTGTTTTTGAGGCTTAATGACCTATCAATCCTTATGGGATCATTTAAGGTCATAACCAATGATTTTTGGGTAAGGTTATTTTATTTTTACAACATTTTTCTTTTCACGATTCATTGGGGTTCCCAAGTCCTACCCTTGTTATTTAACCCATAACTGGAGGGAATGGACGGATTAATACCTTTCCCAAGGGTACCAGTGCTTAAGTGAATGCAGGGTATTCAACTGGAATTCGAACTCGGCTCACAGATTTCTCTTTCCGAGCCGATATCCACTGCACTATAACGCACATCCGTCACTATACACTTACAGCACCTGGTATTCCCAAGCGGTCACCCATCTAACTACTGACCAGGCTCAATGTTGCTTAACTTTGTTGATAGAGCGAGAACTGATGTATTCAACGTGATAGGCTGTAAGCCTTTTACTTGATCAACTGCACAGTATAGTAGGGTCAGTTAGGCACTATGATAAAATGAGTACCATAACACAATTCACTCTAGCAAAAAATTAGAAACGGCATGATGGGCCACTTCACATTCACACAGTAAGCACCAATACAAATGTATCAGCATGTTTGGATGTCAAACTGAGGACAACACAGAAGATTCAGAAAGAGTTGGATGAGTCTGATGGTGATTATGAAGGTATGGCAGCTCAAAATCTCTCTCTGATCAATCTGATAAAAAAAAAACTCTTGAATTTGTTGTTGAGGGTGTCAGACTCAACATGGAGGCCTACATCACGTATGTTGAGGGGTAGTGCAACCCTGGTCAAGAAGGTGGCTGCTAGAAAACCCTATGTCTAGCAACAGGATTCTCTACTATGCCACACTAGTAGGAGAACTCAGTCATGGCTGTCAGACAATTTCTGTGACATCATCTGGCCACCTTGGTTATTGTAGGTGGAGCACAGTTGAGAGACCAACAAAACATCTTGTAAAACCGAAGATGAACTGAAAATTCATTTCTGACCTTTAACACACAGCTCATGGAAATGTGTTGGCTGAGCTATTTTTTCATAAGAGTTCATATAAAAAGAGAAAAGTAAAGCTTTATAATGATTTACTGATTATGAATAAAGACACTTCTTTATGTACCTTGTCATTTCAGGACGTAGGCAATCATGACTTTCCACGTCTCTCTATCCCTGGTTGCTCTTAGCACACTTTCTCCTGTTACACCACACAACTCCCCATTCTGTCATCCACCTGATCAGGCCCTTCAAATATGTTATCGTTGCTTTCCCCTGTCTCTTTTTCCCTCTATCTGCCCTGTTAGTATCAGGTTCTCCAAGCCCTCCTTTCTCATTGCATGCACCAGGAACTTTAGTTGTCTCTTCCTGATGCTCAGCATTAATTCTCTTTTCATTTCCATCCTTTCCAAAACTTCATCATTGCTCACATGCTCGATCCATGATATCCACAGCATCCTTCTGTAGAACGAGGTTTCAATTGCTTCAAGTTTTTCCTTCATCATTCAGCATTCACTAACCATATTGAAGAACTGACATCTTACAGCAACCCAGTACTCTTTTCTTTGTTTCTAGTGAAATTTTTCTCTCTTAATACTCTACTCAACTTCTGGAACGTGTCCTTTGCCTCGCCAATTCACCTTCAGATCTGTGTCACACTTCCCGCCTTCTGTTAGAAGACTTCCCAGGTATTTAAATTTTTGTACCTGCTTGATTTTAGTATCCCCCACCTGTATTTGGCATTTTGGGCTGCTCTTTTCGCTGATGACCATGCATTCATTTTTGAAGACACTATTGGATTAAAGCAAATTTAATGTTTAAGGCTAGTAAAAATATTTAAGAATTTAAATCATAATTTTAACCCTAGACACAAGTGGAGCATTGTTCTTTAATGATGAGGGAAGGAATGGTAGAAGGTAGAGATTAAAGAAATTTTCAGTCAGCAAAGGTTACAAAGAAATATCAGAATAGTGAGGTCATGGGTAAGGGGATTAATGATTTGGGTGTGTCGGGAGAGTTGTCACAGATGGCTTAATGTGTTTGGGTCTATGCTCAACTGCATTCACATGATACATTAATGCAGCATTGCACAAAATGTTGAATTGGGCAGATCTAGCTGATAAACGCCAGATACAAGTCTTGTTTAAACTATGAAAATTTTGTTAAAAACGACCGCTTCAAATTGTAAGAAACAAAAATCTAAATCAAAAATTATAAATGGAACTTTGTCTGTGTGTGTGTGTGTGTGTGTGTGTCTGTGTCTGTGTGTCTGTGTCTGTGTGTGTGTGTCTGTGTGTGTGTGTGTGTCTGTGTGTGTGTGTGTGTGTGTGTGTGTGTGTGTCTGTGTGTGTGTGTGTGTGTCTGTGTGTACGTGTGTCTGTGTGTACGTGTGTGTCTGTGTGTGTGTGTGTCTGTGTGTGTGTGTGTGTGTCTGTGTGTGTGTGTGTCTGTGTGTGTGTGTGTCTGTGTGTGTCTGTGTGTCTGTGTGTGTGTGTGTGTGTCCGCTACCTATAGACTCCAAAACGGCAGAACCAATTTTCTTGAAAATTTGCACAGTTGTACTATAAGCATCTGTGAGTGTTCTTAGCTAGGTTTTGTGTCAAGGTACCCCATTTAAATATTGAAATTTGAAAAAAATCAGGTTATAGAAGGAGTGGTCCGATTTCAATCAAATTTGATACACTCATAGACATAGGAAACGATATTTAGAAGTTTCAAGGTTATTTTTTTTTTTTTTTAATCATATCACCCCAAGCAAGGCGGTAACGCCACTGATGCGCAGGGGGCTACGTAAGGGTAAAAAGAATGGAAAAGAGAAAGCCAGAAACCACATCCTAAACAGGAAACAAGGGATGAGCCTCTTCACCTGTTCAATAGATGTGGGTGGAGTGTGAACCGGGCGATAGTTTAGTCTATCTACTCCAATTTTTAGTCTATCTACTCCAAAATAGTGCAGAAAATCAATAATATATATATATATATATATATATATAAAAGGCAAGATGTTTGTGTGTGTCTGTTTATCTGCCTGTATATTTTTCTCAGCCCTTTTATTTTAGTTTTTGCTTCGGGTTTGGCTCTAAGTAGGTATAATTGTAGTTCTTAGTCTCAGCCATGATACCATTTACTCAGAGGACTTATTTAGCCTTCAAAATTCAGTTTACGACGAAAAAAACTTATTTGTCATCGATAACAGGAAATCAAAATTTGACTTACATCCATTCATTTTTCTTTCAGTCTACAGTTTCGCTTTAACTGGACACAAGTATTGCTTTTTAGTCTTTCGTGCCAACGTCCAAAGAGTCTGAGCTCCAGGACCATGGCTTAGTTTTAAAACTTTCATTACACCCGAGCAACACCGGGCTATACTGCTAGTAAGATTTAAACTGAAATTTTAATCTATAATGGGTGGAATATTTTGCATTCACCTCTGTGCCTTATCTGCCTGGTGTCATGTGGTCATGATACAAAGCAAGTAACTTGAAAGGCCACTATGAAACGAAAGAAGATTTTTCATTTGATTATCAACCTAGACCAGAATTAAAGATATACACTTGCATTCTAATCATCACTAAATAGCCAACTGATACTGTTGATAATGTTCAGTAAGGAAGCCAATACAATGATTGAAGCCAGTTTTGTTAGATCATGGAACATTGCTTATGCTAAATACTCATGTTGTGATAGGGAATTAGTTAAGTAAAATATAGTTGAAGTTGTTGCAGTGATAAAACAAAACTTCAACAAAAAACACTGTAGAAAATTTATGTAGCCAGTCATTTTCCATGCATGAAATTGACTAAAGTACTTACTTTCAAGAAATAGACCTCTTCAGTTCATCCATCTGTACATGTCATACCAACCAAAGTTTTTTTCTTTTTTCTAGTCTACCTCACAGACTTGATCTTTATGCCTAGTTGGGAAGTGGGGGAACTAATATTTGCATACAAGACTCAATTCTCTTTGGAGTGGATTTCTTATTTTATAAATTCAAACTGGTTTGAATTCTTATTTTTTAATTCTTTTTTTATTGTACATCAGCACAGAAGTTGAAATAATCCATTTCACTTTTAATAGTGGTCAAGCTCTTTCAACAAGACCTGACACACCAAGAAAATTCGGGAGGTAAGTCTTCTCCTCACAAACAAAAATCCCAGTTTCTCTGAAATGCAAATCTGCATATTTTCTGAGAAGTTTCCATAGTTAAAACATTCATCAGTCAAGATTTTGGAAACTTGAGATATATATATATATATATATATATACACACACACACTGATTGAGCACTCTGGAAGAATGGTAGACTGAAAAAACAGAAGCTACTGTTGTATCTACGCATTGTTCATTCATTGTAATGAATTAGAGCAATCTAACTAATAGCTATGTGTACATGAAACATTACACACTAAAAGTCTGCTTCCTTCTACCAGCGCCCATACCTCAGAGGTAAAATCACTGACTGACCCAGCCAATTTGGTTGGGTTTCAATACTGGGTAAAGTTGTGATACAATGAAACAGATCTGTCTGCAGATGACTATATAACACCTAATGAGCCAGATAAACCTATCTAGGTTTCACCTAAATGTGTAATATAGCAATCTAGCCCCCACCCGAAGAAGGTTGATGCAATCGAAGATATTTCCCATCGATGAAGGGGTCAGCGAACGACAAGACAGGTGTTTGAGAAATACATCCTGTCGGCGTCTGGAGCGGATGTCGCAGGGTTATGAGTCGGGCTCGTTTGACCTTATTTCCGACAGCGGCGGAAATGACTCCGGAAGTAAACAAAACAGGTGTCTTTTGGAATTACGTGGGCGTTGCGTAGGCGAGACAAAACCGGAAGGAAAAGTCCCGGTTCTAGAAGACTATAAAAAGAAATCGACACACAGATTCACCAGCAGAGAACGGCCAGTGGAAGCAGAGAGACACCACAGGCAAGACTTACACTCCCGTCGACTCATTCTATGTGCGCTCTCACTCTTCCATTCTCTGTTCCACACAGGCTCGTCGTCAGGAATAGAAATATAATCTTATATTTTTATATATGCGTGTTCTCGTTGTTTGTCGTCGTACAGTGATATATAACATACACAATTTGGTGCATAGTGACTTGCTGTTTTTAAGACAACAACAACAACAAAACAGATAGATGTGAACTTGGTTACCACGGCGACAATTTGAAATTCTACGAAATTAAAACCACTAGATAGAGGAAGAAAAAGAAAAAAGAAGACGAAAATAGAAAGCAACCGGACGACCATAGACGACATCAACGAAAGGTAGGTGACTTTTGATTCGATCTTGTGTGTGTTCTGCTCTTGTTCATAATAAGTTTATAATAAGTCTAATTAAAAAAAAAAAAAAAAAAAAAAAAAATGGAACAGCATACTTTTGCCGATTTTGTTCAAGGTCTGACCCTAGAATTGAGAAATGTGGCTTGTTCGGTGTCGAACACTTTAAGGGGAGAATCTTTTTTAAAGAATATACAGCCATTAGCGTGCAAAGAAGATGGTGGTTATAGTGCTTGGTTGGAGGATATGGAGAGGTATTTTAAAGTTGTGCGCGTGGCAGAAGAAGACAAGTGTCAGGCAGCTCTTTTCACAACAAGAGGAGCTGTTGGACACTATGTATATAGACTAATCTCTAATAACCCACAACTCACATGGAAGGAGTTCAAAACTTCTTTAAAGGAATACTACGGATTGGTTTTAGACCCCGACGCACGGTTAGTTGAATTAGTGAACATTAAGCAGGGTAGAACAGAGGGGGTGCAGGACTACATGCAGAGAGTAGTACGCCTAGCGGAGAGCGCATATGTTGGGGTTGACGGGAGGAATGAAGTTGTGATAAAACAAGTTCTAGGATTTTTCATAAAAGGTCTAAGGGATCGGGACATAAAGATGGCAGTTATGAAGGATGAGCCACAAACACTAGAGGCTGCCTATCAGAAAGCGTTATCTGAGTTGAGATGGAAAATTCGACTCGATGCAAACTCTGAATACGAAGAGGAGCCTATGGAAATTTGCCACTCTCGGAGACAGGTACCGATAGCTGTAAGCCCCGCTAAATCTAATAATAATAGGAATAAGAACAATAGAAAAGGTGGTAATAGGGGAACTGAATGCTGAGCATCTTCGGGCAGCGTCCATTGATGAATGGAAAATCCCTACTTCTGATAGGCCGTTACGAAAGATTGTATTGGCTGCTCCAGTAGAATCCAGTGATTCGGATGATGAATCCGAAGCGGAACAGACCGACTTTCCAGTGCACAAATATCGACACCAACGTGTGGAATCAGACGATGAGTCTGATGTTCCATTAATGGAGCGTCGCATCATGACGCGACGTAAAATGGCGAATAAAAACGTGTCAACTATTGATAATGATGATAGAATCGGTGGTATAAATAATGTTTCATCCACGTTCGAGGATGATTGCTCAAAGTGTGAAACGTCTGGATCTACTCATGTAGATCAGGGTTTTTCTAGGGAATCACCTAGCAGCGAAGATGTCCAAATGAGGCAAACGTCTGTTGGGGCAAAAAGCACGGATAGACCTGCAGATTCCACAGTTGATCGGAACAAAAAGAAAGAACAACTGAAAAGTCTTGTAGACTTATTGGCTGATATGCTATAGGATTGGGAAAGAAAGCAGTGGGAGGATTAACGATAGTTTAAGTGAAATAGTTAGGTCACCTTCCTTATAGCAACACATGCGGAAGATACAAACGTGGAAAATTATTAATGGTATCTAAAGCATAAAGTAAATTATTCGTCTCTGGTGTCAGTACAGAGCGAGACTAACGGCTTTGTCTCTCGTTTCAGATGGCAAACCTTGTTCTTTTGGTCCTGCTGTTTTTTCCTGGATTGGACGTAGCGATTGAAAATTACCAGAACGTCGTATTTATTGAACAGAACGAGATCTCACTGTCACGTGCAAGGTGGCTGGTGACATTTTCGATCAATCTGACACCATACGACGCTGCGTTCCAATCATTGAAGGGATGCATACAAAATGTCCAGTCGGGCGCAAAGGAAAATTTCCCACAGGAATTCCTTGGGGACGTCACATTCGAAACATTGATGAATCATGTAAATGATGAATTTAAGCAAATTGCAATAGAACGTGAAAGGCTGTTATTAAAATACAAAGATTATAGGTCTATGACTCGCAGAACTAAGCGGTCCATGTTGCCCTTTGTAGGGAATGCTCTTAGTTACCTTTTTGGAGTAACATCGGAAGATGATCTACGTGTGATCAAAAGAGCATTGGGTAAGTTAGCAAATACACAGGAAAGGATATTACATATGACAGAGGATAGCATTTCAGTAATAAATGTTACGAGACATGAGGTATCTAATAATAGACACAAAATAAATGAAATTATTTCTAGCCTTAAAGGTATTGTAGGTTCCATGGCAAACGCAACACAGGGGTTGGATAAACGAATATCCAGATTAGAGATCCTTACCCATAGATACTGGTTGTACAAGATTGTAGTCGATAAATTAGGGAAATATTTCTTAGACATCCGTATGGCTTTAAGCTATTTGGAACTGCAGCTCAACTTATTGTCGATTGGTCATTTGTCTCCTAGCATAATCGCTCCGCACGACTTAAAGGGATTGATGCATAATATAGCTCAGACGCTCCCAGATAATTTCAAATTAGCAAGCGATCCAGATAAGGACATCTGGTATTATTATAAAACATTAAGTTGTAGGAGACTTTTTGACTCAAAATCGATTGTGGTTGTGGTGGATGTCCCATTGGTGGATAGAGAACACTCCTATGTAGTATATAACATTTTGAATTTTCCTCTTCCGTTGCCCACACGATCAGGTTCAGCGTTCGGATCCAAGTTGTCGGCCAGGTTTGAAATGGAGTCAAAAATGATCGCAGTAAATAGGGCTGGAACACGTTATATTCTCTTGGGCCAGGCTGAAGCGACACGGTGCTCGGCAAGTACCGACGGATTGTGCGAGGTATCCGGTCCCGTTTATGCTACCAATTCAAGAGAATCTTGCAAGATGTCGCTTTTTCGGCATAATCAAGCAGGAATAGAGAGGAACTGTCGAGTCAGTTAAAATGAATACTCGACTTCCAATCGCAATCAGGGTGGACCGGGAATCTTGGATGGTCGCTGCTACCAGGGATTTGCACTTTGCAGTTCTTTGTGGTGGCGGGTCTCAGAGCAAGCTTGTCGCCCAAGCCCCACTAGCCAGTATACAGATAAAGGAGGGGTGTACTGCTTACAATGATCATATGGTGTTGGCTGCACAGGTTAACGGTGACTCAAGATTTAGAAACGTAGGGAAGCTACAGCTCACACCCATAAACGTCTCTAGTTCAGTGGTTTGGTCCCCAATTACGCAGAAATTTCCCAATTTTTCAGTGGACACCATGCCGGTAGAATTGCGCGATATGGAGGAGATTCCTATCCGCAAACTAGTAAATACCTTGGAACAGATAGATATGGAAAGATTTAGTGAAGGATATGAACAACTCCCGAAGAAGTTGACGATAGGAGTCAGTGCTGGCATAGTCGGCGTAATAATAATCCTTGGAATAATAGCTAGGAAGCGGATTTTTAAGTGTGAAAGAAGCAACAGTGCTTCGGGAAAGGAAATTGAGTTATCCGTTGTGAATAGTACTCCGGGGTCAACGGGTGTTCAACACTCAAATGTCTCTGCGTTAAACAGAGAGATGTCAACAAATCAGATATGCTTGGATTCGAATCCAGAGGAAGTAGTTAAAGGAAAAGAAAACATTGTACAAACTAAGGAATTACGAGTCACGGGTCCATTTTTTTAGACTAAATTAAGATAGATGAAACCTCTAATCCTCCACAAGTAAATTGCATGCGGATTAACGTTGGAATCAGGGTAATTTTCTTCGTTTTCTATTGAACATTTCTCGGTCAGACTATGAATGATATGTACTGCAGATAATGGCAGTTTTCCTGTGTTCAAACATAGTATGTTTGAAATTAAATTAAATTAAATTAAGTTACATGTGTAACAATAAACTCGAGTGGAAACACGCATGGTGTTGGTCAAAGGTCATTTACTCAATGTCAGTTTAGAAACTGGGGCGCGGTTACCGCCTATGATCATATGGTCGTGCATCGAGGCGTCTACGCGTATGGACAGAGTCGAGAAAGGAAACGAACATTGAAAGTTACAGAAACTTAAAAGTAAGAAGAAAAAAAAAAAAAGGGAGAAAAGGAGAAGGGAAAAGGAAGAAGAAGAAAAAAAAAAGAACAATGAAACATCGAGCTGGGAGAACATTATGAAAATTCCACAATGGACACGAACATTGTTGGGTTGCCGATGTAGGCTCCCCTATATTTTTTTTTGTTTCGGCATGCACACGTTTTGTACAATTGTTGGGCTTGTGTGGCATGGGGGGGGGGTGTTGCGCTTAAAATGTTCTTATGTAAACATTTTGGAAAAAGGGAAGGCGAGGAGTGTAATATAGCAATCTAGCCCCCACCCGAAGAAGGTTGATGCAATCGATGATATTTCCCATCGATGAAGGGGTCAGCGAACGACAAGGACAGGTGTTTGAGAAATACATTCTGTCGGCGTCTGGAGCGGATGTCGCAGGGTTATGAGTCGGGCTCATTTGACCTTATTTCTGACAGCGGCGGAAATGACTACGGAAGTAAACAAAACAGGTGTCTCTTGGAATTACGTGGGCGTTGCGTAGGCGAGACAAAACCGGAAGGAAAAGTCCCGGTTCTAGAAGACTATAAAAAGAAATCGACACACAGATTCGCCAGCAGAGAATGGCCAGTGGAAGCAGAGAGACACCACAGGCAAGACTTACACTCCCGTCGACTCATTCTATGTGCGCTCTCTCTCTTCCATTCTCTGTTCCACACAGGCTCGTCATCAGGAATAGAAATATGATCTTATATTTTTATATATGCGTGTTCTCGTTGTTTGTCGTCGTACAGTGATATATAACAAATGGATTGTCAGGGAAAGCTGGCTAAATAGGAAATGAAAAACGACATATAAAAAGGAAAATAAGACAACCTACATGACTATTAAAGGAGATACCAAAAACAAAGAGGGGAGTTAACAACTTTATTACAAAAGAAAAAAAATTATTTCGCTCTACCTCTGTACTGAGTGCTTTCTGTTAGATGATTACTCATATCAGGGGTTTTTTCTTTGGCCTGGGCTTCCTGCTGATCTCAGTCAAACACTTTTGACTGATGTTCATGTACTAAGTTCTTTCTTTTTTTTAAAACCATTTTTTTTCTTCCATCGAAAGCTTTTGAAGAAGGTTTTCAACACGAGTATAATTATAATCTCGTTTATATATATATATATATATATATATATATATATATATATATATATATATATCCAAGTGAATCAGGAATGAGAAAAAATTTACAATGTTCCAAACATTAATTTAAAACAGTGCTCGATATACAATATAGAGCTGTGAATATTTATTATAAATTATATTTTAGAACATGTACAAATTTTTTTATAGATATCCACTACAAATTGTACATTTTGTTTCGACATTGAAATTACAATGTCTCATCAGATGGTGTGGAAAAGAATGGAAGGCCTCTTTTCTTATATTTGGCAAGTTGTGTGTGGGATGTTGGTGGGGGTTAGCTATAAGGAAATAAGTCTTGTAAATTGTCTGTTAGAATTTTGAAGAAAATGGGGTGGGTAGGGGATGTAGTTGATTAATGAAAGTGTCAAGAATTTTGTAGACAAATTTAACATTAGGAGATTGTGTATATGTTTTTATGGCCACCTGGCTAGCCATTATTCTTTGACTTTATTAGAGGGGGAGAGTAAGGAGGTGTAAAGGGTGGGAAGGGATGGGATTGAACCTATCCTTAATGTTTATTTGTACAACTATAAAATATTTTTGTATTTAAGCACAGTTCTTATAATTAACATAATTTTGTATATAGGAAATCACTTTTTTTCTATAAAATGTTGAATTAGATTATAGTTTGTGGTGTGTAATAGGTAAAATTTGATGTAAGAATCTTGTTAGTACTATAAAGGTTTATAGTCTCTAGGGGATCCTAATTTTGGCTTTTGCTGTATTTTTTAGCATGATTGTAAGGTTAGTTTATATATATATTTTGCTGTATTTTTTAGCATGATTGTAAGGTTAGTTTATATATATATATATATATATATATTTTGCTGTATTTTTTAGCATGATTGTAAGGTTAGTTTTTATATATATATATATAAAAAGGTACCTCCATCATCAAGTCTATATATTGTCCTGGGTATGCCGTATAAACTGCAACTGGTGGTGTGGCTCTAAAGTTACTATTTACAGTTTTGGGAAATGTAGAGTTACCCCTTAAATGCCATTACTCCCAGGTCCACTCTGGCCTGGAGTGGCAATACCTGTTATGATCCCACTTATGTGTCAAATGATAATAAGTCGTATAACCAACTGCTATATACACTATGCCACCATCCCAAAGGACATTAGTGGTATATTTTGGACCCTTTTACATTCAGATTGTTTGTGACAACTGGTTATACTAGTGGGTTTACACCACTTTCTCATAATTTTAATATTTCTGAGATTAATAATTTTCAATATCTTGGTATAAGCCACTAACATGAGTAGCTGTCAAAATTTGACACTGAATATACAAGACTCCAAAAATACACCACTAATGTCCTTCAGTGACACAGTAGAAATAGCATTTGGTTATATATGAGTTACTATCATCTAGTGGTCATGAATTCAATCCTTAGATCTGGTAGTGATACACTAATTCCAACAAGAAAACAACAATAACCAATTTCATAGGATATATCACAATAATCAACAGGTAATCCATATCAGCCAATCAATAGACACCTGATGATGAAGTACTTGATCGAAACATTGTGTCTATAACAACAATGTTATCAACCAAGATCAGAGCAATAGTATGAAATAATACCAAGATATTGAAAAATACTCATCTCAGAAATAAATATTAAAACTATTTCTGGTTTCATTTTTTCATTTTTTGCAGCCTGTTTAGTAAATTTCATCTTCAAGTTTAAAAATGTTATTAATACAAAACAAAATGGGTTTCCTCCCACTTTTTAAAAGGACTTTTATTGAACATTACAAAAACATTTTAGCACCTGTTACAAGGATGCATTTATATATAAAAATAATATTAATAATGTTTCAAAAATTGTAGTAAGGGACTCTACTGAGTCCTACTTGTTACAAAAAAGTTTTAATTCAAGAAATAGTCACAGAAATAAGGAAATTAGAAATAGAACTTTTGAAAGATGCCAGAATATTCCAGCAAAATCGAGAAAATTCTAAAAGATTCTAGAATATGCAAATTGGGTGTTACCCCCATTAAAAAGAGGTTTTGGGAAAAGAGTAGTTAGTTGTTGGCAGGATTTGCTGACATTATCAACTTGGACTTTGATTCAAGGATTTCTCTCCAGCCAAAAAAAATCTCTAAGAACAGTTGCCGACCAACTAAAACCTGAAAGAGAACCTCATGGAACTATATGGGTAAATAGATACTTTTGACTCTTTCATTGACCGAACTAATAATTATTCTTTATATATACATTTGAGGATTTACAAGAAGTATAGCACTTAAAGTTCTTGGATGTTTTAACTGGGTACAGATACGATACTGACATTCCCTTCCCCTTCATAACACTTCACCTGCCAGTAGTAAACCATTTTTCTTTTTGAATGCAAAATTGTAAATTTCATGTATATATATATAATTTTTTGTTTATCGTAAATTAAATATTTGTATGTGATTTAACTCTGAGTTTTGGTCAATCATTTTTTTTTTTCCTTTTGTTACACTTAACACATAACAATGAGTCAGTAACTACTTCTGTTAGTTATCTAAGTCTACTTCTGTTAGTTATCTAAGTCTACTAAAAATAAGCACTCACACCTTGCAACTGAAAAATGTTGTGGAATGGATTGACCAAAATGTTTTAGTAACAACAAAAAAATAAATTCAATTGTCCAAACAACTCTTGGATTGTAAACGGCTCTTGAATTTACTGAAAATATATCAGAAGTGTGTATGAATGTTTCCAGCATTTTTCTTTGAAAACAAAAACCTGTATAAACTTAACAGTAGCTATAATCCATATTTTCACATGTGGGATTGATGATGCAAATTGACCAACATTTTCATTTTGTCTTTTCCATATCTAGAGACTAAATACTAAAAGCATCTATAGAAATTTATTGACAATAAATGTAATATAACAATCTGGCCCCACCCGAGGAAGGCTGATGCAAGCGAGGGTGTTTCCGGTCGTTGAAAGGAACGGATGTTGTTTGACCTTATTTCCGGCAGCAGCGGAAATAACCACAGAGGCAAACAGAACAGGTGTCTCTGAGAATTACGTGGGCGTGCGTGGGCGAGGCAAAACCGGAAGAAAAAGTCCCGGTTCTGGAAGATTATAAAAAGACCTCGGCACACGGATTCGCCAGTAATAGCAGAGTAGCAGTAGAGAGAGAGAGACACAACAGATACGACGACACTCCCGTCAACCCATTAGAGGCGCGCTCTCTCAATTCTCTGTCCCCTATGCTACACGGTTCATCGTCATTAATAAAAATATAACTTATATTTTTATATATATGCGTGTTTGTTGTTTGTCGATATACAACATAACTTTACTATAAGAAAGAATGATAAATTATTTTACCATGAAAATATAGAAGGAAAACCATTGTGGGAACATAACAGATGCCAGGTCAGGATTGAGTAAATTGCAGATCCTTTGAATTTTATCAAGAATCTCTAGATTCATGATAGAAGTATTAGTCCAGACATGGCAACCATATTTAATGCACAAAGAAATTATATAAGACAGATTCATGTGAGAAAAATTGTTTAGCCTGACATTGAACAGTTACACCTACCTCAAAAAAGTAAATACTAGCCAGACATTATAATAATAGTTAACACTGTTTCAGCTGATAAATAACACTGCTACTCATTTTACTAGCGTAAAAATATAATTAACACTGAAAAAATAAGTAAATAAATGAAGTAAAAGAATAATAATAATAATAACAACATCAGTTTATAAGTTAGATTTGGTTTTTAATAGAGCAAATTTTCAAGTAGATCTGACCAGGCTTCCTGGATTGTTGGTTCTGCCCTTACTACTTTTAAAACTGGGATCAAAGTGTAGCATCTGACACAATCTTTTAAAAATCATGAATAGTGTCTAGTTGCTGGGATTTTAACTCTGTGCCAACACTTGTCTCATTGTACTAAAGGGAGATGTAGTCATGGTGACTAGGCAATGTTTGGTCTTCATCCCTATGTAAGCAAAGGGAGAGCTCACATTAAAAATGACCTTGTGTTATATCCTGCCACCATGGAGCAGGTGAGTAAATACTGAATTCATGCAGAAAAGAGGACATTAGTTAGAATTATGCCAATAGCATAACATTTAGCTTCAGCTCTGCAACATTTTTTCATTGTTGTAGATTTATATAGTCAGTCAGTTAAGTGCCATACATGATACACACTTGAGCGATCATGTCTCGAAAGTGACATGACTGATTGGACAGAAGATAATCCCACAGTAGACTGCCATTACTTTCTACAGTAGACTGGTTGCCAGCCAAGGCTATAGAACCCAATCTGTCCTATTATTTAACTCATAGCTAGAGGGGAAAGAGATGTATTATATTATTAAGTATTAATTAGTGGGGGATCAGTTTATTACTTCATGACGACAAATAACCGACTCCCCACTTTATGACCAGTAGAAGCCTTAATCACGATTCCAACTATTATATTCAGTCAGTCAGTCAGTTAAGTGCCATACGTGATACACACTTGAGCGATCATGTCTCGAAAGTGACATGACTGACTGGACAGAAGATAATCCCGCAGTAGGTTGCCATTACTTTCTGTGGTAGACTGGTTGCCAGCCAAGGCTATAGAACTCAATCTGTCCTATTATTTAACCCATAACTAGAGGGAAATGAATTAATACCTTTCCAAAGGGTATTTGTGTGTAAGTGAATGCAAGGAATTCAACTGGAATTTGAACTTGGCTCCCCGATTTGTCATTCCGAGCCAATATACACTGCACAACATAGCCAGAGCTTGATTTGAGGAGAAAAAGAAAAAAAAAAAGCAAGTAAAAAATTAAAGTAAACACTAATCAAAATTTGATAATAGCAGTGTTCTCACCAAGAGAATTATTTTTATTTTTTTAATCATTTCACCCCAAGCAAGGCGATAATGTTCCTAGGGCACAAAGTGTTACCAAGAGTGAAAGAAAGTAAGACTTTAGGACTATAAAAGAACAGGTTTTAAGATAGTGATTAGCATTGTAATTAAGTTTTTTTAAGATTGTAGGTGGCAGAGAAACAAGAAATCACAGAAGAATTACTACAGGCAAGAAAATAAACTATTAGAATAGAACACATGGTTAGATCCAGCTAGTCCAGCAGTAAAATGATGAGATCTAGTCGTTAATCTAGTAGTACACTTAAATACAAGAAACAAAGGAGGAAAGCTAATCAGAACAATTGCAATAAAAATACAGGGTGCGATGGATAAATAGTCGGCTAAATAGCACAAAAATTAAAATAACGGACATCTCATTTTAACACATAATATTTACCAAAATTATCTAAAAATACTTAGAAAAATAAAATTAAAAAAAAAAAAAAAAACACTATTGGTTTCAACCACAGACTTCATATGCTGTTGGAATCTCCTGAAACTCTTCAGGATGGTTTCCTTGTTTATGCTGCCATAATCTTTGCCTTCAGTTAATCTTTGAAGCTACAAGAAGTTTTGTTGTTCTCTGAACTGTGCTCCACACACAATAATCAAAATGGCCAGATGTGAGAGATGATGTCGCAGAAACTGTTTGGTAGCCATAACAGTTCTCCTGCTTGTGTGGTATGGAACAGAGTCCTGTGGCCAGATATAGGGTCTTTCAGCAGCCACCACCTTGACCCAGTGCAGCACTACCTCCTCAAGACACTTGATGTAGGCCTCTGTGTCGAGTCTGAGGCCCTGTGGGAAGATGTATCTAAACTTATTTATAAATGGAACTTTGTCTCTGTGTGTGAATGTGTGTGTCTGTTATCCAAAATGGCTGAACCGATTTTCTTGAAAATTTACGCGTTCTTAGCTAGGTTTTATGTCACGGTACCCCCGATAAATATCGAAAATCGATAATCGAAAAAATAGAGTTATAGGAGTGGTCCGACGTGACACGATAACTAGGCGTATATTAAGGTGGATTTGTAAAATATGTATTTTATTATAATAGATTAAAATAGAAAATGGTTAGAGAATAGAAAATAGTTTAGAAACATGTGTTTCGTTTAACAAAAGTGAAAAAGAAGAGGAAATAAATGCTTTTTCTTTTATAAAGAAATTTGTGGAAGAGGAAAGGGTATCAGATTACTGTCAAATCCTACCAGTCTCCCATGTGATAAGAGATAAAGTTCAGGAAATAGATTTTTGAATGACCAGGTCAAAAACTGTCTTTACTGTATTATGACCACACATCAAGAAAAAATATAATAGAATTTTCCCTTTCTCCAGGCAATTAAAAAAACGCCTGGTTACAGGTAAAGTGTCAAGGCTATAAAAACATCCCGCAGAAGCTTTATTAAGATAAAAGGTTAAAAAAAATCCTGGAAAATACTTGGAGGCTTAGTGCAGACATCCCATTTACACATCAAAGGAAGCAAAATTTAAGTACCTTGAAATTTTGGACTTACAGTCGCCAATGCTTATCTTGTAGTTTTGTTTTAGCCTGGGGGTCTCTAGTCACTTCCGGATTGTTTTAAATAAATACAGGTGATATTTCTGAGCCAATCAGTTAAGTTAAATTAGTCAGTTGAGTGAGTAGAAACTCCGTTCGTCTTGAGTCGGTCAGTTCGGATTTGATCTCCATTAATTAGAGTTAGAGCTGAACGTCACATCGCCTGTCCCCAACCAAAAAGACTAACTCTAAACGAAATAAAGCATTGTTTCAACTCATCCAAGTTGTGGAAGTTTGTTCCTTATAGTTTAATCTTGTACCCCCAGCTTGAGGCTCCGACTACTTTTTCAACAAACTTCCAGCAAATATCACAGCGTGGAGAACGACCGCCGAAGAAACTGTTCTGACTGTTCACTGGGGTGTTACACCGATTTTAATCAAATTTGATAAACTCATAGACAAAGACATAAGAAATGATATTCAGAAGTTTCAAGGTTGCAGTTCTTACAATAGTGCAGAAAATCGATAATGTATATAAGGCAAGTGTGTGTGTGTGTCTTTATCTACCTGTATGTCTGTACTTTTCTCAGCCCTTTTATTTTAGTTTTTGCTTCGGGTTTGGCTCTAAGTAAATATAATTGTAGTTCTTAGTCTCAGTCATGATACCATTTACTCAAAGGACTTATTTAGCATCCAAATTCAGTTTACGACGAAAAAACTTATTTGATATCGATACCAGGAAATCAAAATTTGATTTACATCCATTCATTTTTCTTTCAGTCTACGGTTTCGCTTTAACTGGAAACAACTATCGCTTTTTAGTTTTTCATGCCAACGTCCAAAGAGCCTGGGCTCTAGGACCATGGATTAGTTTTAAAGCTTTCATTACACCCGAGCAACGCAGGGCTATACTGCTAGTAGAAACATATCACTATCACTAGTGAGCACTCCAAACATTTTCATAATCATTATTAGACTCATCCAACTTTTTCTAAATCCCCTGTATTATTCACAGACTGATGCCAAAACACTCTGAAATATTCATATTTGAGTCCTTTGTGCAAATGCCAAGCAGTACAGCAGGCCACTTCCAAATTTTTGGTGGGGGTAAATTGGATCATGGTGCTTTTTTTTCTTTCTCTCTCACGGATGGTACCCAACTGACCCTATTGTGTAGTCGACAAAATCAAAAACAAACGCACAGGTGAAATTAAAAATATAAAATGGTGACAATTTACTCATCGCACTCGGTATATGCAGAAAAGACAGAGGGAAGCCACATCATGTTCATAAGAAACTGAATTCAAGATGCCAGGTCAGGACTGATTCATTGCAGATCCTTCTTTGAATTTCAACAAGAATCTTTCGATATATACTAGAAGCACTAAACAAGATATGGCAGAAGTAATCAACTTTTCAATTCTTGATTAGTAAATAAAGTCTTCAATTAATAACTTAATAACCTAATGTCTACATGTCTTTGAAATATTTAAAAAGTAATTTTGAAACTTTATGAATAATTGTAATTTTTTTTTAATTATTCAAATTCTTACAGGAAAAGAAATTTGGACAATTTTCCCAATTCTGATCACTTATCTATCCCACATGTGGTCGTCATTACATGTCAGATTATATGGGGAAAGGTCAGAAATATCAACATTCCATGATTAAGAAACAGTTTTATTCTAAAATTCATGCTCTAAATGAGTAATAGCTGTGTAAATCAGATTAATTTAACTAAGTTTGCTTTCCAAAAATAATGTGTCACAGATGTATATTTTATTTTTTCAAGATTTTTAAAGCAGAGAATTAAATTTTGTTTACAAATGTGTCAATCGCTCAAAAATGTCTGAAAAATTTTTTTAAATTTCTTAAAAATCTCAAAACTTTAGATTTCAATCAATATAATTTCTGTTTGAAATACACCAGAGTATTTTGCTTACTGGAAATAGTAAATTTAATCATTTAGATTTCAATTAAAACTAAAATAAATGTTTCAAGAAAATGTTTTATTTTTAAAAATTTAATTTAAAAGTTAGATATCGAAAATGAGTAGAGGTACGTGCTTATATGTAACATCCTAAAGATATTTTTAAATTTTGTCATTTTTTAACTCCTTTTAACATTAGTAAATTAAGCTAAAATATTACCAAATTCTAGAATTTTCCCAAGCATCCCTGTTTTCTGTAGAATATTCTCAAGAGACAACAAAAATATATAAAAGCAACTCATTTTTCAATTTAATCAGTCAGTTAAGTTTGGGCATTGATATAATTTTGAATTTGGCACATGATTCAGTGAGTAATTTTGTCATTGTGATTTAATAGTTGATTTAATTAGATGTAATTTATATTACATCACCTCATCCATATTTGTACATTGCCCAGTTCACACTCCACCCACATCTATTGAACAGGTGAAGAGGCTCATCCCTTGTTTCCTGTTTAGGATGTGGTTTCTGGCTTTCTCTTTTTCAATCTTTTCACTATTACGTAGCCCCCTGCACATCAGTGGCGTTACTGCCTTGCTTGGGGTGATATGATTAAAAACAAAAAAAAAAAATTTCAAGAATTTTACATCCTGACTATGATGATAAACTACATCTGGCGGAAACGGAGACTGGGAGGGTTAGAGAAGCATGGAACCACCTCTTAACTGCTGTTGTTCCCAGGATTACTCTGACCCAGGGTAGTAGCACCTGTCAGGGTACCATCTATGTGCAAATAGTTTAACCCCCAATCGTTTTAAGAAAAAAACAAAACGTTTGGCTGGGTAAGAATCTTTAACTTTCGATAAAAGGGAATTTCTGAGAAGAAAAAAAAACCCTTTACGCCTACTCTGTTGAGAAAAGGATAAACTGAACTAACTTTGGTGGGTAAGCTTCCGAGAGATAGTGTCTTAATAAAAAACAGTTTCCAATCTCCTAAACTGGTTGGTGTTAGTAAGGGCATACAGCTGTCCAATATTTTATGATGCTTCAATTAAGGAGATATCAAGAAAACCACATCCAATCTATATTGGCATGGAAACGGATGTTAAACAATGATAATGTATCTACATATATACCTTTCCTATTTAAACCAAATAGTGTTTATATTTAAGAATTTTTTAGAATTTATATAAATTAAGAGCTTTAAATTGTAACAAAAGACATAACTTACCTCGAAATTCAAAATGAACATAAACATGTGTTGCTCGCAAGATAACAAAAGAGAAATATGGCTGCCTTTGAAGACACAATTTATGCATGCCTATCTTGTTCAAAACAAGCCAATATTTGCACACATGCAAATTTGGGTCTTCTTGGAATGGCATATAAAAACGGTGCCAGCAGCACTAAGGCAGTGAGGCTTTTCAGTAGACTGGTGTGAGTTGAAGAGGACATAGGAGCGGCTTAGTTGGTGTCTGTTTTAACTGCCCAGTGTAATGACTGAGAAAGAGAAACTCAAATCCATCTCCTTGAGGCCACCAAAGAAGAAAGAAAAACAGTTGACCTGTCTGGAGAGTTTCGGCACTTTTTTATCACCCCACTCCATTATTTTTTTTTCTTCCACCTTTACAAATTGACAGAACAATCAAGAAGTACGTCATGCACTAGAAATTTCAAATGCAAAAACCCTGATTCCTTATTTTATGCATGGTAATTTTACACCGTTACATCAACAAGATATCGGCTTTGAACAAGAAATTGGCGAGAAGAGTTCAAATTCCAGTCAAATTCGTTGCATTCACTTACGCACAACTAACCTTGGGAAAGGTATGAATCCATCTCTTCTCCCTCCAGCTATGAGTTAAATAGCAGGACAGATTGGGTTCTATTTCCTGTTATCTTCCTTTAACTCAACCTTCAAAGTTATTTGTTCACCACTGCTGTAGCCAGGTAATGAATTCATAATTCTTTGGGTCAAGTCACTGGAATTTACCAACACTTATATCCATTGGGACATGTGGTGAACAAATAACTTAATTTTTTGGTCTTAATTTGAAAAATCTGGAAAATGGCACACAGGTTGCAATTCTTGTCAACAGCCTGACTGAAATTCATATTCCGCACACGTGATTCATGCATCGGATATCATTCCATTAAATATGTGTTCCCCAATGTTGTTAGATTCAAATTTTGAGAAAGTGATTTGTTAAGGCAAAACTATATAGAAAGTGCCTTAATTTCCGAGTTAAATTTCCATCCAGGCTTATACAATATATCACCTTTCCTAACTTAACTAGAGACTATTGGAGGCTGAAGAATATGACCAATATATGTTAAAGAAAAATAAACCATAATAGTTGGAAAAAATATCAAGAGAAAAAAAATTCTTCATCTGAAAGAAAGAAACAATGAAGGCAATGACCCAAATAATGTACAGAATGATGTAAATTTAGAAAACAATGTCATAAGCTCAAAGCTGTTAATTCAACAAACTAAATTATTGCTGATTTTGATAGCATAAAGAACAGATGTCACTTGATAGACAGGGAACTTTTTTTTATTTTTTATTTTATTGTTAGCAAACATAGATTTCATTCTGACTGTCCCAACCTTAGATGTCATTTCAAGCTGTGATAAAAAAGAAAAAAATTAAATCACTCAATCCCAGTTTGATGTCTGTTTTTCTCACGCAAATTCCAATTTCTAAAAAAATGATTCAAAACAACTGTTGAGATATAAAAAATTACACAATTTAACCTGGCATCAGTACAAGTCATACCAACTGTACCACACGCCTCTTCATTACCGGGACTCATGGTACAGTTGGTATGACGTTCACTTAATAACATAACTGTCAGGGTTTCAATTCCTGGTAATGGATGCTCACTGCTGATGAGTCCCAAATATAGGACGAAATGGCCGTCCAGTGCTTTCTGCATTCTGTTGAGGTCGAATAAAAACTCAATGAATTACTTTATTAGCTACTGCCCCTAATTTTCAATAAATAACTTTTGAATTGAATCTTTTTTAAGAAAAATTTGAAAGCGATCGATACATTTATAAACAAAAGTTACGGTTTTAAAACTCTTGCAAAAAATAAAATATACGTCTGGGACATTATTTTTTGGAAAATTAGCACATTTTATGTTAAATTAATCTGATTGACACAAGTATTACTTATTTATAGCAGGAAATTTAGAGTAAAACTATTTCTTAATCATAGAGGTGAACTTTTAAATCTGTCTGCAGTATATCAAATGTGTTGACAGGTTTTCAGATTAGAGATAAGAGATAAGATAAATGTATGGTGATCACAAGTGACACAATTGTACAATTTTTTCAGATAAGGTGAGAAAACTCAGAATAACATGACCTTTTTATTTTCACATAGGAATTACCATAGAAAAAAAAAGAAAAAATGAAAACAATTCTTTTAAAATTTCATTAATAATTGAAAAAAGATTTTCTCTTTAGACTAAAATGTCCTTAATTTTTGTTTAGTCAAGCAATTAAAAACTTTCAAAATTAAATGTCATTGTCATATTGCATTTTTTATTTTACTAATAGGAGCAGATTTTGGGAAAAAGAGCAAAATTTAAAAAAATAAAATAAAAATAGATGATTTATATTCCCCAATGAATCCTGTATTTAACTAAAAACCATTTATCGCAACAAAATTTAATTTATTAAAATTTCATGAATTTACGTTGTGGGGTGGTGAACAGATGTAAAAAAAAAAAAAAAAAAAATTTTACCAAGAATTTTTAAAAATAATAACTTTAAAAATATTTCTATTCATTTGTGAATAAGACCTGAAAGTTTCGTTAAAATTTGACAATTTGATTTTTGCAAGAATTTCCAAATTCATGTGTTTGTCACTGGAAAAAAATTGAGTTACGTAATATTTCGTTTTCCATTGTAAACTCTCATAACCATTTAGTTAACCACTAACTAAAATCAAAACAAGACCTTTTATCCAAAATTTCGAATGTGTTAGAAGGGATTAAAATTTTTTTTTAAATAATTAAAAAATAATTTTATCTCTGCTCTTAGTAATAATATAAAAATTTTGATGGAAAAAGTTTGTTTTCATTAAGTTTAGGGCCTTTTTTATTTATACTATGCTGTTTTTTTAGTGAAGGTACATTATAATGACCATAATTTATGGTCTACTTTTGTATAGAACACTTTTTAGAAGTAAATATCTGCCTTATGTACTTCCATTAGTAATCAATATATATTGATTACACACCCCAAACTGTGATCTAATTTAAAATTTTATAGAAAAATTTCTAAATTCAAAATTAAGGTTAAATATACAAAATTAGATTAATTATAAAAACTGTGCTTAAATACAAAAATATTCTACAATTGTACAAATAAACATTAAAGACAGGTCCACTCCCATCCCTCCACCCCCTTTACACTTCCCTACTCTGCTCCTCTAAGAAAACCAAAGAATAAAGTCTAGTCAGGAGGCCATAAAACCCACATCCCATCTTCTAATGTTAAATCTGTCTACAAAATTCCCAGACACTCATTAATCAACTATATCCCCTACCCACCCCACTTTCTTTAAAATTCTAACAATTTACAAGACTTATTCCCTTATAGCTAACCTCCACAAACATCCCACACACAACTTGCCAAATATAAGAAAAGAGGCCTTCTATTCCTTTCTACACCACCTGATGAGACATTGTAATTTCAATGTGGAAACAAAATGTACAATTTGTAGTGGATATCTATAAAAAAATTTGTCCATGTTCTAAAATATAATTTATAATAAATATTCACAGCTCTGTATTATATATGGAGTACTGTTTTAAATTAAGGTTTTGAACATTGTTAAAATTTTTTTCTTTGTTCCTTATTCATCATATATATATATATATATATATATATATATATATATAATGTTTTCTAAACATATACTGTTAATAAGAGACAATGAATGTCTATTATGTTTAATCATGAGCCGTTCTAAACATCGTATTTTGGCTTTAATTTCAGTTGAAAATAAAGAAACATTCTCCAATATTTGGATAATTTTTTATTAAGTTGGTTCTAAGCTTTCGGCTCACATGAGTCATCTTCAGAGAGGTTATAAGGATGGTAACACAATAACTTCCACCATCAGTGACGATTTTATCTTGTGTTGACATAAATCTCCGCTAAGCAACAGCAACAGTTACCAAAAATAAGAAACGCAGTCCTCAAATTTGCAATGCGGTTTTATGATGTCACACCACGCGATAGCGTGAAATGACAACAGAACCATGTATTCAAATGCAATGTAATATGTTATGACCAGATTTAAACATGACTTTATTAATTGTGGGTTGTTTGGATTTAATGTAGATGGCCTCTAATATCTGAAGCTTCTTTTTACTGAGTGCATGAGTGAGGATTATTGTATTGTTGACTAAAATATATATATATATATATATACACACACACATAGCTAGTATATCTGTTTGCAGAATAGTTGTTGTGCACACTGCCTGTGGTTGACATAGTTCTTGTCATGGCTCTGCACTGCCTAAATTACAGAAATACAAATTTTACCATATTGTTTAAGAAGCAGAAATTTATCATATGACTTATTTTCAGACTTGATATTTGGGTCAGGACAAAGTTCAGTTCATTTTATATTTCTTTGTTTTACATGTTATAAATTAAGGACAAACAGAAAAGAAAAAGAAATTTCCATTATATAATTTATTGCTACCTACCCCCCGGATGTGCGTTGTGGTACAGTGGATATCGGCTCGGAACGAGAAACCGGGGAGCTGAGTTCGAATTCCAGTTAAATCCATTGTATTCACTTACGCGCAAATACCCTTGGGAAAGGTATTAATCCGTCTCTTCCTTCCAGTTATGGGTTAAATAGCAGGACAGATTGGGTTCTATAGCCTTGGTCGGCAACCAGTCTACCGCAGAAAGCAATGGCAACCTACTGAGGGAAAATCTTCTGCCCAGTCAGTCATGTCTCTTTCGAGACATGATCGCCCAAGCATGTATCATGTATGGCACTTAACTAACTGACCTACCCCCCTCCACACACATCATCATTCTATTATAGATAATTTCTGGGTTAGTTTACACAGTTCATTATTAGTTGTATTTTATTAATAGTATCACAGCAACTTACTGTTGCTTTTTATCCCAATATTCTGGGTTAATCCTTTTTACACTCTTTGACTGCAAGAGAAAATACTTTAGGTGCCTCCACTAAACAGCTTAAAAAAAAAACAGCATAATATGAATAAAAAAAGCCCCAAACTTAATAAAAACCAATTTTTTTCCATCAAAATGTTTATATTATTATTAAGAGGAGAGATCAAGGTAATTTTTAATTATTTTCAAAATATTTTTAATCCCTTCTAACAGGTTCGAAATTTTAACAGGAAATCTTGTTTTGATTTGAGTTAGCGGGTAACCAAAATTTTACAAGAGACTACAATGGAAAATGTAATATTATATAACTCACATTTTTTCCAGTGACAAACTTTAATTTGGAAATTCTCGCAAAAATCAAATAATTGTCGGATTTTAATGAACTTTCCAGCACTTATTCACAAATGAATGAAATTATTTTTGAAATTATTTTTTTAAAAATCTTGATAAAACTTTTTCTTTTTACATCTGTTACCTCCTGCAAGTAAATCCATGAAATTTTAATAAATTAAACTTTGTTGCGGAAAATGGTTTTATTGGTTAAATGCAGGACTCACTGGGGAATATAATTTTTCTTTTAAATTTGGCCACTGTTTCTGAAAATTTGTTCCAAATAGTAAAATAAAAATTGCAATAAAACTCTGATATTATGTAATTTGAGAAACTTGTAATGACTTTACGGACATTACAGACTAAAGAAAAAAAGTCTTTTCGATTACTAATGAAATTTTGAAAGAATTATTTTCATATATTTTTTTAATTATAATTATTTATAAAGTTTCAAAATTTTTTTAAAATACTTCAAAGATTTGTAGGGGTTAGTTTAAAAACTAATTAAGCAAAGATAATATTTAGTAATCGAAAATTAAGTTTATTACAAATTGATTGGTCTCAGTATTTTCAAAATAATTTTTAATTTTTTTTTGTGTATTTAAAGTTTTATTTTTTTGTATGGTAATTTCTATGTGCAAATTAAAAATAACAGGACAAATTGAGTTCTATAGCCCTGGCTGGCTGGCAATCAGTCTACCACAGAAAGTAATGGCAACCTACTGTGGAAAAATCTACTTTATTCCTATCTCTTTTGAGACATGATCACCCAAACATGTAAAACACATGGCACTTAACTGACTGATGCCTTGAGAGTCAGGAAAGAACTGACAAAATAGGTGTCAAGGTATTCAAGTTTAACCAAAGATATGTTTACTCTTCATCAGGACAACAAGCTATAGGATATTATTTCCATTCCTGTGAATGATTTCTGGGGTGTCGTGACTCAGATCATCCATCATATAAGAAAAAATAAAGTTGAGAGAGAGAGAAAAAAAGAAATTCAAATATTTTTGTCTTTGTTGTGGAGTAGTTTTCACACTGAAGGTTATAATTGTGCTATGTCGGTTGCTAATCGACTTAACATACCCAAAATTTTAGGAACTTCGTAATCTTCCACTGAAAGCTGACTCTTTAATATTCGGCTAACTGCTGACTAATATCATCTGCCTTAGTCCAACTATGTCCAAACTGGAACTAACTTGTAGTTCTACTGAACTCCAATAGAACTCTAAAGAACTCTCTAGAACTTCTTGTTAACTCTTAATTATCCATTATCTGAGGAATAGGTGTGTTTAAACATAACTCTTGATTAAATCCAAGACAACAAAATTGTTAAACAAGACAAATGTTTTTTTTTCAAATACTAAACCTTGTACCCATACAGAAAGAGTTATATAGAGCTTACAGCATGTAGAAGTGCCCTGGAAAGACTAAACTGACCTGCCACACATTCATGACCTGATCTCTATGAAGTGACCATATACTCATGCTTAAGCACAGATGTGTTGTTAGCATAACACAAGTTAATAAAGCTTTAAGAAAAGCCAAAAAAAAATTGCCTTAAGTTACAGTACTCAATCTGGGTAAGATTGTTGCCGACAGCAATGTTTCATTTGCAAATTTAAGTGACGAAGGCTCCCAGTGGTTTACATAATCCACTTGATTGGTAAAACTGGCATGTGTGTTCCAATTTCATGAGAGTCAAAAATAATAAAGAGAGTAGTAAAGAGCACGCAGGCAGGCGAGACTTTGGCTATAGTGGATACTGATGAAGCAAGTGTATATTAGAGAAACTTCCTCATGGACTTGCTGGACATTAAGGATCAGAACTGTCTCCCTATCTGTTGAAGAAAAGATATTGCATTGCATGAGTCAGCATATTTGAGCACCCAAATATTGAACAGGATGCTTCAAATTGAAGTAGCTATTCAGCGGGAAATGCTCAAACAGTTTTATATCACCTCTATCAAGTGGGTTCCCAAGTGCACAACAACAGGCTGATTCACTTACAAAGACTAGTGTTCCACCTAGAAAAATCTCGAATCACATAAATAGGCTGATGAAGTTTGGTATCTTATCTAAATTTTTTTTTTTTTTTTTTTTTACTATTTTTACTTAGAAAAAAAAAAGCATGTGTGTAGGAAGATGTGTTAAGATCTATACTATGTATAATATTTGTTACTCCTAACAGAGATTGAACATGCATCTTTCAAATAAGAAAAACTAATGCTTCCTTGGATGAACCTCTTTCATCATATGTATATTTTAATTTATGTTACTTGTGTCTCTTCAGCAATGAAATCAAGTTTTTTTCTGTGACTGTCGTCTGTATACACCGCTTATATATACAACACATTTAAAATTTCCCTTCTCTGATTACATGCTACTATGGCTACTAGGGGTAGCGAATCTAACTGACACCAAATCGGTCGAGTTTCAAGTTTCGATCAAGTTTCGATCCTGGCCTGAAGCAAGTGGATGTGTCTAGCCACACATGAGCTGTGATACAGCGAAACAGGCTCGTATGTAGATGATTAATATATTATGCTCTCATTACGACTGAGCTCTCTAGAGAAGAAAAACTTTTAAAAAGTTTCCACTTCTGTTGTATAAGCGTGACTATTCAGAAATTGAGTTCTTTCGGTGACTGGCATGTGTATACACTGCTTATATACAAAAGTTAAAATTTCCCTTCTGATTCCATGCGCCCATGGCTTAGGGAGTAGTGATTCCGACTGACACCAAATCGGTCGAGTTTCGATCCCAGCCAGAAGCAAGTGGATATGTCTAGCCACACTGATGATCTGTGATACAGCGAAACAGGCTTGTATGTGGATGACTATTATATATAAAGGGCACATTTGATGTACCACAAGGTTTGTTTGACAAAGCCAAAATATCAGGACTAATATTCTAAATAAAAATCAACCAAATAGGTTGTACAGAGATGATGTTGTTGATGACAGTGCGGGATAACAAAAAAAAGAAACAAGGTAAGAAAAATGCTTTTCAAACTGTTCAAGAGTTCAGATTTTGAAATGCAAGTTGAAATAAAAAAAGTTGTCCAAAGAATTTAATCTACAAACTAGCAGTGTCTCCCCATATATGAAACCAAATACAAATTTGAGGTATGTGAACACTGGATCTAACCAACCTGTTAATGTAATCAAACACACCCCTAAAGGAATAGAGCACAGGTTATCTAAAAATTCCTCTCACAAAACAATTTTCGATATGTAAAAAAAAATTATTAAAGGGCCTTAAATGTAAGTGGCCATAAAAACAAATTAGAATATAAACCTCAGATAAACAAGTAAATGAAAAATAATGCTAGGAAATGAAACATTTGGTTTAACCCAACTTTTAATTTAGAAGTAGAATCTAAAATAAAGCAAATATTTTTCAAATTAATAAACACTTCCCTAAAAATTCAAAATTAGATAAAATATTCAATGGAAATACAGTTTAAGTAAGTTATAGCTGTACTTATAATTATAAAACTTATATAATAAATCAAAATGCCAAGATTTTTAAAAATAACATGCAGCATAATATTATTAATGAAAAATTTAACTGCAGAAACAAAAACAAATGTCCTCTTGATGGAGTTTGTAAAAGCAGAAGTACAGGATACAGATGGACAGAGAAAAATATACCTAGGATGTACTAAAGGAATTTTTTAAAATTGTTGGTATAATCACACATTCAAGCTAGAAAGTCTTAAAAATTGTACTAAACTGGCTAACCATGTGTGGAAATTTTTAAAAAAGGGACCCTGAAATAACATGAAGCATATTTTTAAAAAAAATTAAAAAAAGAAAAATTTTTTAAACAGTGGTGATGCCTGCAGATTATGCCAAGAAGACAAGTTACCCAGAATATTATTTCCAGAATGAGAAAGGATACTAAATGAAAGATCCGAAGTAATGTCCGAATGTAAACATATCAGAAAATATATTTTAGAACCATACAAACCCGGTTGAAAGTGTTTTACAATTCTTGAAAAACTCCTCTCTTATTTTGAAATTTTAGTTATTTTTAACTTCCAGTTGTGCATTCTGTTCTTCCACTGTCTTGTGCCGATAGCTTAGTGGAAAGGTTTGAAAGCAAATGATTAATCTAGCTGCACTGATTAGCTGTGATACAGCAAAACAGGCTTGTATATTGAGCACTCTGGAAGAATGGTAGACTTTGAAAAAACAGTAGCTACTCTTGAATACACGCATCGCTCATTCACTAATGAATTAGAGCACTCTGGCTATTGGGTGTGTATAATGATAATATACATGCTAAAAAGGCTGCCTTCTTCTACCAACTGATGCCAGTTCGGTCATGTTTCAATCCTGGGTTAGAAGCAATCGGAGTCTAACCGTACTGATGAGCTGTGATACAGCGAAACAGATCTGTCTGCAGTTGACATTATATATATATATATACACACACATACACATACACACACACACACACACACACACACACACACACACACACACACACACACCTGTCTTACTTAGGTGTTTGGATTATTTTTTTGTTTTAATTTAAGATACACAATAGCATGTACATCTGCATCAATAGATATGTTGCCATCATTTTTTTAGATGGCATATCGATATAAATATTTTGCCATCATTTTTTTAGACGGCATATCGATATAAATATTTTGCCATCATTTTTTTAGATGGTATATCAATATAAATATTTTGTCATCATTTTTGATGACAGAGGCCCACTTGTAAGAGAATATTATACCCAAAGAAATCGGCCCAATTTTATCTTAGATGTAATTTAATTACCAGAGGAGTATCAATCCGGAATCTTGTATCTTATATTGTGGAAAGAATAACTACTGACTTTTATTTAGACATTTTAAAGAGATTCTGTCCATTTGCCATTATGAATATTTGAACTTGCAAATTCATGAAATGCAAATGGTTAAACTACCATCCAGTATCAGATGAGTGCCTTTCAATGGTTTTCACACCTGCTATCCTAAACTCTTAACATATTCCATTGTTTTGGTTATGTAAAATTATTTACAAACATTCATCTAATGTTATTCATCGACACAAGTGTCATGTGTTCTTATATAAGTGAACCAACAAAATCTGGGGTTCCTATCTCTACATGCCGCAACTATTTAAACAGCTCGAAGAAAATTCCTGCCTTGATAGCATCAAGTGTTTCTGTTGATGTAGTTCACTTAACCCAGTGAACCAACTGTGATCTCCTTAAGTGAGCAGCAAAATATTGTAAGATCATACATGTATGTGAGTGAAGTAGTAATCAGGGCTGCGGGGTCAAAAACAGAAGCAATTAAGGGGTCACTGAAGGTCAGAGTCATTAAAACTATTTGTTATAGACCAGGTTAAGATCGAAAAAGAACAACACAACCACAAGGGTAGAAATAACAAATATATATTAACAAGAAATAACAATACAAAATGTGGAAGGTGTTAGTATGACTGTCAGTCTGGTCTGGAGTGAACTACTACCAACCCCCCTCTCTCAAAACTCCTTGTAACACCAAAGATAAACTGAAGTCCAGTATTATGGCAGCTTTCATCAACTTAAAGAAGGAGAACGTCCAGAAGAGATGCAGGAGATTCCGAAGTCGTCTAGAGGCCATGGTTAAAGCCAATGGCGATTTCATTAAATGAAATTTGTTTTTTTTAGTATTTCAAGATACTTTCTTGTAACTTTGGTAAAAATATCTGTTAAAATGAAAAGTGCTATTTTCTTTTTGCGTCATTTAGACGACAATTCATCTATGGCACCCAGTAGGGAAATAACATAAAAATTTAATAAAGTGTACCTCAACTTACGAACAAGCACAAACATTAATTTAAGAGAAGTAACTAAAATAATTTTTTTCAAAACATTTGAAAAAGTTAAAATTAAAAAATGACCTGCAAATGTATAAATGTCTTCACGCAGATTTTTCTTCATTAGGACAGAATTAATTGAAATGCAAATTATAGTGAATCCAAATTAATGACATGCAAGATCTTCATGAATGCTACTGATTCGGAGTATATATTTAAAGTTTGAAACTTGATGATTGCGTGATAAATGAACTTTTGAGACGTAGGATTATATGTATATCTTAATATGTATAATTAATAACCTTGTGTATACTACATTTCCTATGGATCAGGTTAAGGTCCGAAACAGAACAACACGACCACAAGAATAGAAATAACAAATGTATATTAACAAGAAATAACAATACAAAATTTGGAAGGTGTTAGTATGACTGTCAGTCTGGTTTGGAGTGAACTACTACCAACTCGACCCCCTCTAGAGAGAGAGAGAGAGAGAGAGAGAGAGAGAGACGTAGTATATATAGTGTTAGGAAGAGTTCATTCTGGAGTTACAGGTAAGGACCCATGACAATACCCTTTCAAAGATTTTGTTTGATTACGTTAGAAAATATTAAAATAATGAATAGATATGATATAAAAGCCACATTATTTTTATTCTTTCATATAAACCAGTTATGATTTATACCTCAAATTAGCGGGTGTATGCATAGGCTTTGAGATATGTAAGCCATAATTATATAATTACGTGACTTGAAGGTGTCAAAAATAGAGGAGATGGAGGTTTTGTGTTCTGGCTCTGCAGCCCTAGTGTTAGTATTTTACTAAACAAGTTGCTATGAGTTTGAGTTTTGTTTAACGGCACATCAAACCTCTGTGGGTCATTTAATGCCAAAATGGTAGGGTTTAAGGTATATTTTTTTTATGCTCGGTTATAGTGAGAAAGTTGACTTAAATTTTGAAGAAAAATTATTTTTTTTTAATTATTTTATAAAACTAAAGATGTCTTCTTTGTATTTTTTTTTTTAATCATACCACTCCGAGCAAGGCGGTAACACCACTGATGTGCAGGGGGCTACGTAAGAGTGAAAAGATTGGAAAAGAGAAAGCTGGAAACCACATCCTAAACAGTAAACAAGGGATGAGCCTCTTCACCCATTCAATAAACGTGGGAGGAGCGTGAACCTGGCGATAGTTTAGTCTATCTACTCCAATTCAAAAATGTATTGGTAGTAATAATTTTTTTTCCTTCAAAAATGTATTTTTGATATTTTCTCTTCAAAAATATATTTTTTTTCGATAAAAGTCTATATTTTTATACTTTCATAGCATTTTGACTCCAGTTTGGAAAAATAAATATTTGCCCATAGCTGGGAGCCTAACAGGTGCTACCACTCTGGGTTAGGGTGGACCTGGGAACAACAGCAATTAAGAGGTGGTTCCATGCTCCTCACAATCTCACAATCAGAAGCCTTGCTGCCAGATGTAGTTTACTATCATACCCAGGACCCACTAAACAAGTTGCACAACTAGTTGAGTAGAAACATTGAAATAAATTAAAATCATATTTGCGTTGTATTTTTAGTGGCTTTATTTCATTTAAATTTATACCCTTTAAAAACTTTGCTCAGTGTGCTGTGATAATTTCATTTGCTTCTAGGTGTTCCATTGCTTAAAAAGATTGAGAAACACTGACCTAAGCCATGACTAATGTTGTTAGCTCTGATAGCAATCATATTTCTTTGTCATGACTTAGGAATTTAACATATCCACCTTAATGTCATCCAACATTAAACATTTTTTATCTTATCTAAAGGATAATATTTAATCAAATTTTGAATTCATTTTTTTTGTAAGCATTCAACTGGCCATAACATTGTTGCCCTTGTTATAAGCATATCAGTCAGTTAAGTGCCATAAATGATACACAATTGGGCGATCATGTCTCTTTCAAGACATGACTGACCGAGCAGAAGATTTTAACAAAATAGGTTGTCATTATTTTCTGTAGTAAAGTGGTTGCCAATCAAGATTATAGAACATAATTTGTCTGGTTATTTGATCCATACCTGGAGGGAGAAGCGATGAATTAATTAAAGTTAGTATGTACATATCAGAAAACACATTGATGACATATTTCAACACCCAACCTGTTCAACTCACCTACAATAAATTGTAAGCTGTTAATATTTTCTTAACCATCTAATTCAGTGATTCCTAAACTGATGGTACCAATACCCTGGGTGGTTGAAGAAAGATTTGGGGCTGGGGGAAAAAAGTGGGCAGCCAGTGTGTCGCAGTGGCATACCTGAACCATAATATACACCACCCACACATTGTAACTGAAATGTGTCCTACCCTCCATTTCCAGTGTCTCATTTATAGAACAACTATTTTGGGAAATACTAAGATATTTATTTAGCATGCAATACTAGCAATACTAAGTCTATGGCTATATCGTGTTGAATACACGGGTTCTCATCCGATCATTGAAGTTAAGCAGCATCGAGCCTGGTCAGTACTTAGATGGGTGACCGTTTGGGAATACCAGGTGCTGTAAATGTAAGGACCAAGAATGGTCCACCAGTCCTACAGGTTTGGGGGTTGTTTGCAGGGCTAACAACCCTGCCTCATAAAAAACAGTTTGTTAAGGAAACAGTAACAAAAAGTTACTGCCCTACACACCATTAGGTGTAAAAGGGTGAGATGATGATGATGACTAGCACTAAAACAATCCAATCAAAATTTGACTATACATGGGGGACACACACACAACCCCTTAAAAAAAAAAAAAAAAAAAAAAAAAAAAAAGAAGATTGGGGAACCAACAATCTAATTAGTCAACTTCAATATAATCCTTCTTCAACACAATATTTGAAAATAGAAGTTTTAAAGTTTCTAAAACTGGAAGCACCAATGAGAAAATATCTCCATGTTCTCAATCATTAATTTATATTTTGAATACTGTCATCAACCATTTTTACTTCCGAGCACACTTGTCAAATAACTAAAACTCAAGGACTCACTTTAAATATTGATAAGGAAAAATAAGTCCTGAAATTTGAAAATAATAAAGTCTCCTCCTGAAATAAACACTTATTTTTAAGAAATTACATTGTATCTTAAAGATACACCTTGCTTTAGTTTCTTTCCTTTCACCATATGGTTAGTTTCAGAAACCACTGGAGTGACAGAGTGTAATCGATTTTTATCTTTTTTTTCAGATTAGGTCATTTACAGTGGTGTGCAGTAATACGAATCTATTTTCAGGGTGTATGATGAAATTTGCTTGGCCTTGAAAAATATTGTGTCATCCGTGATAGCATCAGATTTTTATCACCCCGCCCCATGTCTCACTTTTACGTCTCGACTTTAAATTGATTATCCTACAGCCATTTTCTGTGATGGACGTTACTCCAAGGAAGTGTTCAAAAATTGTAATGCTGCACAAATACACTGGCAAGCCTTACAGAGAGATTGCGGATATTGTTGGTGTCAGCCTTTCAACTGTCAGTCTTGTCATCAAGGCGAAGAAACAAACTGGATCCATTAGTCCAAAATATAAAAGAAAATGCAGTCGGTAGAGAAAAACAATGCCAAGAGATGACACTCATATAATTAGGGAAAGTTTAAAAGATTCTACAAAAACATTTTTTTTTGTTTCATTTAATTTGCACAATGGTGTATGCTTCTGTGAAACCCGAGTTTGATGTGCTTGGACAGTTTGTTTAATGTTCAACTTTATTTGTTCTAGCATAAGGGAAAAAAAAATCATCCACTGCTTAAAGATTAAGGAATGTTATATATATATATATATATATATATATATATATAAGACAAGATGTTTGTGTGTGTGTCTGTCTGTATGTCCTTTATACAAATCCACAATTTTTATTCAATTCTCACCAAGCTTCATACAAATATTTTTTAGGCTTTCAGTCAGATCATGGGATACTTATTTTTTCCAATTTCCACCTAATATCAGAAATCAATACCCTGATATCTGATCAGGTCAGATCAAGATCAGGATTTCAGCCCTCTTATCATGGTTCTTGCTGGAAAATTTGTTCTGACTTGGTAAAATTATAGTTTTTAGTTTCAAACATTAGTAGATCTTGCCAGATGACTCATTTTCCCCAAAATCAGAAATCAATACCCCCGATATTCTACCGAATCTCATAAAAAACAAATATTCAGCCATTAATATGGCTCATTTTCTTCAATTTTACTCCCGATGGGTATGATAAGTTTTCATGGACTTACTTAGGTTAGTTTATACTTGGATGATTTATTTGACTTTGATATTGGAAATTGATACCCTGATATCCTTTCAGGTCTGATCAAAATCAGGTTTTCAGCCCTTTATTTTGATTTTTGCTTCATATTTTGCTCCAAGTAGGTATAATTGTAGTTCTTAGTCTCAGCCATGATACCATTTACTCAGAGGACTTATTTAGCTTTCAAAATTCAGTTTGCTACAAAAATTTATTTGACATTGATACCGGAAATCAAAATTTGACTTACATCCATTCAGTTTTCTTTCAGTCTACGGTTTTGCTTTGACTGGAAACAACTATTGCTTTTTAGTCTTTCATGCCAATTTCCAAAGAGTCTGAGCTCCAGGACCATGAATTAGTTTTAAAGCTTTCATTATACCCGAGCAATGCTGGGCTATACTGCTAGTCCAATATAAAATCGCAAATGACAAAGACTTAACTTAGACATGGCTTTTATGTGCTTTGCATTTCTAGATTTTTAAAAATAAAGATTTTTTAAATATAAAATAATTCCTAAATTGCTCTTCTGTTAAATTGGGGCACACCTGGCTTCCTTTAAGAATGCATTAGTGCCCCTCTGCCAGGCACACCAGTTGAGAACATTATCACAATAGCACCCTCCAGTTTTCTTCAGGTGCTGTCAATGTGGGTAATCTTAAGAGTATTTTGAACTTAGCCCTTTATTTAATCTACAGAGGTTAATTGTTCTCATTCCATGTCAAGAGATATCTCTTAATGCTATTCCACTTATTGCTCACCTTGTTTCAAATGAGTCTAATACAGTACTACCCATCCAAGGGATTGAACTTGAAAGTTGGAGTATATAACAGCCCAAATGCTGTGATAACAACAAAGATGAGGACAATAGTCTAAATGTAAATAATAACCATGAAGTATTTTTTTTTATTTCTGACCATAAAATATATGAGTTAATCTTGATTGATGACATATTTAGTGTTTGACTAGATATCAGTTTTTTTCCTTTGTTTTTCGTAAAAACAGCATAACTCATCTCTAAAGAACAGATGTCAACTCCAGCATGTATGAGCTAAAAATATATGCTAATAACTAATAATGTCATATCATTCCAACATAATTTCCCATTCAAGGTCCTACTTTTTATCTTCATATCAGCCTCTAACAACAGGTGCTGGAATTTAAATGTATGGGGGCTTACATTTTATTGCCTAATCCTAACCTCTTAAGCTGACAGAATTATCCTGTGGAGAATTCTTAAAGGTAAAAAAACATCTAAAAATAAGGTTGGAGAAATATTGACAAGCTATAGTGAGGACTGAGACAATGAAATCAGGCATGGCTGATCATGTATGGAGAGAAAAGGGTAGTCATCAACCCCTGTTGAGTGAAATGAAAATACTAGACAAAAAAAAAAAAAAACACTAGAGAGTTAGAAGACAGAAAGAAATAGCACATTTGCTAGGATATGAGGATCTCCTTAGTAGGCCTAGCATAGAAATAAATACAATATGGGAGCCGCTAATAAGGAAAGACAAATGACAACAAGTTTTCAGCTAGTTGTAATAAAAAAAAAGCTTCATTAAGTGCAGTCAAGTATGGCAAACAGCAGCAGCAAGACTCATCAGCAAGCAGATTAGGTTTAAGGATTCAAGTTCTCTACTGCCTGATACATTAAAGTGTTTGATTAGGAATTTGGTGATAGTAATTATAAGTTGATTCCCTGGGCTAGGCAGTGTGTACTTGGACTCCGTGGAAGCAGGGCAAGCAATAACTGAACAGTATTAAAAGACAAGAACTAGACAAGATAACCTTAGACATGGGCAGTGGAACGAGAAGTCTACCTTGTAGATTAAATAGAGGTTTCAGTTCAAAATTCCCTGTAGGTTACCTGGATTGATACACACCTGAGGAAGTTCAGAGAGCACAACAGATGAAACTTTATGTTAAAAACAAGATGAAAAAAATAGTCTGAATGTAAATAGTATAAAAATATGGAGAATTTCAAAGGTATCCATGTCAATGCAGCACTGATATCAAACAAATTACATCTTCAACCATAATTTGAGGTCAGATAAACTGCATATTTTAAAGAATCTTTTGAACCCATAAGAAAACCAGTTAACATTCCACAAGTCTCTTTGAATACTCTCATATGTATGGCTGGCCACCTGTATCCAATCCAAGGATGCTTGTTTAGTAAAATAACTAACTAATCCCCACTGCAGACACCTGCTCAGGCACATCTATTTGTTCAAAACCCACAGAGCTCACCTGTGGTTTATGCTATATATATATATATATATATATATATATATATAGAGAGAGAGAGAGAGAGAGAGTGTGTGTGTGTGTGTGTGTGTGTGTGAAAACAAAGTCAGAATGCTCAAACTCTTTCTCATGGTGACTTGTGACTTCATGCTAGCACTGCCCAATTTCACTCACAACACTTGGCCCAACCCATGGTACGTTTTTCAGGTACGTTCCACAGATGTTTGCTGGGATCACCTCTTCCAGACCGATAACATCAAGAAGTCACCTTCCTGAATCCGGGCCTCATGGCCATAAAGTAAATGTTCTAACCACTCAGCCATGTGTGGATTGGATACGAGAACGAGAAGTTTACTCCTGTAGATTAAATAAAAGGGATCATTTCAGAATTCTCTCATAATTAAAACATAATTAAAACATAATTAAAACATAATTATACCCTTTTAGGTTTCTCTGTGAATAACCATCTTTTTCTGCTTCTTCAAACTAAATTTCCATCTTGTGGCCTGCACATTTGAGAATGGAGACGAAGAAATGTGCATTGTGGTGCAATAGATATTGGCTTAAAATGTAAAATCAGAGAACCAAGTTTGAATTCCAGTTCAATTCGTTGCATTCACTTATGTGCAAATACTCTTGGAAAAAGTAATTATCCATCTCTTCTCCCTCTAGCTATGGGTTGAATAGCAGGACTGATTGGGTTCTATTTGACAACAACTACTGCAAAAAGAAACTGCAACCTACTGCAGAATAATCTCCTGCCTAGTCAGTCATGGATCGAAAAAGACATGATCGCCCAAGTGTGTATCACGAATGGATTCTTAACTGACTAAAAAAATATATACCTTCAATAGGGGTTCAGAAAGTAATTACATATTTCACTGCTATGCATAACAGCTCAACCCACCCTGTGTTCCCATTTGTCAGGGAAACCACCATTAAACCTGGAACACAGTCATGATCAATAAAACAAAGAGCGTTGGTATCAGATACTCCACGACCGTTACAGGGTTAAGCCTAATTTGCTTGAAAACTTAAATACAGAGTTTATTACAATTATAATCATCACTTTTTAAAAGAACCAACATTCGTAAAGAATGAAGGTAATTTAAATAATCGTGACACTCCATTTTTTGTAGGCACAAAGGTCAATCAGTATTTGTCTATACTTTTGAGATGATGTCCTCATCCTTATTGCCATGTTTACAATGTTTTGGCTATTGTACGCTCCAGCTATCAGGTGCTAGGAATTTTGAACTGAACCCTTTATTTCAATTACTGAGGTATATTATTCTCATTCGATGTGCAATGCCACTTCAAGTAGCCATGTAGTTATCTTCCTTTAACTTAACTCTCTAAGTTACTTGTTCACCACAGCTGTAGCCTTGTATTGAACTCACAACTCTGGGCTAAGTCAGTGGAATTAACCAACGCCTCCAGTCCAAACAGTGTAAATAATACAAAGGTCCATGTTTGCCAATATTTTTTCCATCATCTCATAACCTTTTCAGCAGGGATCAGAATCCTGATTATAAACTGTCCGCTATTTTGTTATTAAATTGATAACCTGGAGACAAAACTATTGACAACTTTTGGTAGAATTTCCTTAGAAATCACTTTGAAAATATTGATGAAGGTTTTTTTTCCTTAATTTCTGCATTACTTTGGTCCACCTGCTCTCATTATTGTCATTTAACATTACCAGTTTTCTTACGTACCTAATTTCTTTTCAGTATTTTTGATGAAACTTCATTTGATTGTAGCTCAATATTTTGAAACAGGCAAATGCAATCTTTAACAGCTGACGGCTTGACTAACAAGTCCGGTTCTTAACATATCCAACATGTATAAAAAGCAATGCAAACAGAATTTTCATTTTTATTTTATTTTTTTATTTTTTTGCTACATCATTGTCGATTAAATAGTCAAGACAACAAATATCAAATATTTTTTTTTTATCATTTAGACATGACTGGGGAAGAATCCAATTTGTTAACTAAATCTATTGTAAATTAATAAATTAATGTCCTGTTGTGGAGTCAAAACAAGTTCTTAAAGTATTTTTTATAATTTAAAAAAAAAAAAAAAAAAAAAATCAGGAATGCTTGACTGATCTTAGTAATATATTAAAGTGTGTTGTGAAGTAGTGGATATCAGTTCAGAACAAAAAAAAATTCCAGTTGAATTCGTTGCATTCACTTAGGCATAAATACCCTTGAGAAAAGTATTAATTTGTCTCTTCTTACTCCAGCTATGGGTTAGATAGGATAGATTGGGTTCTATAGCCATTGTTGGCAATCAATCTACTGCAAAAAATAATGGCAACCTATTACAGGAAAATCTTCTGCCTAGTCAGTCATGTCTCTTCTCATGTTCTGCCACCTGTTTACACAAGCTTATTTAGTAGGTTATTTGCTCGTTTTCTCTGTCCCTCTTGCCTTCAATATGTCCCTATGAGTGTCCGATTCTCCAATCCTTATGTATCAGAGAAATTATATAAACATTTGTTACCCACAATGATCTGGTCTCTTTTCCTCAGTTACTCTGAAAGTATCAAGGTAAGTGATACTTCACTTATTCAAACCACAAACAGTTTTTCATCTCAGTTTTTTTTTGTTTGGAAGAAATCCAACTTTGTTGAACGTAATAAATGGCAAGTGTCCCACATTGGTGCCAAAATATAGCTATCAGTTGGTGCCAAAATATAACTATCAGTTGGTGAGAAAATGTTTAAATGTATTGTATAAAGCTGAAAAAGATAAATTTTTGATTTATTTATTTTTTTGTTAAAATGATGTTCACAATGTACAAGGCTCAAGAGCCATTGAAATAGCAGGTGCTGTGAGCTTAAATGTACAGGTGATGTGAAGAGTAAAAATTTGAAATTGAAACTCAAAGAGCTGAGTTCCACTTCCAGTTGGGTTCGTTATATTCTCTTACATACAAATACCACTGGAAAAAGGTATGAATACACCTTATCCCTCCACTTAGGGGTTAAGTAGTAGGACTTGTATCATTAAGTCATTCTCCAATAATTCTTACAATCTAAAAATATTCTAACTTTAAATAAACTGCAAAAAAATTTTAAAAATTCAACCAAGCTTGTTTGTTCATGTGGCAGAAACTGGTGAGTGCTTCAGTCAGTTAAATGCCATATGTGATACACGCTTAGGTGATCATGTCTCGAAAGAGACATACCTGACTGGGCAGAAGATATTCCCTCAGTAGGTTGCCATTATTTTCTGTGGTAGACTGGTTGACAACCAAGGCTATAGAACCCAATCTGTCCTGCTGTTTAACCCATATCTGGGGGAGAAGTGATGGATTAATACCTTTCACAAAGGTATTTGGGCTTAAGTGAATGCAGTGAATTCAACTGGAATTCGAACTCGGCTCGAAAATTTCTCGTTCTGAGCTGATGTATTAAAAACAAAATGAACCACACCACTCAAATCATATAAAGTGGTTTTTGCTGCTACAGCTCAAGGCAGAACTATTCTTGCATTAGACTTGGTTTCTTCAACAATTCTTTTCATGCTTCTTCTCAGTGAACTGTAAGTCTTTTGAAGTTCTCATTGTTCCATGAATAACCTACACTGCTATGCTGACGAGACCAAGATAAAAAAAAAGTGCAGAATGAGTGGATGTGTTGTATTCCTAGGCACTCTTGTATACTAGATACAAATGCTGGCACAATTATGTCCTTTGATTTACACTCATCCTAGAACAGTGCATATTTGGTACAACATACTTCAATTTCTGTGCAGTACCATTATTTAGTTCTAGGAATGAGAATTTTTCACATACATAACTATTTTAGACAGCACTCTTCCCTGTCAAAAATCACCCTTTCAGCTGGAGTTTCAGAATATATAGACTACACCTCTGCAGAGGGGTAAAATCTCCTTCAATGAGGATTCCTAGGTGTGATAATAAACTAAGCCCAGCAGCAAGACATCTGATTGAGAGGATTTGAGGGGCAAAGAACCACCACTTAATTGCTGTTTTTACCAGTGGTCCAGTGGATATCGGCTCGAAACAAGAAATCGGAGACCTGAGTTCAAATTCCAGTTGAATTCATTGCATTCACTTACGCGCAAATACCCTTGGGAAAGGTATTAATCCGTCTCTTCCTTCCAGTTATGGGTTAAATAACAGGACAGATTGGGTTCTATAGCCTTGGCTGGCAACCAGTCTACCGCAGAAAGCAATGGTAACCTACTGCGGGATAATCTTCTGCCCAGTCAGTCATGTCTCTTTCGAGACATGATCGCCCAAGCGTGTTTCACGTATGGCACTTAACTGACTGACCTTGACCTGAGGTGGTAGCACCTGTTATGGTCCCAACTATGAGCAAATAGTTAATCCACCAAACTGGGGTTGGTTCTGGGTATGATGATAAACTGCATCTGGCACCAAAGACTATGATTTGGGGGTTGTGAGGAGTGAGGAATCATCTCTTAATTGTTGTACTTGTTAGGGTCCCAGCTATGAGTAAATAGTTAATCCCCAAACTGGGTCATTAAAGCATGAAAGTATAAAAATAGATTTTTTTATAGTAAAGTTTCCAGCAATACACTTAAAAAGAATTTACTAGCAATATAATTGACTCTCAACAAAAACAATCTTTATAAAAATATGTCAATGAAACCTGATCTCAAAATACATTATTCTATTTGCACAAACCTATCCTAAATATCTGGTCAGAATTAACGAACCCATTAAGGTTGCTGATATGCCATAAAGCAAAATAAACCAAATCAAACTTTAAAATTTAAAACTTACTAAGGCATTAATGAATAAAAAGTATTTTCAGCGTTAAATGACCAAGAGGGTTAATTAATACGCTGATGAAACAAAACAACTAAACGAAACCTTGTTACAAAATAATAAAAAGACAAATGAAAGTGTTTGCTCTGATATCAATCAAGACATGTCAACAACACTATCATTCTACAGTTGTTGGTTGTTTTTGTTTAGTGTAGAAGTGTAAATACCTCCACTAAATCACTGAAAAAACAGCATAGTATAAAGAAAAAAAGGCCCCTAATGTAATAAAAACAAAGTTTTTCCATCAAAATGTTTATGTTATTAATAGGAACGATCAAAATATTTTTTAATTATTTTATAAAATTTTTAAATCCTTTTTAACATGTTAAATTTCAGTAAAAAATTTTGTTCTGATTTCAGTTAGCAGGTAACCAAAGAGTTTATAACTGAAAATGTAATATTATATAAATCAGTTTTTTCCAGTCAAAAACATTAATTTGGATATTCTTGTAAAAATCAAATAATTGTTGGATTTTAATGAAACTTTCAAGACTTATTCACAAATGAAACTATTTTTGAAATTATTATTTTAAAAAAACCTTGGTTAAAAAAAAAAAAAATTTCTTTTGTTACATTGCCATGAGGTCATCAGCTAACCACTCTTATGTCAGACTGACAGGTTAGTGTCATCGTTTAAATAGTTAAACTTCTCATAATGCTGGCTCCAGGGAAGCTTTTCACCTCTAGGCATGAAAATACTTGATTTCTGTTTTTAATCCAATCAGGAATCAGAATTTGCTTTTGGAACTGACTTGTAAATTGTATTAGTTAGGTTTTTCCACAATGCTTTTAGTTCTTAATTTCTTATCCCTACAATCTGTTGTATCCTGCATGCATATCTGAGTTTCTTTGGGTTAATTGTTTTTTTTTTTTTTGCAAGAATGAACAGCATCATTTATTAACCAATTTGTTGATGCTTTAAACTGAAGTTGCTAAACAGTTTTCAGTTTTGTAACTCAGACGAAAAGTGCCAAATCTGAAGGCACCTTGGGATAGCCAAAAATGTATTCTGAAAGCTAAGCAGATTATTAAGAACAAAATAGATGTAACACTAAATCATAAAACTACGCTCACTACCACCCTGGCAGAGATCATACTATTGGTCAGGCCAACAGGTACTTATATAAACCATAAATTAAAGCAGACAGATATAATCAGATTGTAAAACTTCACCAACAATCAATCACACACACACACACACACTTTAACACACTTACAGATACAAACACACACACACACACACTACAATTGACAGCAGTAGCAGCAAAGGATGACCATTTGTTAAAAGACAAACATGAAAACAAGCTCTCCTATCATTCTGAAGATCAGATTTTGATCTTGAAATATTAATGAATAATAAATACGTAATACCCAACATCTTCTTTACCTTCCTTTATTTTACTAAACACATTGTGATAGCCTTCAAAACATACCCGTACAAGAAACAAAAATTTCATAAGAAAAAAATGAAGAGTACTGAACTGTTACATGATATATGTCCTCCTGGATGGCAGTGAATACTGAATAATCTCTTCATAGAGAAAGAAACTTGAAACAACAGAAAAATGGTTTTATCATAGGATGCCGAGAATAACGTGGACCAAATATGAGCAGTGGCAAAGTTTTTGAGAAAAATGGAAACAAAAAGAAACATATTAGGAAGAGACAGATGAAGTGTCTAGGTCACATAATGAGGAAAGAAAGCTTAGAAAATTTAATACTCATAGGATAGATTGAAGGAAAAAGGCAGAGAGAAAAACAATGCATAACCTACCTGGCAAACTAGAGTAAATACATAATGGAACAAGGCTTTGGAGAGATAACATCATCATCATTGTTTAACATCTGTTTCCATGCTAGAATAGGTTGGGCGGGGTTTGCTTGATGGCTCCATAATTGGACTGTCATGAAATATTGGAGCAAGTTTTACAACTGCATGCCTTTACTAACACCAACCAGTTTAAGAGACTGGAAACTGTGTTTTTATCAAGACACCATCTCTAGAAAAATTACCTACCAAGGTTAGAGAGTTCAGTCTACCCTATTCTACAGAGTAGGTGTAGAGATTTTCATACCAGAGATTTCCTTTACTTAGACAAGTTATTATTCAAAGCTAAAGACTCTTACCCAGCCTAACTTTGCTTTTTTCTCTTAGAGCCCAGTTAACTATCTGCCCATAGCTGGGACCCTAACAGATGCTACCACCACAGGTCAGAGTGTACCCGGGAACAGCAGCAATTAAGTGATGGTTCTAGGCTCTACTAAACATACCAATCAGAAGCCTTACCAGATGTAGTTTATAATCATACTAACAAAAAAAAAAAAAAAAAAAAAAAAAGGACAAAATTTATTACACGATACAAAAGACAGAAAATTAGAGAAGTGGGACAGCACAAAACAAATTAGGTCATTACTAATAAAAATAATAAACTAATCTAACGAAACAACCAAATGTGTCACAAAACTATATGAATCAAGATACTTCAGATTACCACCCAAAGCCAACAACGGAAAACAAGCAAACCTCAAAAGATCGTTCATTGAGAAAAAAAAAAAAACCAAAACAGTTAAAAGGAGACACACTGCAAAACGAAGACAACGCATCGTAGCTAACCGGCAAAAAGGGTGAAATATCACTCAAGAACTTCAGTCATTAACCTGACAAGAGCATAGAGCACCGAAAATTTGTTCACAAATTCACTGACAGCTAAAAGCTCGACAAAAAAACGACAAAAAAAAAAAAAAAAAAAAAAAAAAAAAAAAAAAAATCAACAATGCTGCTAAAAAGGAATATGAATACATTGAAAAAATAAAAAAATAAATAATAATAATAATATATATGTTGTTCTCAACTGATTCTTTGGGGTTCCGCTCCCTGAATATAAAACCAACTATGATATGAAGTGGTAGAAACATTTTGATGGAAAGAAAGAGAGAATACAGCAACACACTCTTATATAATTATAAACTATATAAGGTTTCTTTGAAGTGATTACTTCAAAAGCATTTAATATTCATGAATGTACTTATAACGTTAAGAAAGTAGAGATAACCATTTTTGTTTTTAATCAAACTAGGACAAGTCTAAACATTTGATTGACACACTTGACGATTTTTTTTTTCTTCGTCTTTCTCCTGAAAGCAAAATGTTGTTTTTATTTTCACAAAGACATCTGACCTTGGATGATTTTTTTCTTATAGCCATTGATGTGATTTTAGATAAGCCGGACATGTGTCACCTGACCTTAATTCAACAGTTGTTTACATCAAAGAAAAATACCTCTCAAGAGTTAGAAGTCAAATAACTGTGGCCAGTTTGAAAATATAAAATAGGAGATGAGTAGGTTAAAGGTTAAAATCTTAAGAGTATATGAAACTAGATGGCCAAACAACAGAGATTTTGTCACAGTGACAACCACAGGATTATATATGCAAGCAATTCAAAAATGAAAAAGGAGTTGGATTGATATGAGATCAAGACATGAAGAAATTCATTCAGGGATAATGTCAGTTATCTGAAAGAATTTTTGTAGTTAAACTGAAAGAAAAGCATCTCAACATATTTATAATTGTGTATGCACTGGCAGCACAAAGTATGGAAGAAGAAAATTGAATCTTTTTACTCCGTGTTAGGCACAGTTAAATCACAAGAAATTATTATCATGGGAGACCTGAATGCCACAAAGTATGCAAATAGAGCGATGGTGAAATAGCTGGCAAATTTGAACTAGGAACCCGCAACAAATGAGAAAAACAGGTCCAGTTATGCATGGCAAATGACCAGTTAATATCCAACACCTGGTTCCAAGAACATCCAAGATAATTATAGACATAGAGAAGCCAGGAGAGGAAAAACTAGAAGCCAAATCAACTACATACCTATCAACAAGGTATTCAGGAATGCAGTTGTTTAAAACTGCAAAACCTATCCAAATGCTGACTGTGGAAGCGATCACTTTCTTATACATAAACTAAGAATGAAACTATAGAAACTGAAGTCTAATGCAGCTCCCAAATTGCAATACAACAGACTCTTGGATGACCTGAACCTGAAAGAAAAATATATGGACAGTGTGAAAAGAAGATACAAGGGACAACGGAAACTTGAAGTGGGACACACTAAGAGAAGTGAGATCAGCAAACAAGATCATCCCAAAGGAAAATGGACAAAGAAAAAACAAATGAATCACAAATGAGATTCTTGACATAATGCAAAGGAGACAGAAAACAATGCCAAAACATGGAACTGAATACAGAAAACTGCACAGGGAAATAAGGAACAAATGCAGACAGGCTAAAGAGGAATGGCTCAATGACAAATGTGCAAAAACAGAAAGAACAAGTATCACAAATAAAGGAGATATGCATAAAAAAAATTAAAGAACAGGGCAAAAGACATTTGTCTATATTTCTGAGGTGAGGAAGTATTTACACCATTTGTATTATTCGGACTATTGTCCTCATCTTTGTTGTCATTTGTACAATGTTTTGATCATTGTACGTCCCAACCTTCTTCAGATGCTAGGAATTACAAACACTGGAGTATATCATTCTCATTCCTTGTGCAAAGCCTCTTTTGGCAGTCATGAGTCATTGCACTCTAACCTGACTCTCTAAGTTACTTGATCACCACTGCTGTAGCCTGATATTGAACTCATAACTCTTTGGGTCGAGTCACTAAAACTAACCAACATCTATATCCACTGGGCCATGTGTCCTTTGACCCAAAGAGTTGTGAGTTCATTGCCAGGCTACAGCAGTGGTAAACAAGTAACTTAGAGAGTCTGGTTAGAAGGAGATAACTCATGACTACCAAAAGAGGCTTTGCACAAGGAATGAGAATGATATACCCCAGACATCATAAAAAGTATTTGTTTCAAAATTCCTAGCACCTGAAGAAAGCTGAGGCGTACAATGGTCGAAACATCGTACAAATGGCAACAAGCTGAAGACAATAGTGTAGGACCAAAGTCATGTTCATAAATAGGATGTGTAAAATTTAAGGACGAAACACTCATATTAGAGAAAGAAAAAATACTTCATCAATGGGATGAATATATCAGAGAACTCTTCCACGATCAAATGAAAAACCAGCAATACACAAAAATACCAACGAACAGGAAATATTAAAGAATGAAGTGGAACCTGCATTGGCCAAATTGAACAGAAACAAAGCAGCAGAGCCAGACAGAATTTCAGCATAGACAAAAATCACAGAAATAATGAATAAATTCTACAATAAGAGTGATATACTAGAAGACCTAAGTAGATCTATTCCATAGCACAGCCTAAGAAACTAGGTGCAGTGTGAACTGCACCAAATTCATCATCCAAATTCTGACAAATAGAGTATGCAGCAAAATCGAGGCCAGAGAGAGACCAAGAACAGTGCAGATTCATCAAAGACACCAGAACAACGAACATGTTATTTATGCTCAGAATGTTATCAGAAAGACCAATACAAATGCAGAAAGATGTGTACATGTATTGTATAGATTACACAAAGGCATTCGACAAAGTGCATCAAAGTGCATCAAAGTGCACCACAAAGATCTGTTAGAACTGCTCAGTAACCTTGACATTCAGGAAAGACATTTTTTTTTATCAATCATATGACCCCAAGCAAGGTATTTTACTGCCACTGTTTTGCAGGGGGTTACATAGAAGGAAAGTTATGAGAAAGAGTGACAGGTTATAGGGGGTGTCAGGAAGAGGGTAAGAATACTGATGAGAGTGGAGTGGACGGAGAAAGAAGCATGAGAGAGAGGATGCAGGTTAGTGAGATAGGAGATGACTATTGACTTTACATTTAAATTCTTGGAAATTGTAGCTGTCGGGGAAGCAAGTAAACGGATGGGAATTCCACAGGCGGGAAGTGCAAGAAAAGAAGCTGCTGGAGTAGAATTTGCATTTACATTTTATTGGTTTCACAGTAAAAGGGTGGGCCCTAGTTGCTAGTCTTGTGGCTCAAGTAAGTTCATACATAGGGGACACCAGCAAGCTAAGTTCATCAGAACAGAAGCCAAGAAAGTATTTGTAGAAGAGACACTAGGAAGCCACATTGTGCTGGTGAGAAAGTGACTGTATCCAGCAGCCAAGTCAGGATCGATCACGTTACAGAATGATAGATTTATATATGTGCAGGATGGTTTCAGACAGGAAAAACTTCCTAGTCCTACATAGAGGAAAGACCTTTTTAGCAGTGGATCTAGCTATGGATTCTATATAGTCATTAGAATAATCAAGCATATACACTGGCAGGAAACCATCTGCATGCAGACAGAAAATTAGTTCACAAGAGTCTGTAATGTGATAGGTACTGATCTGGCGACTCGACTGCAGCCACTTCCCCATCGTCGAAATGTAGCCTCCCTTTGTCTCTTCTATAAATTCTGCTCGGATGAGCTTAAGTCACTGATGCCTCCTCGACAGGTGTTTACTCATGCAACCAGACTGGCAACTGGGTCCCACCCATTCACAGTCAGGTTAGCCAAATGCAGACGACAATTCTACTCCTGCAGCTTCCTCTCTCGCACTTCCCGCCTGTGGAACTCGCTCCCGTATTTTTGCTTTCCTGACGGCTACAACCTCCAGAAATTTAAATGCAAAGTTAATACTCATCTACTAACCACTGGCCTCTAGCTCTCTCCCCTCCCCTGTATAACCTTCCCTTTCTCTCCACCTATGTATCTGTCATCGCACCTGCTTTCTCAGCTTTCTGTTGTTCCTTTCTAACTAGTTTGTACTCCTCACTCTTTTCTAATTAATCTTTTTACATTTATGTAACCCCCTGCACATCAGTGGCGTTTCCGCCTTGCTCGGGGTGAAATGATTTAAAAAAAAAAAAAAAAAAAAAAAAAGATACACACGAATATAAAGGAGTGTAAGACAAGGTTGTGTCTTCTCACTAGATTAATTCAACATACACAGTGAGGCAATTCAGAGAGAATTAGAAGTCCTACTAGGATACATGATTAGCAACTGCAATCTTAACATAAGATATGCAGGTAACAGTGCTGATAACAGACATGGAAAGGAAACTACAAAAGCCCCTACAGAAGATAGCAAAGGCAAAAAAAAAAGCAAGAAGAAAGGACTAAGCATAAACTATAAGAAAACAAAATACATGATTATTAGCAAAAGGATGAGCCTAAAATGAAAATTACAGGTTGGAGATACTAAAATTAAGCAGATACAGAAATTTAAACATTTGGGAAAAGGATGGAAAGTACAACACTGAGATCCAAAGACGTATTGGGATGGTCAAAGATGCATTCCAAAAGCTAAGCAAAGTAAAAGACAGAAAAATTTAATTGGAAACAAAGAAAAGAGTACTGAATTGTTATGTGATAAATGCTGAACAACCTTCTCAAAAAAGAGACTTGAAGCAACAGAAATGTGACTCTGCAGAAGGATGCTGAGGATACCATGGGTTAAACATGTGAGCAACAATGAGTTTTTCTAGGGCATGTAATGAGGAAAGAGGGCTTGGAAAATCTGATACACACATGATAGATAGCAGGAAAGAGGGATAGAAAAAAGCAGTGCGTAACATATTTGATAGGATTGAGTAAAGGGATGGCAAACCAAGATTTGAGAGAAATAATAAAAAGACGAAACTTATTAAAAGTTACAAGGAACAGGATGATGGTTGGGGTGGGGGTGTGGGGGAGGGGGGGCTATTATCACCATGAAGTCATGTTGAGCAAATTAGCCCTCCAATCCACAAGGCTAAACTTAAATTGACTGGTTTGTATGGAGTATTAAAAAACACGGGGAGATCAGTCAGTCAGTTGAATGCCATACATGATACACGCTTGGGCAATCAATTGAGAAGCAAACGTTCTAACCACTTGTGTGACACTGATCACCAGGTAGATGAAAGAAAAAAGGAAAGAAAGAAAGGAAGAGGAAAGATACTACTAACTGGATGATAATTATTGTTGGTTGGTTGGTTGGTTGGTTGGTTGGTTTGTTTTTACGGTAAATCAAGCTCGGCCGGTCATTTATTACTAACTAAACTTTATTTATTGCTGGTAATACCTTTTAATTTCAACAATTTATTGTTTCTTATATAAGTTTTGTGTCTAGTAATACATTTTTATTTTCGAGTATCAAGATTCATTGGGATTTGTTTTTAAGGACAGGGTTCCCAAGTCCTACCCTTGTTATTTAACCCATAGATGGAGGGAAGGGAGAGATTAATACCTTTCCAAAGGGTATCAGTGCTTAAGTGAATGCAGAGTATTCAACTGGAATTTGAATTCGAGCCGATATCCACTGCACCACAACACACATCCGTCACTATACGCTCGCTTACAGCACCTGTTATTCCCAAGCGGTCACCCATCTAAGTACTGACCAGGCTCAACATTGCTTAACTTCGGTGATCAAGCGAGAACTGGTGTATTCAACACAATAGGCCTGGATAATTTTTGAAATTTGCAGGAAAAAGGATTGAAAAGTCAAAATTAAAATTAAAATTAAAATCAAAATTAAAAAAACAAAAATGTATTGAAAAATCATACTTTAAAATCAAAGAGAATCACACCCAAATTTAACAAGACAGAATTCAGTAAGATTGAGCAAAATCAAAACTATTCATCCTTTCCACACATCCCACTGATTAGAAAGAGACCATTTATATATCCTCAATGATGTCAAATCAGAAAAAAAAAAAATGTTGATAAAGAAAACCAGGTATTTGCTTTTTTTTTTTTTTTTTTTTTATAAGCGTTTCACCCCGAGCAAGGCATGTCACTGCCACTACTGTGCAGAGGGCTACGTAGAGTGGAGAAAGGCTGATTAAATATAGGAAATGACAGAGGGTGGGTGATAGGCGGGTAAGGATACCGAGAATGAGGGTTGGGTAGATGAGAGTGTTGTGAGAATAGTTGGGAGTTAGTGTGATAGGAGGTGTCTATTGACACCTCCTATCACACTATGATTCATCTGGACGAAGAGTCAGGAAGAAAAAAAAAAGATCTGGTTTGAATCAGCCACCCAGAAGAGAAGTATCCTACCAGAGGCCAACCTGAAGTGTTCATTCATTATAATTTTTGTGACTTTTCATTCAGAAAAGTTTTATATCCAACATTAATCCAAATTCCTTTGGATACAAGTGATAAAGAAAAATGAGTTACTATTTTAGAGTGACCATGGACAAAAAGGCTGTGTGGTCTTGTTGATCATAAAAACAGGAGAGATAAACTGTTGAGATTAGGAATAATTTTCTATCCCACCCATGAAAGTGGTCTAGTCAATTGAGAAACAAACAGCATGGGACAAGATGATAAAGATTAATGACTAAAAATCTTTTTTGTTTTGTCTACACCATCAGAAAGATGGATAAATCACAAAGACAGTGTACTAGCCTTTGGAGAGGGCTGTGGTTAGAGAAAGTAGGAGAAGGAAGAGAGATATTAGAATGGAGCCATGGTAAGACAGGAATGAAGTTGACATTAAGAGATGGGCCTGATTCATCTGATTACCCTCAAAAGGGGGCTGGATAACTCCAAATTGGAAAACAACTTAAATATATTTTGAGAATATAGAATTCTAGAAAAAGGTTGATGCTAAATGTAGAAGACAACTGAAGCCAGACCCTAGTCAACCCCATTCCTGGGACTCCATATAAGATGGAGGTTTGGACAACTTGTAAAGTCTGCATACTACTACTACTACTACTACTACTACTACTAGTGGAATCCACCTTGTGCTGGCCTTCAAAACTAGAACTTAGAAATTTAAGTTACTATTAACACAAACTGCAGGCTCCAAAGGAGATCCCAGTGTCATTTGATTTTAAAGAGTTAAAACTGCTGTATACAAAAAATCTATCTAAATCTAAACTTATTTATAAATGGAACTGTGTGTGTGTGTGTCCGTTACCTATAGAATCCAAAACGGCTGAACCGATTCTCTTGAAAATTTACACAGTTGTACTATAAACATCTGCCAGTGTTCTTAGCTAGGTTTTGTGTCGATGTACCCCTGATAAATATCGAAAATTGATAATCAAAAAAATCGGATTATAGAAGGAATGGTCCGATTTTAATCAAATTTTATACACTCATAGACAAAGACATAAGAAACGATATTCAGAAGTTTCAAAGTTGCAGTTCTTGCAATAGCAGAAAATCGATTATATATATATATATATATATATATATATATATATATAAAAGGAAAGATGTTTGTGTGTGTGTGTGTCTGTTTATCTGTCTGTATGTCCTTTATACAAATCCACAATATTTATCTGATTCTCTAACACACTTCACACATTATAGAAGGAATGGTCCGATTTTAATCAAATTTTATACACTCATAGACAAAGACATAAGAAACGATATTCAGAAGTTTCAAAGTTGCAGTTCTTGCAATAGCAGAAAATCGATTATATATATATATATATATATATATATATATATATAAAAGGAAAGAGTGTTTGTGTGTGTGTGTGTCTGTTTATCTGTCTGTATGTCCTTTATACAAATCCACAATATTTATCTGATTCTCTAACACACTTCACACAAATATTCTTTAGGCTGAGTCTGAGCTCCAGGACCATGGATTAGTTTTAAAGCTTTCATTACACCCGAGCAATGCCAGGCTATACTGCTAGTCATATATAAGCCAAATTGTTATTACATTTGTAACCAGAGTTAATTCTTTATTCCAAAGGATTCTTTTTTGTGTAACTCCCAACTGTCAATCCATCTTCATGTGTCTGTTTTATCAGTGATCTTCTCCACCCGAGATCATAAAACATAATGCGGCAGGAGTGAATGATCATAAACAGACAAATGCCAGCTGAGTGGAACTGTTAACATCATGATACCAGCAATAAAAATGTCATGCATTAACGAGTGAGGAGTCAACTAGATGGTAACCATGGTGGTCTGAAGAAACTTGAAGACCAACATGGGTCTAAGGGCTGCATTGTTGGTTACTGTTGACTAAGTTTGGTTTGGCTTGTTTTACAGCATATTAACCACTTGAGTAAAAATATTTTGAGAATATGAAATTTTAAGAGGCGGTTGATACTAAGGGTAGAACAAAACCAAACCCAGACCCCGGTCAGCCACCACTCCTGCTAAATGCAGAATTCCATGTAAACTGAAGATTTTGGACAGCTGACATTATTTAGGGAGAAATAAAACCAGAAAGAAAAGAGATAAAGAGACCACCTGACAAAGACCTTGTGCCAACCCTGAGACCAGAAATTAGAAGTTTAAGTTACTGCTAATACAAGCTGCATTCTCCGAGGGGGGATCCCTGCATCATCTGATTTTCAGTGGGAAAGTTGAAACCACTAAATTCAGCAAAATCAAATTATTGTTACGTTTTTAACCTGAGTTCATTCTTTATTTGAAAGGATTCTTCTTTTTGTATCGCTCTCAGTTGTCGATCCATCTTCAATTTGCTTCATCAGCAATCCTCTAATCATCTTAGATAAAGACACACGACAGAAGCCTGAAGGGTCATGAGCAGAGACAAATTCCAGCAATAAATGAGTCATGTATTAATAAGTGAGGAGTTAGCTCGATGGTAACCACAGTGATCTGAAAGCTCTACATCTACAGCTCTGATCACTACAAGCTTAACATCCTCAGTCACAATTCTAGGTTCCGCCCTTTTACTGTGAAGCCAATAAATTGTAAATGCAAATTCTACTCCAGCAGCTTCTTTTCTTGAAGTTCCCGCTTGTGGAATTCTCTTCCGCATACTTGCTTTCCTGACAGTTACAATCTCCAAGAATTTAAATGTAAAGTCAATAGTCATCTCCTGTCTCACTAACATCCTCTCTCATATGCTTTTCTACATCCACCCCACTCTCATCAGTACTCTCTCCCCTCTCCTACTCTCTTCCTGACACCCCCTGCAACCTCTCACTTCTCAAAACATTCCTCCTCATCCACCCCACTCTCATCAGAAATCTCTTCCCTCTGCTACTCTCTTCCTGACACTCCCTGCAACCTCTCGCTCCTCATAACATTCCTCCTATGTAACCCACTGCACAACAGTGGCAGTAAAATGCCTTGCTTGGGGCAACATGATTAAAAAAAAAAAATAAAAAAATAATCTAACATTGGAAGATTGCTTTTGTTTAGTGACATATCAACCTCTATGGATTATTTAATACCAAAATCTTTTGTATGCAATTTTATTTTGGAAATAATAATTTTAGTGATACAATTCTTACTAATTAACACATTGCTCGAGGAAGAACAGGTGGATTCATACCTTTTCCAAGAGGATTTGTACATAAGTGAATATAATGAACCGAAACAGAATTGGAACTCAGCTTCGATTAAAGATTCTGAGCTGTTACCTGTTACTCCACCCACACATCCCAGCTTACAACACTTGTTACTCGCATGTGATCAACCATCTAAGTACTGACCAAACTAGACATTGCTTAACTTCTGTGATCAAACAGGGAACCAATGTTTCAATGTAATGTTGCTGTAAACTTTCTCCAACATAAAGTATATTTCTTACCTCCTCCAGTTACACTCATTTAATAACCTACCTTGAGTGGCTCTTGAGCCTTGTATTAGTATTAGAAAAAATAAACATAAGAGGTAGGGATTCTTTTTTTTTTTTGTATAGCTCTCAGCTGTTGATCCGTCTTCACTTCAGTTTGCTTCATCAGCAACCCTCTTACCCTCTGAGATGAAAAAAAAAAGAAAAACAAAAACACACAAACACATGTGACAGAATGGTCATGAACAGACAAATGCCAGCTAAGTAGTGTGAAACTGTTACCAATATCACAATACCAGCAATAAATGAGTAATCTGAAAGAACTTAAAAACCAATACAGAGCACAGGGCTACATTATTGGTTACGACTAACAATGATAGACTTGTGGCATGACATTGTTTTGCTGATGAGGATCAACTTTGAGAGTTACACTCAGCCATGCAGACATAGTCAACATATATTTAATTAAAAATTAATTTTTAAATTTCCTAAATTAAAACATCGTTTTTTGGTTTACGGACACATCATATTGAAACACAGGTTCTCATCTGATCACTGAGCTTAAGCAACAATGAACCTGGTTAGCACCTAGATGAGTGAATACTTGGGAATACCTGTGCTGTAAGCTTGAATGCGGAGATAGTGTAATTGATGTGTCGGAATGAGAAATCGGGGAAAGTTTGAATTCAATTTCAGTTTGCTACATTCACTTACACACAAAACCCCTTTAGTAATTGTGAAAAGAGATGTTCACTGAAGCGCGTCACATCTGGCCCTACCTCTGTCATGAATTTAGGGATAGTCTACATCCCACAAACAATGTTCACAAAGAAAAAACAAAAAAAAAAAAAACGTTTTTATGTGATAATAAAACAAGCACAAATTACATCATAACAGGCTTTCTAGTTCAGATATTTCTTTTTGTGTTCATTGCTTTCTAATGTTTTTATTGTCGATAGGTGATGGTTTCCCCCATTGTATTTTCTACAAAAAGAGCTAGTTTACAGGTTACTTTAAGCTAGAATGGCTTAAAATATCCTGTAAACAAGCTCTTTCATATCATTAACACAGCTTATTCCTTGATTAATTTATTTTTTGATTTGTAATAAAACTCTATAAGTTGTTTTTCCAAACTTGTTCTTATTCAAGAGATAAAGAAAAAAATAATTAAGTTAAGAACACAGGATGCAACAGACACTAAGAAGGCTGAAGAATATATCAACCAAAATGTAGCTAAAAAAGTGAGTATAAAGACAATGCCTTAAGCAACATTTCTCAACTGGTGAACATAGGTGCATTAGTGGTCGCCATGTGCACCGCCACTTAAAATAACAGAAGAGTAATTTATTAATTATTTTTATATTTAAAAAAAATCTGTTTTTAAAACCTAAGAACACCAAGCACATGACTTCCATGTCTAAATCTTGGTCATCTAATATTAAATTGATTGACAAATTCTTTAATCTTTAAGAAGCAGTGGATAATCCTTTTTGCCTTCCTCAAGAGCTTAAATTATTCATTATCAGCCCGTTTAAAAAAAAAAAGTTTCTCCATAAATCTTTATCAATGAAAACTGTGATAATGACAAAGATGAGGACAATAGTCCAAATATAAAAGGGAGGGTATGGATGTGCATTGCGGTGCAGTGGATATTGACTCAGAATGACAAAAAGGGGAGCCGAGTTCAAATTCCAGTTTAATTACTTGCATTCACTTATGCACAAATACCCTTGAGGAAAGGTATTAATCCGTCTCTTCCATCCAGTTATGGGTTAAATAATAGGACAGATTGGGTTCTATAGCCTTGGCTGGCAACTAGTCTACCACAGAAAGCAATGGCAACCTACTGTGGGATAATCTTCTGCCCAGTCAGTCATGTCTCTTTCGAGACATGATCGCCCAAGCTTGTATCACGTATGGCACTTAACTGACTGACTGAATATAATAGTTGGAAACATAATTAAGACTTCTACTGGACATAAAATGGGTGATCAGTTCTATATTGATATGAAGTAATAAACTGATCCCCCACTAATTATTACTTGATAATATAATACATCTCTTCCCACTTAAGCAATGAGTCAAATAATAGGACAGATTGGGGTCTATAGCCTTGGCTGGAAACCAGTCTACCGCAGAAAGCAATGGCAGCCTACTGCGGGATAATCTTCTGCCCAGTCAGTTATGTCTCTTTCGAGACATGATCGCCCAAAAGCATGTATCACGTATGGCACTTAACTGACTGATTGGGGAAAAAAAAAAAGAGGAAAGTGAAGAGCCACAGGAGTTGAAACAGTGTGGAAGGCAGGTTACTTATTACAAAAAACACCAAGCCAATAAGTCATCCAATTAAATTTATTATGAAAGATTTTAAGTGAAATTTAAATAAATAAATAAATAAAATACACAGTAATTTTGTGAAGGTTTCGTGTTACTGATAAACACAATTTCAGGTTAAGGAGAAAAGGTTTTGTTAGAATCGGTTATCACTTACTTATCCCCCTCCACCCCACTTGGCCTATTTTCTTGGGGCCTACTTTAACTAATAATAGAAGTGGCCTGCTGGGTCAGATCTGTAAAAGCCATTAGAAGGTGACATAACACTTTTGCTAGGTATAATACAGCAGAAAGATGAATGCCAATTCTAAACCTCAAAAACAAGTGCTTACGTGACAATAAAACCGAAACGAGAGGGGAAAAGAAAGTTATTGAATGCCAACTAGAAAAATTACGCATCTTTACAAATAGCGACACTTGTGGGAGAGGGGGATCTAAGTAGGAATCTCAGAAACATTTAAACTAAATTTCTTCTTATTGAACAAAACATTACATATTATTACAAAAACACTAAAAAATGAGAAAAAAAAAATTGTGCTCTAGTGGAACCAATAAAAACAGGTAAACAAATTCTATGTAAATGACGGATCATCATTGATAGTAAAGATGAAAAAACAAGGTGATATTTTCATGCTCCTTAGGTTTAAAACCCCATTGCATTAACACCGATTCTGGTTTGATCACCAAAGTTAAGCAACATTGAGCCTGATCAGAACCTAGATGGGTCAGTCAGTTAAGTGCCATACGTGATATACGCTTGGGCGATCATGTCTCGACTGGGCAGAAGATTATCCCGCAGTAGGTTGCCATTGCTTTCTGCGGTAGACTGATTGCCGACCAAAGCTATACAACCTAATCTGTCCTGTTATTTAACCCATAACTGGAAGGAATAGATGGATTAATACCTTTCCCAAGGGTATCTGTGCGTAAGTGAATGCAATGAATTCATCTGGAATTCGAACTCGGCTCCCCAATTTCTCGTTCCGAGACGATATCCAATGCACCACAACGCACATCCAGATGGGTAACTGCTTGAAATACCAGTTATTGTAAGTTTGGATGTGCAGGAGATGTAAAGTATAACAGCTCCAAATGAGAAATTGGAAAGATGAGTTCGAATTTCAGTCAAATTTGGTACGTTCATGTATAATGGTCAGTCTAAATCAGGGGTTTTCAAACTTTTGACTTATGGACCCCTTTATATTCCAAGTTTTAGTCTACGGACCCACTATAAATAACGTTGACATGTAATGGGCAATAGAGTAAGCTCTTGTCATTTGATAACATTAATAAGTAAAAATAAATATCTAGACATCGAAAATTCATACTTTGAATTTCACGTGATGAGTTAATACACAGACACCCTATCTTATCCTTGCGGACCACAGTTTGAAAACCCCCGGATCTAAATGAATTAAGTGCAGTGACAAAAAAAAATTATTTGTTACACAAATTAAGCTAATTCACTTATTGAATGTGTGAGTCAGTGGAGTTCTGAACCCAACCCATTCCCAAAAATTAGTATTTCAATTGAAACAGTTTATTTAAGCAAAAGATGAAGAATTTTCAAAAATTAGCTAGATGTAACTAAGTTCTATGCTAACAATTTCTACTTTCATATTTCTCTCCTGTAGAACTCTTCCTGCTCCAGATTTTCCAACCAAATTTGATCTTCAAAGATTTAAATCCAATGTTGTTATCTACTGTCTTCTTGAGTCTTCTTTTATTGTTTTCACACCTTAATGTTTCTGTTTCTTTCACACACAATAACATCTTGTCTCATGGGTGAAATCTAAACTTATTTATAAATGGAACTTTAACTGTGTGTGTGCCCATTACCTATAGACTCCGAAATGGCTGAACCGATTTTCTTGAAAATTTACACAGTTGTAAGCGTCTGCGAGTATTCTTAGCTTGATTTTGTGTTGAGTTACCCCCAATATTGAAAATTGATAATTGAAAAAAAATCGGGTTATAGAAGGAGTGGTCCTATTTTAATCAAATTTGATACACTCATAGGCAAAGACATGAGATACGATATTCAGAAGTTTCAAGGTTGCAGTTCTTACAGTTGTGCAGAAAATCGATAATATATATATAAGGCAAGATGTTTGTGTGTGTGTGTGTGTGTGTTTCTGTTTATCTGCCTGTATGTCTGTATTTTTTTCAGCCCTTTTATTTTAGTTTTTGCTTTGGGTTTGGCTCTAAGTATGTATAATTGTAGTTCTTAGTCTCAGCCATGATACCATTTACTCAGAGGACTTATTTAGCCTTCAAAATTCAGTTTACGACAAAAAAAAACTTATTTGATATCGATACCAGGAAATCAAAATATGACTTACGTCCATTCATTGCTGAGCAGGGGGTTACATAGATGGAAAGTGATGAGAAGGAGGGGTTAGTTATAGGAAATGTCAGAAGGAAGGTAAAGACGGATGAGGATACCGAGGATGTGGGTGGAGTAGATGGAAAAAGAGCTTGTGAGAATGGATGCGAGTTAGTGTGATAGGAGATGTCTATTGACCTTACAGTTAAATTCCTAGGGATTGTAGCTGTTGGGGAAGGGAATTCCACAGGCGGGAAGTGCGTGTGAAGAAGCTGTTAGAGTAGAAATTGCGGTTACATTTTATTGGTTTCACTGTAAAAGTGTGGAACCTAGTTGCTAATATAGTAGCGTGTGTAAATTCATACCTAGGGGGCACCAATGATCTAAGTTCATCAGAGCAGAAGCTATGAAAGTATTTATAAAAGAGGCACAGGGAAGCCACATCCCGCCGGTGAGAGAGCGACTGCAGCCAAGCTTCTAAGTTGGTATCAATTACATTGCAAATTTTCCATTGGATTTTGTCAAGAACCCCGAGGTGAATAGAAGGATCACCCGACCAGATGTGGCAGCAGTATTCAATACACGGGTGAATGGTAGATTTATATATGTGAAGGATGGACTCAGGCGGGAAAATCTTCCTGGCCTTGCACAGTGAACCGACTTTCTTGGTAGCAGATTTAGCAATGGATTCGATATAGTCATTCCACTTAAGGTCCGCTGAGAGTGTGAGGCCAAGGAGGCATAGTGTTTTACTCTCAGGGAGGTTAGCCTGTTCCATGCTAATGCAGGGTAGGAGTGATTGTCTATGATGGTTAATAGATAGCAGCTTCGTTTTGGAAGCATTAAGATTTACGAGCCATTTCTTTCCCCAGTCCATCACATATTGGAGGTCCTTATCAAGCTTGGCAGCCAAGTTCGCTTTGTCAACCTCAGCAGATTTTTGATCGAGGCGAGGGTAAACAGTGGTGTCGTCGGTGTACATGCCTACTTGGGATCTTATAAAATCTCTATACCAAACATTTACATAAGTTCATTAGGTAGATTACTTGCTGCTTTACTCTTTCCCCTCAATATGTCCTGTGAGTGTTAAAGTGTGTCTAAGCTCTCCTCCTTCATAATTTATTGAATCAAATACTAGGTCTACTGCTAGGTAAGTTGTTTCACAAAGTTGTGTCAGACAATTTTTCTTGTCAGAATCCATTTTTTTAAAATGCCATTTATTAATCTACCATTTGACTGAGCAGTGAACATTGCTACCATATCTAGTTTGGTGTTTCCACTCTATATCTCAAGACTCTTGACAACATTCAGAGAGGGGTCTGCAATGTAATTGGTCCTGACCTGGCATCTCTGCTTAAGTCACTTTCCCATTGCCGTAATACAGATTCCTTCTGCCTTTTCTACAAATATTTTCAATGCTATCATTCTAACAAACTTTCCCTTTTGGCACTTAGACTTTATAAATTTAAGCACAATCAGTCTCTTCCCTCTAGTTATGGGTTAAAAAAATAGGACAAATTTGGGTTCTATAGCCTTGGCTGGCAACCAGTCTACCGTAGAAAGCAATGGCAACCTACTGCAGGAAAATCTTCTACCCAGTCAGTGATGTCTCTTTCGAGACATGATTGCCCAAAGCGTGTATCACATATGGCACATAACTGACTGACCGAATATAATAGCTAAAAACATGATTAAGGTTTTACTGGGCATAAAGTGGGGGATCAGTTTTATATTGTTATGAAGTAAACTGACCTTCCACTAATTACTACTTCATATAATATAATACATCTCTTCCACCTTTAGTTTTGAATCAAATAACAGAACAGATTGGGTTCTATAGCCTTGGCTGGTAACCAGTCTACCACAGAAAGCAATGGCAACCTACTGCGGGATAATCTTCTGCCCAGTCAGTCATGTTTCTTTTGAGACATGATCGCCCGAAGCATGTATCATGTATGGCACTCAACAGACTGACTAGATGCGCACAAATACCCTTGGGAAAGGTATTAATCTACCTCTTCCCCCTTCTAGCTATGGGTTAGATAGCAGAACAAATTGGGTCCTATAGCCTTTGTTGGCAGCCAGTCTACCGCAGAAAGTAATGGCAAACTATTGCAGGAAAATCTTTTGCCCAGTCAGTCTTTTCTGAGACATGATAGCCCAAACATGTATTATGTACAGCACTTACCTGACTGACTGGATTGGCAGCTAGGTCTCATTTTCCAGTGAAAATAGCTACATGCAACTAAGTTCTATTTTCTTCTATTAAACTTCTCATCTTCTTGTCAACTAAAATTTTCAAAAATTTAAATGCAATACCCATCGCTATCGTCCTGAACCTCCTTTCTTTCTTTCTCATTAAAATCTTCAGTCTATTTCACTCCCTGTAACCCTTTATATCTTAGTGGCATTATCCCCTTATTTATGATGATTAAAGAAGTGTAAAAAGGCAGCAAGCAAATGGAAGATTGAACCAAGAATATATAAGAATCTTCCAGAGGGGATGACATTTCAAAGAGAAAAAATCAGGTCAGAAAGGGTTAAAAGAAATATTTTCAAAGAATGTAGTAACACCATTTCATACAAGTGGCTGCAACTAAGACAGAAAGAATCCAACTTTTGCAGAGAGGTATAAACAAACATTTACCATTCCAAGAGAACCATGAAATTTAAGAATCCTCATGGCTGACTTGACTCAGATTTTTGCCAGAGGTCAGATTAGAAAGTTCAGAACTCACCCCACCATCCTCATAACCAAGTAAATATTTATCAGAGCAACATCATTTCATAAAAAAATCTTAGGAGTAAAGGGAGGGGACGTTAAATGTCAGAGTTATTGATAATGTCTTCCTATCCCTTCTAACCACACCCCCAAACCCCAGCACAGTGGGGAAGGTAGGGAAATAAACAACTCAACAGATAAAAATAATGTGTTTACATAAACAAGGAAGGTATTACCTTGGCATCTTGTTAACTCTTTCTAGAATCAAAATATGAAAGTAAAAGCAGAAGTGGATTTTATTTGTACCGCAGGAATTACAATTGGAGGTGGGGGGCTTAGAACAAGTAGCTTTGCAAACAATGTTTGCATACTATGCAAATCATGCGGTATCAAATCAACAATGGTCTGACTATCACTGGCACAGATTTTTTTTTCCCTTTCAAATTTGGTATACTTATAGTGCTTCATGAAAGATATTGAATGGTACCTAACTTAAAAATCTAGGTCAACGTGTTCTAGAGATTATGAATCTTTGACCCTTGCCAAAAAAGTGAATTTTGGGAAATAGTTTCAAAGTTTAAATACAAAGCTAAATTATATACTATTTTAAAGGACTTGAACAGATCAAAAATATTTTTTTGTTGTTTAAAAGGAACTTTAATTTCTAAAAAAAATAAGAAAATTAAAAAAAAATTTTTTTTAAAGAGGGGGGTTAAATTTTTTTTTTATTTTTATTTATTTTTTTTTTAATTTGACAAATTTTTTACTGTGGCCTGAGATACAAGGGTTTTACTGAGTTGTGCCAAATTCAAAATGTTGGATTTTATTATTTGCCACTATATTCTAACATTTTAATATCTCCCAATATGATCAAGTTGTATATCTTTAAAAAGCTCTTTGAATCCTAATTAATCTTTACATATGAACTATGTTCAGAAAATCAGCAGAATCTGTTATTCGTAGTTAAATGTTGACAAATTCAGTGGAAAATAAATCTTATCCTTGGTTTACATTCTTATTATACAAAAAAATAGATTTTTTATATAAAAAAGTCACATAATGAAAATAATCTTTAAAAATGTGTCATGAATTAATGTAAAGATATCATAAAATATGAAAATAGGCAACAAATAATCAGGTCTTTTTATATTTAAAATATTAAGTTTTAATCAGAAAAAGTGATACATTGAAATTATTATTTAAAACATTTTAACATTTACAAAGAGAAAGTTATTTTTCTGATTGTTGGAATAAATGTTTAAATAGAAAATGAAAATTTGGATATCAAAACCACTTTTAGACTGAAGTTTTTGTGATGACCAACCTTGATTGTATTTTTATTTAATGTTATTTCAAGAAATTCTCTTTCCTAAAATATTTGAAGCTTTTTTCATCTCAATTTTCAAAAGTTTATAAGTTCTTCAACTAAGAATATCAGAATAATTTAAAATTAATATTTCTGGATGTAATGGATAACAGAAAAATTGTAAGATTTACCTGTACTTAGTTAGATTTAAGAATATTTAAGAGCATTCTTAAAACTTAAATGTTGTTAAGTCAGAGATACAAGAATAATAATGCCTTTGAACAACACTGTGTCAGAGATTTATTCTTCTCAACAGTAATCACCAAATGCTTATATATATATATATATATATATATATATATATATATATATATATATCCAGGTGAAGAGGACTCATGGTTTTACTATTTTGAGTGCCCCGGCATTTATTTTGTTATAAACGGCGCTCAATGAACTAATTGTACAATTAATTCATGATTATATATATTTTTCTAAACATATACTGTTAAATATAACAGACAATGAATGTCCATTATGTTTACTCATGAGCTGTTCTAAACATCATATTTTGGCTTTAATTTCAAGTGAAATTATTTTCACTTGAAATTAATACCAAAATATATTTAGAATGACTTGTGATTAAAAATAATACACATTCATTGTCTGTTATCTTAAACAGTATATGTTTAGAAAATTATCTGCTGCCTCAATGCACTATATATATATATATACTAGCAGTATAACCCAGTGTTGCTCGGGTTTAATGAAAACTTTAAAACTAATCCATGGTCCTGGAGCTCAGACTCTTTGGACGTTGGCATGAAAGACTAAAAAGCAATAGTTGATTCCAGTTAAAGCAAAACCACAGACTGAAAGAAAAATGAATGGATGTAAGTCAAATTTTGATTTCCTGGTATCAATATCAAATAAGTTTTTTCATCATAAACTGAATTTTGAATGCTAAATAAGTCCTCTGAGTAAATGGTATCATGGCTGAGACTAAGAACTACAATTATACCTACTTAGAGCCAAACCTGAAGCAAAAACTAAAATAAAAGGGCTGAAAAAATACAGACATACTGGTAGATAAACAGCCTTGGTCGGCAACTAGTCTGCCACAGAAAGCAATGGCAACCTACTGTGGGATAATCTTCTGCCCAGTCAGTCATGTCTCGAAAACGACATGATCGCCCAAGCGTGTATCACGTATGGTACTTAACTGACTGACATTGCTCTGTGATGACATTCCCTGAAGAGACATGCACACAGAACCAAGGGTTGACTACCCATTCATTTAGGAAGTCCCTGAAGAACTTACCGCAAAATACTGTGTTGTTCTCAATGAGTATTTCAGTTAGAGGGCAGCATTTATAGAATAGGGCCTCCAAGTGGTCAATGATACTTGCTATATCTCAGGTGATGCCAAATAGCAAACTGTGTATGACCTCAGTCAATAGTTTCTGTCTTTGACCAAAATTAAAGTAAAGAAATTCAAATACTTGGGAAGTGTTTCAACAGAGGATAGAAAGTGTGACACTGAGATCTGAAGACACATTGGTATGACCAAAGATGTATTTCAAAAGCTAAGCAGAGTATTGAGAGACAGGAAAATCTCATTAGAAACAAAGGAAGGACTGCTGGACTGCTATATAACATCTGTCCTTCTGTATGGTAGTGAATGCTAGACAATCTTCTCAAGCATGAAGTTGAAACATGAGGTAGCAGAAATGTGGCTCAACAGAAAGATGCTGAGGATACCATGGACTGAGCACATGACTAACGATGAGGTGTTGGAGAGGATAGAAATGAGGAGAAAACTCATACTTAACATAATGAAGAGACAGATGAGGTTTCTGGGACATGCAGTCAGGAAGGAGGGCCTAGAGAATTTAATACTCACAGGATGTATAACGGGAAAGAGAGACAGGGGAAAGCAGAGTGAAACATATTTGATAGACTTGAGCAAATGGATGTGGAGTGGGATTGGTGAGATATACCAAGAGGAAATATATTAAGACAGGCAAGAGACAGGAGCAAGTGAAAGTCCATAATCGTCTACGCCCTGAAGAGACACGGCACATGAAAAAGAGATGTTATGTCAATCCCAATTTGGCACCATGTGTTGCTGAGATCCAATTCATTTTCAGTCAATGTGCAGGTGATTGATCAAGTGAATGGAACTCTTCACACTTCATACCACAGCTTTCACCAATGTCTTAAAAACTGTGGAATTGACCTTCCTGACAAGATATAATGTACGTCTTACACCAGGATAATCCCTTTGACTAGGGATAGACATTATTTTTCTTGGAGTCAGACTTGTCTGTTAATGCAGCACAAATGTGGTTTTGAGGCTTAGCTGATCTTTTTGAGTGAATCAAGCCAGTGCCGCAGCAGCCTCATCAGACCACCTCCTAGGCTATGGTCAGAATTCATGAGGGTTATATCCACCGACAACATGTACTCTTCAACCATCTTTGTGAGCTTGCTGAACAATCATCTAACAAGCATTTCACTTGCTACCTTAGTACATACCCTGACCTTTCTCGTGTGGGTGGCTGCAATCCATTTGTATACACAAACTGATGTGCAACACTTACAACATCAATGCCACATTGACACTATCTGATACGGCATCAAGCTCTGCTAAATTTGTGTTGCACATCTTTCTTGTTGAACAACCAATTTGCATCAGTTATCATAGTTCCATTATGCTTCAGCGAGACTCCAGTCACCAGAGAGCTTGCATTGAATGACATGTCAAACCATTGCCTCAGAGAGCTTGCATTGAATGACCATTGCCTCACACAGGTGCACTCTTGGAAGGATATCTTTAATCATTGTAGTTAAAAGGAGAATCATCCACCTTGTTGTCCCAACCAGTCATGAACGCTGCTGCTCTCCTCTAAGCCATTCACCCACTGGGAAGTGCCCAACAAGCTTTACACACAATGAGAACATACTATGTCAAGTTAGTACACAAGTCATGCTACAGGCCTAGCTTTCATCAGAGCATGTTGCACACCCTCTAGACTTGCAAGCCAAGCACTAGTGTACCATCCTTCAGTTGTTCCTGTTGCTTGCTCACTAGCCCAAAATTTACTTGATGTTATTTCACACCAGCTATGAATAGCTGTGTGGATAATGTATTCTCAGTGATGTTGATGTCATTAATGTATGCTAATACTGCTCAGGAGATAGCCTCATCTTTTGATAATACAGCATCCATAAGGAACCACATAATAGATGGTGCCACATTTAGTCTAAAACGAACATCAAGATCAGGTTGATTAAAATACCACTTGTCTTGCACAGAATGTTCTTGGCGCACTCTTGCAAGAATGTTTTTACAACTGTCATCTGAACAGGTTTTAAGAACTTAAGTCTAGTTAGAATGCAAGGCATGCTGGGGGTCTTATTACCTTATTTCTATTAAAGCATATTGCACCCCCACCAAGATTTGCAAGCTAAGCACTTCTTCAGTTGCTCTTGTTTCTTGCTCATCAGCCCAAAGTTTACCTAATGTTGCTTCGTAATAGCTGGGGATGCTATATTATTGATGAAGACATTATCAATGCACACTAATATTGCTCACTGAATACTCTCATCCTTTGATAATACATCTTGCATTAATAGATGGTGCCACATTGAGTCCATATCAAGCAGTATCTTCTCTCAGTGATCACAGTTTGATATGGCTTGGTGCACAAGCACATGTAGGTAGGCCCTTTGGGGATCAAGCATCGAAATGTTGGAGCCTTTTTTTACCACTCAGATTTTGTGCTCAAATATCAGCATAGGTTGTGTAAGCATTGACATGTCCATTCAGTTCACAAGAGTCCAATACAAAGAGCACATTATTCTGCTATAAAACTGCCATCAATACAATCAGACCTTTTGGGAACTAAAGTTCCTTTTCAGGATAGGGAAGACGCCATCCATTATCTAGCCATGTCTGTAGCTCAGCTCAGGCTGGTATTCTTGCCAGATGTTAGCAGACACTGGATATTTAAATACTCTACTCATCAGATTATTGGACAGTTGGTCAAGTGACAACTTCCACGAGGCTGTCCACACCCTGGTCCTGTCATCACTTCCACGAGGCTGTCCACACCCTGGTCCTGTCATCACTTCCACGAGGCTGTCCACACCCTGGTCCTGTCATCAATTCAGCCAGTTAAGTGCCATACGTGATACACACTTGGGCGATCATGTCTCAAAAGAGACATAACTGATCGAGCAGATGATTATCTCGCAGTAGGTTGCCATTACTTTCTATGGTAGACTGGTTGCCAGCCAAGGCTATAGAACCCAATCTGCCCTGTTATTTAACCCATAACTTGAGGGAAGAGATGGATTAATACCTTTCTCAAGGGTATTTGCGCTTAAGTCACTGCAAGGAATTTAACTGGAATTCTAACTTGGCTCACCAATTTCTTGTTCTGTGCCAATATCCACTGCACTACAAACGACGCTGAAACCTGGTTTTTCAGTTTTTATCGCAGTGCAGACATATAGGTCCATCCTTGAGAAGATGGTTTCACTGGACTTATTGATTCTAACCCCACCTAACATTTTAATGATGCCTGTCCCAATTAATAGACTAAAACCTAAACCTAACACTTGACTCTTAACTACTAGGACATGAATCCTTTCACAGGGGTTCATGTCATCTACTGCCATCATAATGATTCCAACACTACATCGATGGACAACTTTGCTGTCAGCTGTTAATATGTCCCTCTATTGTCAACCTCAGGGACTATGGACTGAGCTAATCACAAGGGACATAGAACATCCAGAATCCACCAGTGTAATGTGCTTGATCCCATCAATCTAAACCTTAATTATGGGCAGCACCTCTTTAAAACTGTTTGGAGAGAGAGGTCTTGCTTCTTTCTCCATTTCCCAAGACATTTAGACTTGTGCTGGCCTTAACTGACTGTACAGTGGCTGTGATTCAGTCTTTCTCATCTAACATAATGGCTCAAACTTTAGAAGTCTGTCCCGAATCATGCTGTTTATTCTCAACAATGCCAAGAAGTGCTACCTTACATGACTCGGCTGTCTGGCCACAAAAGCACATTCCATCTATTTTTTTTTTTTCAGGGGAATGCCTCTTCAATGAGCAGGGTATACCTCCGAAGTTCAGTAAGGAAAAAAATTCACCATTTCATCTGGTAACAGTTATTGTATCGTAAAGCTTTCAAAAGACAGATCCAATCCGTAGCAAAGGTGGTTACTGGAGCCCACTTAATTTGCGCACATTTGTTCCTTACTGAGTTGCCTATATACATCAAGAAGTACACCTCTCAACCAAAGAAGGATGATACACTATTTCCTGAATATTGCACAGCTCACAAACAAGTTCCACATTTTTGAGCCATTCAACTACTGAGAGATCAGTTGCAACTCCACTCAATTCTGGAATCAGCTGGATATCAAACTGTCCATTCACTATTTACTTTGCACCCGAATATTTTGAAAGGATTTTCTTCTTATACATTAGGGATCTGTTAACAAAGAGGGATAAAAAACTGCGGCACTGAAATCAAATGCTGAATCTCAACAAGCAGGGTATAGACAAGACTTCCCTATGGGAACACTTGACGTACAGAATGAATGCAGTCAAGACACAGGAAGCACATAAAAGAATAAATAAATTTTAACTGATGCTGGATAACACAAATATAACTTCCCTGGTAACACATGGCAATTCTGTTGTGCAGTTAACATGGCAACCGACAAGCTCTGATAATTATTTGTCAACTCAGTGTAACAAGTTGTGACAACTTTGGTTTCCAGTGGGGCACTCGAGCACGTACACCTTGGACACAGCTAAAAATTGCCCACTCATGCCAGTTTTGTTGACATCAGTATTGTTACTGGATATCAAACTATCCGTTCCCCATTTACTTGGTACCTGAATAGTTTGAAATGATTTTCTTATTTGTTAGGTATCTGTTAATAAAGAGGAATGGAAAAGTCTGTGGCACTGAAATTAAATGCTGGATCTCAACAAGTACAATGAGGGGGTACTGCCTCAATCAGATGTTCCCCAGAACCAGGCACCTCTCAATATTTTCTCAGTTACACTCAGTTCGTAGACAGACATGCAACTGAGAGATGATAAAGAAGGACAGCACAAGCTCTCCTTCTTCCCAGAACATGCACCTGCTTTTACAGAGCCTAGAACTTTTACAGAGCCTAGAACTTAAGCCATTGGCTAACAAAAGGAATCATTTGCATAGCAAATGCCATTCAGATCACTCTCCCTACTTTTCCACAGGGAAGCTGGTAGACACTTTCTTCATGATCAGACGTTCTGGGGTTTGAACCAGCAAGGCAGCCATGTATGATCTTTCTGCAGACAGCACACTAAATAAAATATCTCTTTGACCGACAGTAGCGGGTACTATTATTAGTAGCAGTTGGCTTCTACATCTGCATTTTGTTTCTGCTACAGTGAGGAAACCAGCTAAGTTACTATGATATCAAGGAAATAACAGTACATGCCTTATTGCATTCATCATTTATTTATTTGTAAATTAGTGTTTGGATACACATATAAGTTTGCTTTAATTTTTTTCTACTAACAATGACCATACCTATGAAAACTTTCAAGTGGCACTTTATGAGAGAGATACACACACACACAAACATATACTGAAAACAGGGCTATACATGAAACACCTAGTGAGGAACAAATTCACTACACAGGAAGAATGGTCTATGAGATGTTCATTAACCAGTCTTTCATGGCAAAGTACCTAATACAACTGCAATTACAGTCATACTTTTATGAACTAAATACAAAGGCCACCAGCATTATTTAATTATTTGCTATAACATTAATTAATTTAAGGCTTTTGTTTGTTTTTTTTGTTTTTTTTATATTTCTTTGGGACATGATTTTTTGGTTCAACATTTATTAAACGTGTATAAATATTCCCGATATGAATTCCTTGAATGGGTACACACAGGGTTGGTGCAAGGATCTTGTGAGCCCCACCCCCAAATTTATGATACCCAAGGCCCTTCAAATGTCATAAGGTAGTATTCATATTTTATTGTAACCTAATTATGTACAATAATGAATCATATGCAATATAAGTAAACAATTCAATAAGAAAAACTTAAAATAAATACAATGTATCTAAATACAAATTAGAGACATGCCATAATAGATCATTCCATCTTAAATAAATCAATGTTTTGCAGCAATTTTTAACATCAACTTTCTTAATAAAATGTAGCATAATTTTAATACATTCAACATCACAGATAAAAAACAGTGAATTTTTATAATGCTTTATCAAGACGGATGTGTGTTGTGGTGCAGTGGATATCGACTCGGAACGAGAAATCGGGGAGCCAAGTTCAAATTCCAGTTGAATTCCTTGCATTCACTTACTCACAAATACCCTTGGGAAAGGTATTAATCTGTCTATTCCTTCCAGTTATGGTTTAAATAACAGGACAGGTTGGTTTCTATAGCCTTGGTGGGCAACCAATCTACTGTAGAAAGTAATGGCAACATACTGTGGAATAATCTTCTGCCCAGTAAATCATGTCTCTTTCGAGACATGATTGCCCAAAGCATGTGTCATGTATGGCACTTAACTGACTGACTAATCAAGTCTTAGCATAAGCCAAACAAATTCATGGATTTAGATGAGAAAAAAAAAAAGACCCCAGAATAACTCAAAAATCAGTGAAATTTTTTCATCCTTCACTCAGTTTTGCTTAGTTTAATTTGTAACATATATAAATGTAGGTTAAAAAAAAAAAAGTAAATGTTGATAAGAAAGTGAGGGTCACAATTAGGCCTGGTCCTCCATCACAGTCTGGGAGTAGTACGTACTTACCTGGAGATGCTTATTTTATAAGATAAAAAATTCCCACCAATAAGACATTAGTATTTAATGCAAAAGAGTAACTACAATGGATACGTACCAAGACCCCTAGATATGCTCAAAACATTTTTTCCTTAAATGTACATACCTTGGATATAGAATAATTTATAAATAGATATGGTGTCCTGGCTTCAGTCACTTTCCTCACTGTTGAAATTGCGCCATGCATTTCCAATAAATAATAGGCTTTTCTCTTTAGCATCTCAACTTCACAAACTTAAGTGCAGTACTAGATTGGCAGTTAGTTCTCACCATTTTACTGTTGAAATTGCTAAGTAACCCAAAGTTCTATGTTCATGGTTTTTTCTGTTGCACTCCTCGCTTGTGGAGCTCTCGTCTAGCTGCTTGCTTTCATGTCATCTACAATCTTCAAAATTCTTAAGTGCAACATCAAACATTATTTTGTTTCCTTTTGTTTTCACTCTCCATGGCCCACCTTAGTGGCTTTATCACCTTGCTTGAAGTGAAATGATAAACAAAAGCACAATAAGAGATAAACAACACTAATAATAAAATCAACCTTAATAAAAGTAATGTAAGAGATTGGTTCTTAAACTTGTCCAATTCTCTCTTCTTTCCCTCTACGGTTAGGATCTTTCACCTTTCGCACAAAGAAAGTAATTTAAATAATTTCCTTGAGATATCACAATTGCTAGCAGTGCTGCTGTTAGAATTTAAACCCATGAAGTAAAATTTGTGAGCAGTTTTTTTGTGAGATTGACCAAAGGTAATTAAAACTGAAAATAAGCTACCACACCAGTAAGTACCAGATTCCTCTTGCTATGTTTTATCTTTACAAGAGCCAAAAATTCTATCAGGCCAAAAAATTGAATACTTTTACCACATCTGCAGATGCCCATTCCTCTCTTGATACAGTCCAGAAATATCGGTAAATTTTCGTTGTAAGTCCCGACGCTTTTCCCCTTCAAATTTATCCAAAATAGCATTATCTCTGTGCAAATGTATATGCTGAACTCAAATCAACTGTTAGTTATTGAAGAAACTAACCTTTTTTTATCTAAATGTCCATAAAAAACGAACTATATCTTGCACTTTTTCTCTCCCGTAACTCTCACAAAGTCATGTAATTAACTGCAGAATGACATACTGCGCATGTAAACGAATTTTGGCAGATTTTTCTTCATTTACTGATACTTCCGGCGATGTACTTCCGGTAATTAAAGTAATGCGCTATTGCATTTCTACACTTATTGCTCTCAAAACAGGAAGTGCATCGCCGGAAGTTTCAGTAAAGGAGGAAATTCGACCAAAATTGCTGCCTACGTAGAACGTCATTCTGCAGTTAATTACATGACTTTGTGAGAGTTACGGGAGAGAAAAGTTGCGAGATATAGTTTGTTTTTTTTGTGGACTTTCAAAGCAAAAAAAGTAAGTTTCTTCAATAATTAATTATTGATTTGAGTTCAGCATATACATTTGCACAGAAATAATGCTATTTTGGATAAATTTGAAGGGGGAAAAGCCGTTGGCACCTAAAACAAACATTTACCGAAATATCTTTTCAGTTGTGTAAGGGATGATTTTTCACTATAAAACCCCTACACAGACAAAAAGTCATAAACCTCTCACTATTTACATTGAGACTGTTGTCCTCAACATTGTTGCCATATTCACAACATTTCGACTGTTGTACATGCCAACCTTCTTCAGGTGATTGGAATTTTGAACTGAACTATATTTCATTCACTGCAGTAGATTGTTCTTGTTCCATAAGTCATGCCAAGGACATATGGCCAAGTGGATAAAACCATTGGTTGGATCCAGTGACTTGACCCAAAAAATACCTGGCTACAGCAGAGGTGAATAAAAACTTAGAGAGTTGAGTTAAATCATGATAACAGACATCTGGAAGTGGCATGACTCATGAAATGGGAACAATCTACCCCAGTAAATGAAATAAAGGGCTCAGTTCAAAATTTCAATCACCTGAAGAAGGCCAGAGCAAACAACGGCCAAAATGTTGTGAATATGGCAACTAAGATGAGGGCAACAGTCCTAACAATGTAAATAATGATGATATCTCATCTCGGAAATATAGGACGAATACTCTCACTATTGCCACGAAAAATGTTCGAACAGGCTACACGCCCCATTCCACCAAAGCAAATTTTCACAGATAAGACCTGTCATGGCATGGACACTGGAACACATCCATTCTCTTTGCATTCTATGAGTAAGAAGGAAATTTCACTTTGAAAGCTTCTTTCCAAAAACTGCTACTTTTGTGGAACAGACTCTTGAGAGGGCTGATCACTACAAGCTTAACGTCTTCCGTCACGATTATCTTTCTAACATTGGAAGATTGTTTTTGTTTAACGACATATCAACCTCTATGGATTATTTAATACCAAAATCTTTTGTATGCAATTTTATTTTGGAAATAATAGTTTTAGTGATACAATTCTTACTAATTAACACATTGCTTGAGGAGGAACAGGTGGATTCATACCTTTTCCAAGGGGATTTGTACATAAGTGAATATGATGAACCGAAACAGAATTGGAACTCAGCTTCGATTAACAATTCTAATTACTGACCAAACTAGACATTGCTTAACTTCTGTGATTAAACAGGGAACCAGAGTTTCAATGTGATGTCATTGTAAACTTTTTCCAATGACCTCCTCCACTTACACTCATTTAATAACCTACCTTGAGTGGCTCTTGAACCTTGTATTAGTATTAGAAAAAATATAAATATGGTAGGGATGGGTATAGAAAGTGTGTATATATATATATATATATATATATATATATACACACACACACACACACACACACACACACACACACATATACACACACACACACACACACACACTATCCAGCATACACAAACAGACAAGCGTTTCTGTACAAACATACATCATTATACACTTTACCATCTAAAATATTCCACAACATATATTTAAAAATATAAAAAAATAGTTATCTATCGCCTTAATACACATGACACATCTGACCAAGAAGAACTAACCCCAAATCACAATATACCAATATACTGTCCCCTTGGTCTCTGAAGCTTTAATAAAAGTGAAACATGTTAGGTTGAGAAACACTTCTCTTAAAATGATGACTACTATAATGTCAGGTCCTCACTGGGTGTCCCACTGTTGTGTTTGTACACCAGATGGAGCATTATAAATAGTTACATTTCTATATTTATATCAACATAAACGAACATAGGCAAGGGCAGAGACAAAGATTTATAGACAGTTAATCAATGGCACAAGGTTGTAAATAGCACCAGATGGAAAACATGAATCAAGATCTTGCAAAAAAAAAAAAAAAAAAAAAAAAAAAAAAAAAAAAGACAGCTGTTTCTCTAAACCAATATACTTACAAGTTTCTCCTCTAAACTCTGGGATTTTTCTTTTTTTACTCAATTCACCCCAAACAAGTCGGTAATGCCACTAAGATGCAAGTGGGTACTGGACGTGAAAGAGCACGAGAAAACTTTAGAGGGAACTGCAATCCCAATTGTACACAGAAAACAGAAGATAAAGCTCTACTCCTGTTCAAAAGAATAGGGAGGAGTGTGAACCTGGCAATATGCAAACATCTCTAAAAGATTTCATCTAAGTTTGTTTATTATGAAATTATAAACCAGCTTATAATGAACTTACACGGACCATTCAATAATGAAAACGACAAAACATAAAAATTGCAGTTTAATTCCACTATTATTGAAAGTTTATCTACACCAGGAACTGTGATTATGACTAATATTTTTATTATAACTGACTAATTACTAACAATGCTACAAATCTGTCCAATTTAAAATCAACAAAAAATAACATCTTCACTTTAATAACCTATATGTAAAATAGTATTAGTGGGAAATAGACAATCTTTGCCATGAATCAACAAAGAAAAATGTTCAGCATTAATGCAAATGTTCTTCAGGGCTCTCTCCTTGGACCTAAGTTATTCCTAATTTTCAAAAATGACCTTCCTGCGCTTAACTTGGTATCTATGCTGATAACAACAATAGATAAGTTTTCATAAGGTCAAGTTAGCAGCTGATCTCTCTCTCTTTCACTATATATATATATATATATATATATATATATATATATAATACCTACAATTTGTTAACTGGGACAAGAAATGGCTTGTTAATTGTAATACCTCCAAAACAAAACTGTTTTATTTAATCATTTGAGAACACTTTTTACATGGATGGTGCTAACTCCCAAGAGAGCAACACGCTGCATCTTCTCAGGCTAACATTTTTCCGCCAACATGAAATGGGAAGATTATATTGAATCAATTGTTAGGTCTGATGCTAGGAAAGTTAGTTCTCTGTGTCATACTAGACAATTATTCTTGCCAAAATCTACCTTACATATCTATAAACTTACCATTCATCTATGCATTGAATAGTACTGCCACATCTGGTCTGGTGCTTCTACTATGTACTTAGAGATTCCTGATAAAATTCAAAGAAAAAACTGCAATATCATTGGTCCTGACTTGGCATCTTGATTTCAGTTACTTTTCTGCAATCATAGAGTTTTTCAACACCTTTTCTAAATTATAAATTATTCTGATAAGCTCTCTTCTTTGGTATCTAGACTTTATGAATTTAAGTTCAGTACTAGATTGGCAGCAAGGTCTCATTATTTTGCTGTTGAAATGGCTAAAAAAATATACTTTGTTTTATGATAACAGCTTGTTCTCACACACATCCAGCTTATGGAATTCTTCTGATTTCTTGCTTTCCAGTCAACTTTGATCTTCAAAAATGTAAATGCAACGTCACTCATTACCTTCTGCCTTAATTTGTGTTCTTTTAGTTCCACCATTTTATAATTTTTCTCATACTCTGTCACACTTAGTAAAGGTTTTAGTGGCTTTATTGCCTTGCTTGAAGGTAAAATTTTTAAAAATGGCTGCTAACAGTTTTTCCAAAAATTGCATGACAATTCGCATATAGTAACGAAAAAGGAATCTGTGGAGACTCATGATCGTCTAGGTCTTGAAGAGATATGACTTTAAAAATATTATTAGAGTAGAACAAGAAAACAGTATTCAATATTGTAGATTTTTTTTAGATAAAAATATTTCAGTTGTGTATTTTTTTTTTATGATTCAATTTATAAGTTTATTTTTAATGTCTGCTTTCAGCACTTTTATTATTATACAAAAAAACATAAATAGGAGGAAATAGACTATGAACATATGAGGATAAGATGTCGGATTCTATTGTCAGATTAAATTTTTCCAAAAATCAGTAAGGTAAGAATTTTCTTCTAAGAAATTAAAAAGCTTTCAAAAGTGCTAAATGTAGCATTTAAGTAGGCAAGGCTTTTTCAGCTTTTCAAGAGAAGTTCAATGTTCACCAACTTTAGTTTACTATTATTAATTTTTTTAAAGTATTTAATTTAGTAAAGAGATTAAACAGGGCCGCTCCTGCTCTAAGTTGAGACCATGTAACCAGTGCAATGAATTTCTCTATACACAAATTTCAGGACTTCGTCTCGTAAATTGAAATCAATTGTAATTTTATAGCGTAGGCTACTTAAAAACGAAGTAGTCAGGGTTAACCCTCATTAGCTCAATAAGTTCATTTATTTTTTATTTATTGGCAATTGGCATTTTAATAGTGTTTTGTTTACTACATTCGTACGACTGCTGGTGGTAGTAAAAAAACGTGGATAAAATCGAACGATGAGGAAGGAACAAATGAAATGTATATAGGCCACACAAACATAAGGGGTATCTGCTTAGACATTTAGGCAAGCGTTATTAAACAAAGAACAATCGATTAAGCAACCCTAAAATTTAAAATGTTATGCGTTTTCCTGGGGGTGCCAAACATGGTGGCCAGATTTTTTCTCAATTGAAGTTTTTTTTTTAAATCGGTAGTAGAGAAAAAGTAAAAGGGTTACTCAGTTTCTACGACAGGTTTTTTGTTCTTAAATTTGACATGGTTAGTAATGAAAGCTTTAAATTTTAAAGCTTTTTCCTTTTAATTTTTATATATAAATTGAAACGATAAATTTTATTTTATTTTTAATAATTTATACAAAATAACTCAAAAACTGTTAAAATTTTTCAGTCAACCAAGAAATTGTACATGATGGAGACTAATTAGAAAAAAAAATATTCATTAAATTGTTTTTAACAGGATTTTTCATATAAAATTCATTTCGCTTGTTATTTGGTTTGAACTTGGAGACAAACAAAGTTAAAAATGTTATTTTATTTTTAACAGAAAGGCACAAGTATGGAGCACATAGGATAGTATGCACTATGCAGGACTCTATGATTCAGGATACAGTCTTTTATTATTTACAACAACCACGATGAGGCACGCAAAGCAGTTGAGTAAACGAAATAAATATAGATTTTTTAAAAAATGTAATAAAAATTAATACAAACAGTTGATAAGGTAAATATTTGGGTTACTACTTTCCCACGTTTTGAAAGAGAACACTTCAACAGAAACAAAGTCAACTTTTTTTAGTTGAACAGGGATTGTTTTTAAAGCATTATTTACTCTTCTCCCCCATTTGAGAGAGATGTGACACAAGGTCTTTTTTAATGTGGGGAACCCGAGCGCGTACGCCCAGGTACTGGTCAAATATTATTACCTATCCACCGCAGTGGATAGGTTCAGAACTGGTCTGTACTGGTCTTATTTTGGTCATTTCGCTCCCCAGCCAAAAGGCCGAGACGCGATGAGGGATTGTTTTTAAAGCAGGTAGGAGAAAATTTTTTTTTTCTTTTTAACAATTCGATGGGGGTGGTCTTTAATGCTTTTTGTCTCCTAGTACAATATACTACAGATATATACTAATTTTTAAGAAAAATAGACAAAATTTCTGATGGGCAATAAGTAATTTGGGTGGAGGCTACAAAAACTGAAGTTTTTTTTTTTTTTTTTACAACTACTTATGGGTTAAATAACAGGACTGATTGGGTTCTATAGCCTTGGCTGGCAACCAGTCTACCGCAGAAAGCAATGGCAACCTACTGCGGGATAATCTTCTGCCCAGTCAGTCTTGTCTCTTTTGAGACATGATCGCCCAAGCGTGTATCACGTATGGCACTTAGTGACTGACTAGTAACTTAAACTAGTTATTAATTAAAAAAAAATAAATAAATAAGGTAAAAAGTGGCTCATAGGGTAAAAACGTCTCCGTTTTTTTTTTAATTTCTTTTTTTGACACCAATATTCTAAAAAATCTAAATTAGTCTAAAACTATAAATAGAGATCAAACAAAAAAATAAACAAAAAGAAAAGTAGTGAGTTTATCAAGTACTCAATTTTGATTTTTTATGAATGAATACAAAAAAAAATGAAAAAAAAAGCATCGATCTTTTTTTTTTTCTATCAACTTTAAGATTGAGATATTTTTTAACCTTATGGTTTTCTAAAATAGCTAAATAAAGATTACGAAATTTTAAAAGATTTTTTTCTTTTTTTTACCAACCTGGTATCCGAGTGATTCAAGCATTTCAGTTTTTTCCGCTTCGTTCGGTCCAATGTGCCGGATTCGAAAAAGATCCGCTTGGGGGAATTTGTTTTCTAACATTGTCGCCATGGTTCTGCACTGGGATTTTGACCATGGTGATGCTAAAGATGACGAGGAAAGAATCGCTGGTGCATCGCGACAGAAAGGCGAAGAAAGAGCAACAAACTGACGGGCCATAACATGTGAGGTACGTACATCATAGACTGGACGACAGACACTTCGTTGCATCGCACACACATGCCTTCGAAAAGAAGGTAAAACCCTGACAAACGATGCCATAACGCTGAATTAATATGCTGCTGATTTTTCTCAATGCAGGTATTTTAAAAAGAAGCTCCAATGAAGGTGATGACGAAGGAGAAGGTAGAAAACAAGTCTCCTTCAACAATAGTCTCACAGCTTCGTTTATCAACTAGCGTACATTGACTGAAGTGAATCGTCCCACGTGACAGCAATTTATACCAATCAACAGCCGCACTGGAAACACACCCCTTGTACCAAAACCGCCACATTCAAACGTTTGTTTTCAATTGCTACGGTGTGTCGGCTCTGACATAATTTGTATTTTTATCATCATGCAGGTTTACACGCTCCAAAGACAAATATTTGATTTTTTTTTTTTTTTGCAAAGGTCTTCCTTTTAGCGAAAATTTATTTATTGCCTTTCATTTTTAGCTCTGTTTCCACATTTATAGTTAGAGAATGACTTCTGAGTGGGTAATGGAAATAGTTCCATAATTTTTTCCTCACTCACTGTCACAGGCCCCCAGCAGAAGTTGGCATTGTATTTAAACTTTACATAGCAAATATTATGGCCGGTACAAGGGTCACGTGCCCCTACCCACGAATCTATACACCCGCACCAACTTAACTACATCTCAATATTTTGTAAGGTAGTATGAATACAAACATTTTTTGTAAGCTACACAGCAATTAAATGCAATAGGTGATATTCTAAGCACAGCTTAGATGTTTGTAGCTCAAGGCCGAAAGTACGGTGTACCCAGTGAGAATCTAACTCTCTTAAATGATAACGGGATAAGCTTGCTAACAATTTTCACTTCAGTTTCCACTGTAACACTCAACACCACGTCGAGCTACCCAATAGATGCAATAATAGGTGAACACTTCTAGAAAAATTGAATACAATGCAATGAATAATCTCTTCTAAAATTATACAAATTAGAGACCTGTCGTATAAATCATGAGAACACATCGATAATGTTTTATTTTGTTTTGCGACAGTTTTTAAAATCAATTTGGTTTTTCTTGATAACAAGTTGAATAAGTTTCAACATTAACACTCTGGAACATTATGGATGAAAAAACTGGATTTTAGTGTTTGCTTTTTTTCGTTTTTTTTTTCTTTTTTTTTTTTTGTTGTTGTTGTTTTTTGTTTCTTCGAGACTTAGCATGAGCAAAAAATAAAAATAAAAAACAAATTCACGAATTCGGACAAAAGATAAAAGATCTCAGAATTACGTCAAAATCTGCGAAGTTTTTTCCTCTATTGATAGTCAATTTTTTTTCTTTACTAACTTATCTAATTAATAAATTTCTAAATGTATGTAGGCAGAAAAGGCAAATGTTGGTAAGATTAAGATAGCTGGGGTTACAAAGCACTGTCTGGGGGCCCCCAATCACGCTTCTCTCCCAGTCGGGATGTTCGGGTGTAAATATGCACCAGCCCTTCTAAAATCTAAATACTAATTTATTTGCATTGTTTTTAAACCTCATATTCAAAGCATATGTTTTAAATACAAAAAAAAAAAATGATTAAAATACGGATCTACTTTCTGTGGCTTTAACTTTAAAGATTATCTTTAATTATTTTTTAAAATGCGTCGTATTTTCTTTCTTTTTTTTTTTTTTTGCTTCTTTTTCTTTTTCTTGTCTGCCATCAAAAAGTGAGAAATAGCGTCCAAAATACAATATTTTATTTCAAGTATAATAAATTGATGAATGGGATATGATCGTTCAATAAATTTCATAGAAACCGAAAAAGATGCCATTATTGTTTTATATAGTTTTTTTTTTGTTTTGAAGAAAGAACCTCACGCTTCACATACATTCCTTCTTTTTTTCTGCCATTATGACACGCTTCGGTTTGGATGATCATGTCTCTTTCGAGACATGACTGACTAAGCAGGCTATTTTCCCGGAGTAGATTGCCATGACTTTGCGGTAGACTGATTGCCAACTAAGGCTAAAACGAACCCAATCTGTCCTTAGCTGGAGGTATAAGAGATGAATTTATACATTTCCCAAGGATCTGTGCGTAACTGAATAAAACGAATTCGAACTCGGCTCTCTGATTTTCATTTGGAGTCGATATTCATTTGCATCACAACACAAATCTCTTTTTTTTTTTTTTTTAGTGGAAATCGATATTGATCAAATCAAGTAGACGCTAGTTTCCGATTTAAAATGTACCACTAAACCAAAATTATGCGTTCTTTTTTTTTTTTGTAGTGAACATGCAGAGTAGGGGGCTGGTTAATCTTTCTTTGATTCGGCCTTGTGTCAGACTTAACCGAACACCCTACAGCTTACAAGTTTTATGCAGAATTATAATCATCAGAATTATTATCAGAAGGTTTTCATCACCAGACGATTGGTTGTCAGTTGGAATGTGTGGATTAGTGTAGAAGAGTGGAATAATAAAATATACATTTTCAATGTTAAAATAGAAATTTATTAAAAGGCGGAATAACACAAGTTGTAGAAGTTAATGCGCAATTAGAAACATTATTAAGAAGCTAAGGGTAGAGTTCGTACAAAATGTTCGTAGTAGTAATTGTTGAAAGAGATAAGGAGAAAGAAAACAAGGTGCGACCTGACCTTAGCTCCGGGTCGATTTGAAGTTGGTTACACTTTAGATGCGTGTCTCTCTTTTGCAGCTCCCATCTGAGTCTCTCTGAAGCTTCGAAGTCATTTATATGTCCTTTTGAATTTCGCACTGGATCGCTAAGTCCTTTCAAGTCTTACAAGTCGCTCCCATTGGTCAAATATCATTTTAACACCTACTTGCGAAGTCTGGTTTCGACTTTTTCGTTAAGCAAATGGTCAATCCTTTTTCTATTTGGGAAAACCAGGATTTCACACGTCATTACGAATTTTTGTAAAAGGGAAGAAGAAGGTTGATTTTAATTAATTTCTTATCCGCTACAAACAAAACAAGTTCTAAATTTAAAAATTCAAATGATAAGCACTGGCTTATTGATTGTGTTAGAAATAAACGAATTTTCTCGAATTTACAAACTTTGCTTAACACACACAAAACTCGCGAAATTTCACACCTCGATGCGAAATGTTTGTCGTCCAATGGAAAGGCCAGAATCACATCCGGGAGTGAATTCCCAAAGGAAATAAAAGACGGGCCAAGTTTGTCCGTTGCCAGAGAGTTAAGATGACGAGCGTAATTAACACATACCCTTGACAAACGTCAAGCGATCGCTATTATTGTCTCTATCTTTCTCTCTTACCTCCTTCCTTTTCACCATTCACCCTGAGCGATAACTTCAAAGATAATCTTATCCAACAATAAACGCTCATACATACATACATACATACATACATACATACATACATACGTTCCTGCCTACGTACACATAAACTCACTCTTGCAAGGACTACTACGAACATATCATCTAACTCTTGATACTTTTAACTTCTGAATACTATTTCTCTTGGAACGTTTAACTTCTACCAATTCATGTTACTCTTTTCAATCTATTGTTAGAATAAAGTAAGGCGTAATTGGACAGTCAGCGGAACAAGATAGTGCTGGTGTTATAAAATAAAATTAAAATAATAAAAACCTCTCACTGGATGGCCTTGATAAAGTCGTTTAGAGTTATGGTTCTCTTACCGCTACGGCAAAAACCAGTAGCATACAGTTCACGATATGCAGCAGAGAAACGGATGCCCAGGGTGTAAGAAGCAGCTCTAAAAACCAGAGTTAACGAACTCTCATTCGTAACTGTGTTCACAGATGAATCTACAGACATAACAAACCACAAATTCCTTGTATATGTCTAATTTGTTGATCTTGAGTCATTTCAACCAAGCACTCGTTTTGTTGCGATACAAAAAGAAATACAGAATTTGCAAAATGCCTCCAAGAAGTGATATCAGAAGTGTAAATCTCGTTAACCAAAAGCGATGAACATGAGATCAAATAGGGATACAATAATGATATAGAGAGCTCTATATGCATATAAATACATATAGAGCAAATATAAGATTCATGTAAAATCCTTTGTTAAATAAAGACGGAAGCTGATGATGGTTCGCCTGAAATATACCTATAATTCCGATTCACCATGAAATAACGTTTCTGCTTTAATTTTTCTCATATATATATTGTAATTTGTTTTATTACAATACTTTATAAAAGCATAATATCACTATACAAAAATTATAAAAGTAAATGCTTGAACAGTGGGTTTTTAATCAACTTATTCTTTCACTTTTTTGTAATATATATATATATATATATATATATATATATATATATATATATTAGAACCATGAATAATTTTTTGCTATTTTCCAGCAGATTACGTTCCCATAACTGCGAGCGTGTAGCACCAAATGGTAACACGTCCATAAGAAAGTACGATAAGCAAGCATAGAAGCCCATGAAGTAAGCTCAGCATCAACGTCGGTGGCAAAGCAGAATATCCGTGGTTCGAAGCTTTTGTTCTGCATTTGATGGGATCAGCTGGGTATAGTTTATTATGGTCTGCTCAAACGGACCGAAATCATCACGGGAGGATCGCTATCGACTACAATTGATGCGTTTGAGCCGAGCATTGAAGAAAAATCGCCGCCATACGAGCAGAGGCATGACAACGGATGACAATGCTAGGCCACATTTAGCAAAACGGGGAAAGGCCTATTTGGAAACGTTTAAATGAAAAGTCCTACCCATCCCGCCGTATTCATCAGACATTTCCCCGTACGATTATTGCTTATTACGATTGATGGCACATGACCTGGTTGAGCATTTTCATTCTTATAAAGTGCAAAAAAAAAAAAAAAAAAAAAAAAAAAAGGGCCTAAGAAAGACGTGTCGTTTTTCCGACGTGGAATTCAAACGCGACCCCAAAAAATAGGTAAAAGAAGTGGCTAGCAATGTACAGTCCTTCCAGTGACATGTTTCTTACTAATTTTTGTAAAAATAAAACATTAATTCTTATGAAAAATCAGCGAGAACTTATTCAATGTCCTAACACACACACACACGCACACACACACACACACACACACACACACACACATATATATATATATATGAAATAATGTCAAATCCGTAAAAACGGAAAAGATAATCCAAACTTTTATTTAATTAATATAATATATTAAATATCTAAATGAATAAGATCGAATAAAATAATTGCAACGTTCAAAACATTAATTTAAAACAGTGCTCAATATAAAATAGAGCAATGAATTTTTATTATTAATTATTAGAACAGGTGCAAACTTCATACTACTACAAAATTGTACATTTTGTTTCGACATTAAAAGAACAATGTCTCATCAGGTAGTTAACAATGATAGAAATAACCTTTTTTTTTAAATTTCTTTTAAAAACATTGCCCTTTATTTTTGGATTTTTCTTTTCTTTTTTTTTTGCTAACGAGGTAAAAAGATATTAAAAAGAGAAAGAAAGAAAGAAGAAAAGATCAGAAGATAGATGAGAAATCAAAATAAATAAGGACAAGAAAGAGGAAAAGGAATGATACAGAAGAAATAGATAGTGAAGTAGAAAATAAGTGAGAAAATGTAGAGAGGGAAGAGACAATGAAAACGGCTAAGAGAAAGAAACTTTAAATTTGATCGGAAGTGAATTGCAGACAGATATTGATATCGGTTACAGTGTTTGGGCTCAACATTTTTGGCATTTAAAAAAAAAGAATTGTATTTCTTTAAAGAAAAGAAAAAGGCAAGATACAGAAGTAGAAAGTGAAAAGGAAAATAAAAAGGAAAAAAGCGGGATAATGCAGAGAGGGAAGAAAGAGGAGAGAAAATAAAAACGGCTTTCGATTTCACAAAATGAGGAAAGAAGGCTTCAAAAATTGATATTCACTGTGCATATCGAAAGCAAAAGGGACAGGAAACACAGCTAGGAACTTGCCTAACGAACACGTGTAAATGGATGGCAGAACGTGAGGGAGAAGTTATAGTAAAAAGACAAATATTGCTTTGAGTTACAAAGCATAGGAAGTAGTGGAGAATCATGATCAACCTACTTAACGAACACATGTAAATGGATGGCAGAACGTGAGGGAGAAGTTATAGTAAAAAGACAAATATTGCTTTGAGTTACAAAGCATAGGAAGTAGTGGAGAATCATGATCAACCTACTTAACGAACACGTGTAAATGGATGGCAGAACGTGAGGGAGAAGTTATAGTAAAAAGACAAATATTGCTTTGAGTTACAAAGCATAGGAAGTAGTGGAGAGTCATGATCAACCTACTTAACGAACACGTGTAAATGGATGGCAGAACGTGAGGGAGAAGTTATAGTAAAAAGACAAATATTGCTTTGAGTTACAAAGCATAGGAAGTAGTGGAGAATCATGATCAACCTACTTAACGAACACGTGTAAATGGATGGCAGAACGTGAGGGAGAAGTTATAGTAAAAAGACAAATATTGCTTTGAGTTACAAAGCATAGGAAGTAGTGGAGAGTCATGATCAACCTACTTAACGAACACGTGTAAATGGATGGCAGAACGTGAGGGAGAAGTTATAGTAAAAAGACAAATATTGCTTTGAGTTACAAAGCATAGGAAGTAGTGGAGAGTCATGATCAACCTACTTAACGAACACGTGTAAATGGATGGCAGAACGTGAGGGAGAAGTTATAGTAAAAGGACAAATATTGCTTTGAGTTACAAAGCATAGGAAGTAGTGGAGAATCATGATCAACCTACTTAACGAACACGTGTAAATGGATGGCAGAACGTGAGGGAGAAGTTATAGTAAAAAGACAAATATTGCTTTGAGTTACAAAGCATAGGAAGTAGTGGAGAGTCATGATCAACCTACTTAACGAACACGTGTAAATGGATGGCAGAACGTGAGGGAGAAGTTATAGTAAAAAGACAAATATTGCTTTGAGTTACAAAGCATAGGAAGTAGTGGAGAATCATGATCAACCTACTTAACGAACTTGTATAAATGGATGGCAGAACAGGGGATAGGCGGGAGAGTAAAAATACAGATCTTCGTTAGAGCTACAAAGGATGGGAAGTTATGGAGTGCCATAATCGCCCATGTCCTGAAGGAATAATGTAAATAAAAGAAAATTGTTTATCCAGATAGTAAATATTTTGAATATTTCTACACAACCCATCATCGGAATATTGTAATATATTTTTACTCGGCATTATTATTATTATATACTGTTGCTCGTCTAATACAAGGCCCAATAGCCACTCAAGGTAGAGGGTTACTAAATGAATTTGTTGTAAGGGTGTAAAAGAGGAAGATAAAATGCATATTATGAGGATATTTGGAAGAGATAACGGTGTGACCACAGACATAAAGAGATGAGGACTATTGTAAGTGAAGAAGCACCCTCTCAGGAGCGGGTTTCACAAGGTAACAGTTCTAGCATGAGTAAAACTATTTCCTTACGAATGAAATACAAAGAGAATGGGGATGAGTTGACGTTATTCACGTAGCATGGCGCGTCTTAGGTGTGAAGATCTGAATGAGTGAAACTAAGGAACGTAAGTCGTCTGAGTATTTGCTGTAGAAATAGCGAGAGGCTATGTTGTAGAGTGGCTGACACGCATGCAGCACTCTCAGTGATGGAATTGTCCATTGCCTGAAATGGTCTATTTAAGTAAAGAATGGTAGCATTCAAGGCGTAATATTTGAGTATCATTCGAGTAATATTCGGACTTTGGCGAGTATTGCGATCTAAACCCCACCTATCTGTGTTGTAAGTTCTGTCTTGTCTGTCATTGTGTTATGGTGAAACACACCTATTCTATAGTGAATAGACTCTCCCACCTAATTTAAGTAGGAGTAGTAACAGGAACGAGGGTTAGTCGATGTTGAACGATAGTAGTCGACAGTTAGTCGAATACGAAAGTAGTCAGCGACATGGCAAGATGACACTGCGTAATACATATTATATCAAGTTCCTAACGTTTTGTACGTCGAGGCTATTAGGACCAATTTTAGCACAAATACTAGCCTCCACTGCGAAAATAACTCCACAACACATTGTAACTATTGTACATAACTCTGTATATCCGTTTAGAACCCGATATTGTGCAACACACTTTCTCTGCGTGTCGCATCCACCTCGGCAATGCAACAGGCTTGCAACCTGTCATAGAAAAAAATTGCAGCGTTGGGAAATAATTAATCACCCTTAAGGTCGTGTACATCGAGACCTAAGTTCAATGATAGTTTTTCTTGGGAGGTTATTGACCATATTAGACTGAAAAATAACTCGAAATATGTGAGCGGTATTCGTTAACACGTCTAAATCGTTTACATTAACGCGGGGGTCTCTCCAAGGGCTCTACCCTTGAACCAACTTTGTTCTAAATTTTTATCAACGACCTTTCTGATGTCAGCAGTTTTTGACTCGGTATCTATGCTGATGACACAACTATCTACTCCTGTCTTGACAGTAAATCTGATAAGTTCGATAAGGTCAAATTGGTAGAGGGTCTTCAAAATGACCTTCAACCAAATTAAACCATTAAAAAAATTAAACCATTAAAAAATTAAACCATTAAAAATTAAACCATTAAAATTAACCATTAAAAAGCTTGATAATTTTAAAACCGCGAAAACGAAAATTTTTGTTTTTGGTTGTGGTGCAGTGTATATTGGCTAGGAACGGGAAATCCGGCTGAATTCATTGCATTCACTTACGTGCAAAATTCCTTGGGAAAGGTATTAATACGTCACTTCTTCCTTTATCTGTGGGTTAAATAGGAGGACAGATTGGGTTCTATAGCCTTGGTTGGTAACCAGTCTACCGCAGAAAATAATATCAACCTACTGCGGGAAAATCTTCTGCCTAGTCAGTCATGTCTATCTCGAGACATGATCGCCCAAGTGTGTATCACGTATGGCACTTTAACTGACTGACTGAATCATCTAAGAGAACCTGTTTTGCTTTCCATCGAAGTGGTTGATGCGTTAACTTCAATAAATACGCCACAGTGCGCTTTATCGAGTTTAAATTTTTCACTGACATGAATTGGAACGATTATATCGAATCGTCTGAGCAAATGGATGGCCGAGAGGGGTTTAGAAGAGATACTAAGAGAAAAAATATTGAGAGCGACAAGAGACAGAGCCAAGTGGAAGTCCATGATTGCCGTCGTCCTGAAGGGACACGGCACATGAAGAAGAAGAAGAAGAAGAATTTTCCAAAACTTGTAATATTCGAAATTGGGTCTATATAACAGAAGAACAAAGTTTAATTGCAGGCTCAATTCTAGAAGTAGACTGTTTAGATGCATTCATTAATTCGCTGAAAAAATAGCTTCGTATGAAAAAAAAAAGCTTCACACTTAATAAAGACTAAGATTTTCATCAAAATGTTTATGTTATTATTAAAATAAAAACAAAAATATTTCTAATGATTTTTTTAAATTTAACAATTTCTAACATGTTCGAAATTTTGGTAAAAAATCTTATATTGATTTTCGTCAGCAGGTAAACAAATTGCTACCAGAGTTTACAATGGAAAATGTAATATTACGAAACTAATTTTTTTTTTAATTCTTGCAAAAATCAAATAATTGTCGAATTTGAATGAATCTTATTTACAAAGGAATTAAATTATTTTTGAAATTATTATTTTTAGAAAATCCTAGTAAAAATATTTTTTACATCTATTACTCACTATCTCCAAGTAAATTCATGAAATTTCAAGAAATTAAATTTTGTAGCGAAAATTTGTTGTATTAGTTAAACGCAAGACTCATTGGGGAATATAAATCATCTATCATTTTTTCAAACTTTTTTATTCGAACATCTCCTCCCAATAGTAAAATAGAATATTAAATAATGCTATGACATTATTTAAGTAGATAAGCTTTTGTTTTAATAAGTAAAATATGTATATTAAGCACATTATAGTCTAAAGAAAAACAAATTCGATGAATAATAAAATTTTATAAGAATTGTTTTAATTATTTATTTTTTTAATTATATCAATTCATAAAATTTCAAAGATTTTAAAAATTTCTACAAAGCCTTTTGTCGGTTAGGTTATGATGTTATTAAGTGAAGACTATATTAATTGAAAATTGAAAAGTTTAATATAAATCGTCGAGCCATCGTATTTTTAAAATAATTTTAATTTGTTTTTTTTGTTGTTGTGCATTTGAAGTTTTTGTTCTTTTTTTTAAATATGGTATTTTCTGTATTGAATTAAAAGGTCATATGTTTCACGGTCTCTTCCCCTTACAGGAAAAAAATTGAACAATTATGTCAATTCTGATCAACCATACTTAGCTTATCTCAACATCTGGCTGACATCACACATCAATCACTTAGGGCAAAGGTCAGAAAGATCAATGCTCTCTGAATAACCTTTATTCTAAATTTCATGCTATAGATTAAGTAATACTTGTGTAAATCAGATTAATTTAACTTTAAATTCGCGAATTTTCCAAAATTAACGTGTCGCAGTTGCATATTTTTTGCAAGATTTTTAAAACCGAGAATAACTTTTATTTACAAATGTGTCGATTGCTCGAAAATGACCGAAAAATTGAAATTTAAAAAAAAATCTCAAAATTTTAGATTCCAATCAATATAATTTGCTTGAAATACATCAGAGTATTTTGCTTACTAGAAATAGTAAATTTAATCATTTAGCTTTCAATTAAAGCTAAAAATAGTTTCAAGAAAACCTTTTTGTTTTTAAAAATTCAATTTAAAACTTAGATATCGAAAATGAGTGGAAGTACCTAAAAGCGACAGCCGTATCCAAAACCTTTGTAGGGGCCAGAAACGTCAACAGAACCTGACGCTTTCTCAACAAATCAGTTCATATGAGTTCGTACAGACCACAGTTAAAATATGACGACTAAAGGATAACACATATACATAAGTGAACAGAATATTTTTGCCACTAGCTTTCAGTAATTGACTAAGTGTAATTCATTAGTATATTTTGTTAGTTATGAATACAAAAACTATGTCTGTAAGTATATTCAATCTCATGTAATTTGGTACAATATATACACTCTCACACCTTGATTGAGCACTCTGGAAAAATAGTAGACTTTGATAAACAGTAGCTACTCTGGGATGTACGCATCGCTCATTCAGTGAAATGAATTAGAGCAATCTAGCTATTGGGCGCGTATAATGATATGCGCTAAAAACTATGCCTACTTCTACGGAACGCCCATAGCCCAGGGGTAGAGTCGCCGACTGACGCCATTTCGGTCTGGTTACAATCATGGGTAAAAAAGCAATCGGAGTCTAACCGTACTGATGAGCTGTGATACGGCGAAACAGATCTGTCTGCGGATGACAATATTTACGCTCTCACACCTTGATTGAGCACTCTGGAAAAATAGTAGACTTTGATAAACAGTAGCTACTCTGGCATGTACGCATCGCTCATTCAGTGAAATGAATTAGAGCACTCTAGCTATTGGGCGCGTATAATGATATGCGCTAAAAACTCTGCCTACTTCCACCGAACGCCCATAGCCCAGGGTTAAAGTCGGGTTTCACTCCTGGGTAAAAAAGCAATCGGAGTCTAACCGTACTGATGAGCTTTGATACGGCGATACAGATCTGTCTGCGGATGACAATATATTTATATATATATAATGTATAGAATGTATCTCTAACAAACTAAATAATATCTACATTGGCCATACTACCAACTCGCTCACACGGCGTCTTACGTTACACTTAAATTACAATTCAAACATATTCCGACATTTAAAACAACACAGTTATCAACGCACACTTCTCAGAAAAACGCTCGTTGAAAATACATGTATACTTAGACAAGAAACGAAAACTCAAAATCCTAGAAGCTATCTACATCACACAGCTTAAACCTAGCTTAAATAAAATAAATTTTGATATCTCTACTAACATACTCCAATGCCTGTAATCGGACCAAGAACCACACCACCACCATTTTATCACCGTCTGAGGCCATCCGCCACGTTAAAAATGGACTTGTCTCTTTGATTTAATTCTCTTTGTTTAATTCCACTTAAATGTTCTATGTTCACTATATGTTAATGTTCATTCTTCGATAATGGCTTATGTAAGCCGAAAGCTCAGACCTGATAAAAAAATCAACAATTACTGTGATTTCTTGTCGTCTTTTAACGATAGCACCATCAAGCTTATCAGACTATACGAAAGGATCCTACACAAAATAAATAGACAAAATTTGTCTATATTATTCAACGAAAACTATATATATATAATTTTGCTAGCAAATGGTTTTTTCATGTGAACCTGTAGTCATGTTTAATTCGCCCTCTTTTCCTGTCTCCTGATTGTATCTTTGTTCTTGACCGGATTAAGACCACAGGCTAGTCGTCAGGGTATCGAGTTACGCTATAAACAATGCCTTTCATTTCTACACTCGTGTAAAACAAAACAATCCTGTTACACTTGGTGGCTTATCTTTACCTAAACAGTGAGATAAAGTAGAAGAATGAGAAACCTTTCATAAGAATGAGAAACCTTTCATAAGAATGAGAAACCTTTCATAAGAATGAAAAAACTGGAAAGTGAATTTGGAATGTTCCCGACATAAGTGCCACAAATCAAAACATCGCATTTGTGACACAAATAAAGAATAAATTATTTTGATGGGAGAGGAAGGTTTCCGTTAAGTATAGAAAAATAATTAATAGAACAGAAAATTGGGCGGACCTGAAGGAGACTAACACCACCTTTAAATTTGTTGTTTTTCATTTTTTGTTTTTTTTACTTTTTTCGGTGCAATCTTATCGACTACACCCTAAACTTTCCGACTGACAAAAAAATTTTGGGAAAAATTTGAATATTTAAACAATTTTAGGGAGGTGGCTCAGTTTTTTTTTTATACAACGTGATAGTAAATCGATCCTCCTTTTTGGAACCACTCACTGGTGCATTACCATTACCTGTAAATTTGTTGATTATCATTTTTTTTTTACTTATTTCAGTGAAATCTTATAGATTACACTCTAAACTTTCCGATTGACAAAAAAAAAATAAAAATAAAAAATAAAAAAATAAAAATAAAAAATAATAAAAATTGGAAAAATTTCAATATGTAAACAATTTTAGGGTGGGGGGGGGGACTCAGTTTCTCAATTTAAAAAGAGGGCAAGAACTCGTCAAAAAAAAAAAACATAAACAAAGCGACCCCAACGCGAGTGGTTCCAAAATGAAGGATCGATTTACTATAGCGTTGTATGAGAAACTGACCCCCCACTTAAAATTATTTAAATATTGAAATTTTTCAATATTTTTTTTGATAATCGGAATTTTTATGTAATAATCGATAAGATTGCGCTGAAAAAGTAAAAAAAAAAAATGAAAAACAACAAATTTAAACCTGGTGGTAGTCTCCTTCAGGTCCGCCGAAAACTGATAATTAAAGAGCGCTAAGTATTTATTTTCCCAATACAAGACACGAAGAGCCACTCAAGGTAGATGATTACTGTGTGGTGCAGTATGAGCGTAAGAAAAGGCAAGAGGTGAAGTTCACAAGATTATGCAGAAAAGATAACGGTTAACCGTAGACTTGAAGAGATCAAGATTGTAGTGATTAGGAAAACATCCTGGCGGGAGTCTGATCCACAAATCAGCAATTCTTGAGAAGAAGCTGTCCGAATGAAACTTACTTATTACGAAGGGAATGGGGATGATTCATTCTTGTGTACGTGGCATGGCGAGTTCCAGTTGTAAAGGTGAGAGCCAGTGAAACCAAGGAAGGTATCTCGTCTGAACACATGCCATGGAAATATACATAGAGCAGTGAAAGGCTCGTAACGCTTCGTCTCTGGGTAAGAGGTAGTGGGGATTTCTATCAAATAGCTGTCGAACTTTTCAATGCACTGAGAAAAAAAAATGAAAAATAAAAAACATACCTAAAACCCTAACCAAATTCTAGGAGTCAAAATGATAGAGGAACAATGAACAGTTTTATAATTTGCCTCAGATACTGGTCAGGACATGAAATTTTGCAAATGAGCCTGACAATTTTTTCAGAGATAATCCATTACCTCAGATTAAAATTTGAGAATTATAGACCAGACTTTTTCGAAGAGATAATCTAACATTAGAACGTCTTATTCAAATCACTGGGAAATATGTTCTCAAAGAATCTGTTATGTTGTGGCTCGTACCATGTGATATCCGGTCGTCCGGATGTATAAAAGACAATGTGTGCTTGGCACGGTGGGAGGGGTGCCATTATCACGGACTTCGGGAAGTTACACCTATTATTGCGAGAGACTGTAAATATTGTATATACGGTACTGTGCAAAAGTATTAGGACAAGAACTATTTTATCTTCTATGAGGCATCAAAATAATTGCGACAATTTACCAATCGCACCTAGTATATATACAGTACTGTGCAAAAGTATTAGGACAAGAACTATTTTATCTTTTATGAGGCATCAAAATAATTGCGACAATTTACCAATCGCACCTAGTATATATACAGTACTGTGCAAAAGTATTAGGACAGGAACTATTTTATCTTCTATGAGGCATCAAAATAATTGCGACAATTTACTAATCGCACCTAGTATATATACAGTACTGTGCAAAAGTATTAGGACAGGAACTATTTTATCTTCTATGAGGCATCAAAATAATTGCGACAATTTACCAATCGCACCTAGTATATATACAGTACTGTGCAAAAGTATTAGGACAAGAACTATTTTATCTTTTATGAGGCATCAAAATAATTGCGACAATTTACCAATCGCACCTAGTATATATACAGTACTGTGCAAAAGTATTAGGACAAGAACTATTTTATCTTTTATGAGGCATCAAAATAATTGCGACAATTTACCAATCGCACCTAGTATATATACAGTACTGTGCAAAAGTATTAGGACAGGAACTATTTTATCTTTTATGAGGCATCAAAATAATTGCGACAATTTACCAATCGCACCTAGTATATATACAGTACTGTGCAAAAGTATTAGGACAGGAACTATTTTATCTTTTATGAGGCATCAAAGTTTAAAATCACTCCTGTTCTAACTCTTATTCATCCGGGCGACTGGATGTCACATGGTACGAGCTACGACACAACAGAATTCCTTATTCTTAGCTCCACACGCAACACAAACTGCTTGTCTGGGCAACCAAAGCAGTGCTATCCAGATGTGACAAGTACGGTACCCAAGGATATAGCGTTCAAGAAGGTGGAGTAACTTGAAACGTCAAATATGGATCAGCATAAATTCAAACAAAATAAACGATTATTTTAAGAGCTAATACTCAAATTGTCTTTCGAATAAAAATCTTCTAATTTGGACTTCAAAAGGTACAGCCGATAACATCATCTTAAGTTATTAGAGTTTGAAAGGAAACGTCTTATTTTGATTTATTAACCAATCGTATAAAACTCAGTCAGTTAAGTGCCATACTTGGGCGATCATGTCTTGAAAGAGACATGAATGAGTGGGCAAAAGATTATCCCACAGTAGGTTGCCATTGCTTTCTACGGTAGACTGGTTGCCAGCCAAGGCTATAGAACCCTATTTGTCCTGTTATTTAACCCATAACTGGAAGGAAGAGACGGATTAATACCTTTCCCAAGGGTATTTGCGCGTAAGTGAATGCAATGAATTCAACTGGAATTCGAACTCGGCTACCCGATTTCTCGTTCCGAGCCGATACCCATTGGACCACAACGCACAAATCCATTTTGAATGAATAATTTTGCAGCATCATTGTCCATCTCTGTAAGCATTTCGCAGTATGCGTTGGTATTCCTTTTTTCAAATCAAATATTGCTAACAATGGATGATGATCCGTTTGTAATATGAATTCTCTCCCGTGCAAGTATTTATGAATTTTTTTATCCCAAATATTATAGCTAAACACCCTTTCTCTATTTGCGAATACTTCCTTCCCGCCGGAAGATAGTAACCCCTCCTGTAACTGTCGGGTCAAAGACAATTGCCCACTTGAAAGTATATGCAAATCTGAAAATGTCATATACCAAGCAACTATTTTCCCTCGTGAACACAAAAATGAGAAAAAGTATCCATAAGAATTTCCGCAGTGTCTCTATAATCATGACCGATCTTTCTTCAAACCCCACCTAAAATACCAAACTGCTCTTTCTAAATATTTCTGGGAATTAAAAGACAGAAATCTCTCCCCACATATTGAATGGAAGATAAATCTCAAACCTCCAAATAGCTTCAGAAATAGATGTAATTAATGCTTAGACGAAAAAATTAGAATTATCACATTCAGAAAAACTAGCTAATTATTAAATCAGAGAAATTAAATCATTTTTAAATACCGCCATGAAAATAAAATTAAATTACACGTTAAATAGAATTTTGAATTTTACGAATTCAATGATGCTTGCGGGTTCATTTCCATTTTGTGTTGATAATTCGTTAGAGATTTTGATATATTGAAGAAATTAAAGTAAAAATCTGCTATGTAATTGATATATATGCCAGTATACGTGTACAACTACTTTGTATTATGTACACAATTGAATGTATCCTTCTTTGTTGATCTGTATACTCATGGATATGTGTGCTGGTACTGGAATTCAACTGATCACAATGTAACACACTTGTGGATTCACTTCCGTATTTGTGTAAATTATCCTTTGATAACTTTTGCGTATTGAAGAAATTGTGGTTAAGGTATCTTATGTATTTGATATATATGCTTGTATATGTGTATAACTACTTTGTATTATGTATGTATTCTAATATAGGCCCCTTCTTTGCGTATTGACGAAATTATGGTTGAAACCTCCGATGTAGTTGACATATATACTTGTATATGTGTACAGCTACTTTATCTTATGTATGTAATTGAATGTATGTTCTTTTGTGTGTATATGTGAAGTTTGTTGATATACTTGCGTATATATGTGTTCGTATTAATTATACGCGTATATGTCTGGTCATCATAGGTGTCTATGAGGGTGCGTGAATACGATATTTATATGTATATATGGAAATGGTTAAGTACGTATATGTGTGCATATATATATATATATATATATATATATATATATATATATATATATATGGGTGTATGTGTTTATGCGTATGTATGTTCATATGTATGTACATATGTGTATGCGTATTCTTGTGTTTGTGTTTGTGTTTGTGTTTGTGTTTGCGTGTGAGTGTGTATGGGTTTATCATCACTCATTTTGCCCAATTAACGTTTTCTTCCTAACCTTACAAAATGAGACTAAAGATTTTTATTCTGCGTCATGGTACTTAATTTCTATTTCGTTGAAAAAAATTCTTTTTTGATATTCTGAGAAAATTTTATGCCAAATAAAACGTGGTCTGATGAGATGAGCTTATTAGCTTGTCGAAATGGATTATAGTTTATAACCATTTTAGATGATGCGTTGAGTTTTCCTTTATATATATATATATATATATATATATATATATATATATATTTTAGAACATGTACAACTTTTTTTTTATCCACTACAAAGTGTACATTTTGTTTCGACATCGAAATTACAATGTCTCATCAGGTGGTGTGGAAAGGAATGGAAAGCCTCTTTTCTTATGTTTGGCGAGTTGCGTGTGGGGTGTTGGTGGGGGTTAGTGATAAGGGAATAAGTCTTGTAAATTGTCCGTTAGAATTTTGAAAAAGTGAGGTGGGTAGTGAATATAGTTGATTAATGAAAGTGTCAAGAATTTTGTAGACAAATTTAACATTAGGAGATGGGGTATAGGTTCATGGCCTCATGGCTAGACTTTATTCTTTGGGTTTAGTAGAGGGGGAGAGTAAGCAAGTGTAAGGGTGGGGAGGGATGGGACTGAACCTATCTTTAATGTTTATTTGTACAACTATAGAATATTTTTTATTTAAACACAGTTTTTATACTTAATCTAATTTTGCATATTTAACCTTAATTTTGAAAAAGAAAAACACTTTTTTCTATATATATATATATATATATATATATATATATATGCTACAACATAATATGATAACCACTAAACGAAAAATAAAAATAAAGATAAAAGTAAAAATCAAATCAAACACATGTAAAGCCTACAAATACAATAACGCCCAAACATGACCTAGAAAAAATAAACCGTCACGGTGCAAAACATACCAACACAGCAAGAAAAAGGTCAATAAAACAAAAGGGACAATCCTAACTAAACAACACCCATTTATGCAAACACTCAAATAAAAATAAAAATAAATTAAACTACACGATAAATAAGAAAAAAATCAACCCGTCATTAACAAGAAGAAAACAAATAAATAACCAATCACTAACAAGATTTACACAATATCACGCCACATCTATATAAACAAGAAAAAAAGAACAGCACTTAACGACAAATACCCCTGACGAGTGAGAACGTCATAACTGAAAACATGAAACTTTAAAGTCGGCGTGAATCTTCTCTATTAAAGAGATAAACTGTTTGTATATATATATATATATATATATATATATATATATATATATATTCTGACAGATCTGTTTCGCTTTGTTACAGCTCATCAGTACGGTTAGACATCCGATTGCTTTTCACCCATGATTGAAACCCGAACGAACTGGCGTCAGTCGGCGATTCTACCTCTGAGCTATGGACGCTCGGTAGAAGAAGGCAGACTTTTAGCGTGTGATATACCATGTAAACATACGCCAGTAGTTAAGAGTGTTCTAATTCATTATTGAATGAACGATGCGTAGATGCTAGAGTAGCTACTGTTTTTTTTTTTGTTTTTTTTAAAGTTTTTTTCCATTCTTCCAGCTCGCTCAATCAGGGTGTAAGAGCGTGAATAGTCATCCGCAGGCAGATCTGTTTCGCTGTATCACAGCTCATCAGTACGGTTAGACATCCAATTGCTTTTTACCCAGGATTGAAACCAGACCGAATCGGCAATCCTACCTCTGAGCTATGGGCACTCGGTAGGAGGAGGCAGACTTTTAGCGTGTGATATACTATATATATATATATATTGATTGTTTAATACTTAGTTTTTGGTCATAATAGGGTTAGACCAGTGCACATTTATATTAAAAAGTGTTCAATTTATATTGTAGAATTTTTGAATATTTTCCATTTGTAAATGAGTTATTACGCGACCTAGGTTTCTACCATGAGTGGTGTCTTCAGGCGATTTTTCATAACTGATTTCACCGTTTACCGTATTTAGATAGATAGATTGATAGATAGATACGAAGAGAATTAGATAGATATGAAGACACACAGACTATCCAGAGAGAGAGAGAGAGAGAGAGAGAGAGAGAAAGTCAACGATTCAACTTTTAAACCTACATGCACGCATACACTCAGTCAGTTAAGTGCCATACGTGATACACGCTTGGGCGATCATGTCTTGAAAGAGACATGACTGACTGGACAGAAAATTATCCCGCAGTAAGTTGCCATTACTTTCTGCAGTAGAGTGGCTGCCAGCCAAAGCTATAGAACCCAATCTGTCCTGTTATTTAACCCATAACTTGAAGGAATAGATGGACAAATACCTTTTCCAAGGGTATTTGCGCGTAAGTGACTGCGACGAATTCTACTGGAATTCGAACTCGGCTCCCCGATTTCTAGTTCCGAGCCGATATCGACTGCACCACAACGCACATCCGTACGCATACACACACAGCGCTCGTTTGTCTTCTATTCTCTAGCATACGCGACTCTAAATACTTTCCCACTTAACGATATCCATTTTTCTTTACCAAATTCAAAAATGTATTAGATATTAAAATAATTATTACTACTTATTTGAAACCACCATTTGTCTTTCCGTTCTTTTTATTCGTACATTTTTTCTTGATTGTTTGAATTTTTTTGCAATTGCTTTGACTCAGCTTTGACAAGGCGATATTTTTGTTGTTGACAGATAACTAATTTGGAGTCAGATATCAATAATTGTCAACTTCACCACAAATGCATCCGAAGTAAAAGTCATCATAAGTACAACTCGTAAGAAAAGAAAGGTCACTTTGCTAATTTATGTTCCCATTACAAACCGAACTCCAAAACAAACGAACACACTGAATAGTATTTGTTGAAATAGAGGTCAAAGCCGCAATCAAGGGAGACATTGTTTTCATGAATGTACAGGGGTCGCAGCGTTAAAAAGAAAATCTTATCTTTTTTTGTTCAAAATATCGAAAATAGATGATATCATTGACCTACATTTTTTAACATTATTAGGTCCCTCGTGACAGACTTTTAAGATATTACAAAAAGGCAACACCTGAGATTCAAAATCAGCCATTTCTCTCTGAATTTCTAGAATGAGGAGTTGTTATTTACCTTCGAAATAATTTAATCTTTTTTTGTTATCACGTTTCGGTTAAATGAAGGTTTTGTCGGATTTCGTAAGAGTTCATTGCACAAAAAATCCGAGCTTACATACATCTATGTCTTGGGCCAACAAAAAAAGCATATACAGTAAAACCCTGATATAAGAGAGTTGTCGGGACCGGATAAAAGTTCTTTTATATCCGGGGTTTCTCTTATATCATGATTCTCTTATATCCCGGGTTTGGTTTATTTTATATACATTACCACAGGCTCTAATTTGGGAGCAGAGAAAATCTCTCTTATATCCCGATGTCTCTTATATCCGGGTTTGGTCTATTTTATATACATTACCACAGGCTCTAAGTTGGGAGCAGAGACACTATATCTTATATCAGGGTTTCTCTTATACCAGGGTATCTTATATCCGGGTTATACTGTACATTTATTCATTTAACAATAAAAAAGCCTTTTCCATAAGACAGTTGGCTCTCCAAATGTTACCATGTGTGGACGTAGTCGAAAACGAAATTATTTTTTATAATCATTTCACCCCAAGGAAGACAGGACTGATGTGCAAATAGTTACAGTGAGAGAGAAAACAAGGTACAGAGGATGTCGAAGAAAAATAAGAGATGAATGAGATTCAAGAAGATAAAAGATGGCAATTGACGCGTAAATAAATGTGGTCGAGGAACTAAAGTGACTAAAGCGGGCTGCCATATCAGGACCTATTATATTGCAGATTCGCCTTTGAATTTTGTCGAGGACCTCAAGATGAACAACAGGGCAACCGACTAATATGGCAGCCAATGCACGAACGAATGGTAGATTTATAAATGTTCAAAATGGATTCTGATGAGAAAAACCTCCTGACTCGATACAGTGCCTAACTTTTCTAGCAGTAAATTCAGTCATGAACTCGACGTAGTCATTCCATTTGAAGTCATTTGAGAGAATGAGGCCAAGGAGGCGCAGGGTGTTGCTCTCTTAGAGACGAACGTAATCATTTTCTTATTGTATATAGGAAAGTTTCTCTGTGGAGTTCAAAGGAGAGCCGTTTCGTTTTGTGAGCATTAAAGTTTACGAGTCATTTCCTACCCAATTCAGTCATAGATGAGAGATCCTTTTGAAAGACAGCAGCCGGGTTTACGTTGTCAATCTTGGCAGATTTCTTATTGAGACGAGAGTAAATGGCAATGTCATCTGTATAGATGCCTAATTAGGAACTGATTAAAACTGGAAGATCATTAATGAAGATAAAAAAAGGCGTAGGACCTAGGAGAGATTCTTGAAGGACACCCGTGTTCGTATGAAAGGAACTGGAAGCTTGCCCATTCAAAACAACCTTTATTTAACAATTTATTGGGAACGATTGGATTAAATCACACAATCATCGAAATATACCGTAGCTCTAGAGCCTGTGCAGAAGGCTAGCATGCGAAACCCTGTTAAATGCTTTCGAGATATCAAGAGCAATAGCTTGAGTTTCGCCATTATTTTCAAGAGACTGGTGTATATCTTCAGTGATGATTGCTGGCACATCAGCAGTATATCTGGCGAAGCGGAAACCATATTGTTTGTCAGATAGAAGGTTGTGAGATTTGAGATGCCTAAGTATTTCAGCATTGATAATAGTCTCGAATACCTTGGCAGAAAGTGGTAAGAGGCTAATAGGGCGATAATTAGAAATGTCAGAAGGCTCCACAGAATTCTTAAAAACAGGAACTACAGATACAATCTTTCATTTATTAACCAATCAGAAGTTAGAGAAAAATCTTAAAAGTTGATCCGATTCTATTTTACGCAAACTCATAAACAAGCGTGAATTTTGCCTTTCTCTTCAGAGAGAGACACAAGTCGTCTACTCCAGGCGACATGCATTTTCTTACTCTCTCACCTTTTTCACACGGCTTTCATTGATTTTCTTTCTTCCTCATGTTCTGTCGACAAAGAAAGAAAGAAAGAACAGCACAGAGAGTCACAAGTCGTTAACCGGACGTCTCATCCAGGTGACATACATTTTCTTACTCTCTCACTTTTTTCTTCTTCCTCATGTACTGTTGGCAAAGAAAGAAAGAACATCACAGAAACTAGACTCCAAGTCCAGACGACATGCATTTTCTCACTCTCTCTTTCACATTGCACTAATTGATTCTCCTATTTGCTCATTTACTTGTCGGCAACAAAAAACAAAATGGAACAAAGACATCATTTCCGTCTTCATTCTCACTCAGGACAAAACTGTTCGCCTACTACAATGGTAAACACATAGCGAAACAAAAACATGTCTTTTTTCAGAAATCCATTTCTTTTAACTTTAAGAAAACTGAACTCTAAAACACACTTATTCAATGAAAGTTTAACGAAGAACTTTAAAATATAAAAATTATTTCATAAATAACAAAAATTGATGTTCTTCTCGATAATAAATCTCACGTTTATTAACATAAAACAAAAATCTTTTATCTTTCTTTAACTTTCTGATTCTTTCAAATGTGGTGGGTTTAGTTGTGTTTGTCACAAGGCCATTTCGCAAACATAGCGTATGCTCATTACCGGTTCACTTCGAATTTCAAATGCATTATCTGGACCGAAAAGCGCCTGACGAAAACCGGGGGGGGGGGTTACAATGGCTGAAACATGGTAATAACAAAGATCAGGACATTGAATGCAAATAATGAAATGTAAATAATGAGATAGATAGATAGATAGATAGATAGATAGATAGATAGATAGATAGATAGATAGATAGATATGGACAGGCTGAGATAGATAGATTATCTATCTGTCCATAGATAGATAGATAGATAGATAGATAGATAGATAGATAGATATGAACAAGCTGATAGATAGATAGATAGATAGATAGATAGATAGATAGATAGATATGGACAGGCTGAGATAGATAGATTATCTATCTATCTATCTATCTCAGCCTGTCCATAGATAGATAGATAGATAGATAGATAGATAGATAGATAGATAGATAGATATGAACAAGCTGATAGATAGATAGATAGATAGATAGATAGATAGATAGATATGGACAGGCTAGATAGATAGATAGATAGATAGATAGATAGATAGATAGATAGATAGATAGATAGATATGAACAGGCTGATAGATAGATAGATAGATAGATAGATAGATAGATAGATAGATAGATAGATAGATAGATAGATAGATATTGGTGAAAATAAAATATTATATGCTCCAACTAAATGCACAGCTAAATGTCGGCCCCGTTGTTTACCGAATACCTCGAATTCCATTTCGTCGAAGTGAACGTGTTATCAACCAATTTCAAGATTTCGTAGCTCAAAATGTCATCGAATGAGCCAAAGAAACTGATTTGATTTGTGAAAAGATCTGAAATCAATGAGAAATGCGGGGACGTGAAACTATTGACATTTTATTTGGCTAATTTGCGCACCCAATACAAGGTGCAAGATCCATTCATGGTATAAGATTACTGAATGAGGTTTTTGTATGAAGGTTATAGAAATAGATAAGTGTAGATTATTAGAATATATATATATATATATATATATATATATATCAAGTCGGTTCAAAAGTTTTTGTCGATTTTAAATTTCATCTTGAAAATAAAAAAAACTGTGTTTTTGGAAATCTTTATTCATAAAAATGACGACCTTTGCTTTCTATAATTTGATTCCATCTGCCAACGAGCTTATAAATTTATAAATGCATCGCATTGTATAATTATTTAGATCCTGATGTAAAATATGAACCTAACTCATGTTTAATCTCCTCTCGTGATGTTAACCTAAAGTCATCTAAATGGGTTTGTAATTCTCGAAATAAGTGATAATTCGACGGAGCTAGGTCGGGAGAATATGCAGGATGGGGCAAGATGGCACTTCTCATCACCTGTGACAAACCTACCCAATAATGGTGTCTGAAGGTGTCGTGAAAGCAAAGATTTGCAACGAGAAACACGTTGTCGCAGTTTCTCTGGAGAACATGGGTGAGAATATTGCAGAAAAAAAATGAATGATGCTTTAATAATGTGAAAGAAAAGCTATAAATTAATCATGGTGATATTTTTAAATAATAACAATATGCATAAAATAAATTACAATGATTTAAAATGCCCCTTTTACAAACCGGCAAAAACTTTTGCACCGACCTGACACACACACACACACACACACACACACACACACACACACACACACACACAGAGGGAGAGATAGATAAATTGTTGACTAAATGACGCAAACATGAAAATAACATTGACATTTCATTTTAACAGATATATTTACCAAAATTACACAAAAATTTCTTGAAACACTAAAGACTAAATTTATTCAATAAAATCGCCATTGGCTTCAACCACGGACTCCAGAAGACTTCGGAATCTCCTGCAATTCTTCTGGACCGTCTCCTTGTTTAAGTTGGTGAATGCTACCATAATCTTTGCCCTCATTTCATGTTTGTGCTACAAAAAGTTTTTTTTAGTCTCTTTCCCAACTGCATCTCGCAAATAATAATCAAGGGGGTTGCAGTCTGGGGAGTTATTAGGTTGTCCCAAAAGTTTGTAAAAACTTGCAAAATTTGAAATTTTACTGGCCAAGTAATCTAAGGTTACCAGAAAACACTTGTGAAAAATTGAAATTTTACTCTCAAAAACAACAAAAATTATTGCTCAAAATAAAGACCATCATTTTTCAAGACTTCCTGTCATCGATCTGCAAGTTTTCGGATTTGGTCAAAGTACCATTCAGCCGACTTCGAATCAAAGAATTCTTGACACGCTTCCTCGACTTCATCAAACAAGTCGAATCGGTGGCCCTTCAGAAAGTAATCTGATGGAGCACAATGAGGACTGTAGGCTGGAAATGACAGAACCTCAACGCCGTCCAGCTCTTCAAACTTGTCTTTGGTCTTCCTGGCGATGTGTGGCTTGGAATTGTCCTGCTGTATCAAAGCGCGCTTTCGGTTGATCAGAGCCGGGTACTTTTGCTTCAACTTTTCGTAGACCCGCTCAAGTTGCTGACAGTAAAGTTCGGCACTGATGGCATGACCATTCAGAACCAACTCAAAATGTACGAAGTTCCACCAAAGTTCCACCAAAGTTCCACCAAACGCACAACATGACTTTCTTGCCGAATCGATCCTGTTTTAAACCGACGGTTTCTCTTGACCTTTCTGAACCCATCGCTTGTCTCGATTGTGCTGAACCAGATAGACCCATTTCTCGTCGGATGTCACAATGCGTTTCCAAAAACGCTCGTCAAATAGATTGCTGAGCAATTGACGGCAAATTTCAACTCGTCTGTTGGCTTGTGCTTGGGTGAGTTCGTGCGGATCTTGAGGCGGCTTTTTGTGAACAAAATCAAGTTGCTTCAAATATCGGTGAATTGTCGATTTGCCAACTCCAAGCTCATCAGCTAATTCTCGAGTGCTCGATGAAGACGCAATGTCCAACCCGGTTTGCAAGTCTCCATCATCCAACTTTAACTGCCGTCTCGAACGAGGCTTATCTTCAAGACTCATCGAAACGCTTGTACCACTTTGAGATCGCCGCATATGCAATTGTTCCTTCACCTTCGGCAGCACAAATCTCTTCTGCAGCTTTTCTGGTTGAAAGACCTCGCTTCCAGCATTAATGAATCAAAACTCGCAGCTCAGTTTTATCAATTGCCATCTGAAATACAAAGATGAAGATCACTATAACAATATAAACGCAAAATTACATGAAAATTCAATTTTTCGCAAGTGTTTACGAATTTTTTGGACAACCTAATATATAGCCAGACGTTACCAAAAATTCACTTCAGACAGCCTGACATTATGAAAACCAACATTATAGAAGTGGCGACAAAAATAACCTTCACGCTAACGTTATAACAGATAGTCAGACAGTGATTGTAAGTCATAATCGTAAAGTTTGTTCTTTTCCAATTAGTGGTTTCCCTACGGTGTTGATATATATGCTTGGACAACTGATTGGATAGCGTGTGTATATAATGTGTTGCTTCTTTTGAAGCTTACGGCTATATCACGTCGAAACTTCTCTTCTCGTATGATCACCGAAGTTAATCAACATAGTGGCTGGTCAGTACCTAGATGGGTGACCGCTTGGGAATACCAAGTAGGCTTAGATGTGCAAGTGGTGTAATGGATAACGGCTAGGAATTTTAAATCGGTGGACCGAGTTTCAATTCCCGTTGAGGTCATTATATTCATTTACGAGCAAATACTCTTGGGAAAGATATGAATCTACCTCGTCTTCCTCAACTATGTGTTAATTAGTAGAACTTGTATTAATAAATCATTATAAAAACTTCTTACAATTTAAATATATTTTCTGGTTTCAAATAATCTACGAAGGTTGATATGTTGTAAAAAACAAATCAAACGCTTCTTTTGATCATTTTATTCTCCTGCTTTTTCCACTGTTCAATATTTTAACTTCTGAACATGACGAGTGTAGACCGAAATTTACGTATTTTGATGAAAGTATACATCTGAATACTGGACAAGAGTCAAGGTGAGACTTAGAGTAGAGGTTGGTTTTACATGAATTATCTTAGCTAGTGTGAGCAGGTAATTAAACGGTTATTGGCGCCGAAAAATGATCTCTTTTTGACGCGAACTTTTGACATTGTTTTCTCAAGGCCAACACATTCAATTGTTTGAAGGTTAACGTTTGTTTCTGTAATATTTTTTCATATTTGTCCTCCTTAGCAAAATCTTCGAGACGTGGTAAATATTGATATTTACTGAGCTTAACTAAATTAAATGAAGACTATGTTGCATCAATTTCCTAATTGAGGAGAGGTTGCTTACATTTCAGATTAATATTCCAAATACTGATATTTTCCTGATGTCAAGCCCCAGCCTTTGACATCAATGACATTTAAACGCCCCATGCCTTGAGCTCCTCTCGGGACTTAAGCCCACCTCACACCTTAACTAGAATTAGTACATACGATCAATCATTAAAGATACTGAAAAGAATGGTCAGTTCCCTGTACCATTCCAGCAAGTACTTGACTCCTTATGCCATCCTCTACCTTTGCAAGAGCCAGATCAGGCCAAGGAATAAAATGAAACTGAAATGACCAAGATGTAGGGTAATGATAAGGTAAGCTTAGAAACTAACAGTGTGCCTCGGAGTGGGGGTGGTAAAAAGCGAGATAGTCTGGTTTGGTCATTTCACATAAGTTCAATCCCTACTGAGTTAGCCTGTGCCAAAATCAGAATCATTCTACTCCATACTGGACAGTGCCAAGGCTCAGTGCAAAAGCCAAGAAATTAGGATCATAATGGGTGACTTGAATGCCAAGGTAGGTAAAGAGAGGGAAGGAGACACGACCGGCAATTTCGGACTAGGAGTTCGCGACGAATGAGGAGAAAAATAGATTTAATGGTGCACAGCAAATGACCAGGTAATAATTAACACCTGGTTTCAAGAACACCCACGACGTCTATGGACATGGAGAAGCCCAGGAGGCGACACGAAGAACCAAATAGGCTACATAACTAAAAACAAGAGATTCAGGAACGCAGTGGTTCAATGCAAAACCTATCCAGGTGCCGACTGCGGAATCGACCATGTCCCAGTCATCTGCAAACTAAGGATAAAACTCCGGAGAATGAAGAAGCCTAGCACAGCATCAAGACTGAAATACAACAATCTCGTGAATGACCTCAACCTGCAGAAAGCATACACTAACAGCGTGAGAAAGAAATATGAAGAACAAATTAGAATAGGACACTCTAAATGAGACTCACTAAAGGAAGCGATGGTGACATCAGTAAACAACATTGCCCCAAAGGAATTCAGACACAGAAGAAAAAACGAGTGGATGACTGAAGGGATTCTCGATATGATGCAAAGGAGACAAAAAATAACACCAAGACATGGAAGGGAATACAGGAAACTTCACATGAAGATAAGGAACAAATGCAGACTGGCTCAACAACAAATGTGCAGAGGTAGAGAGACTGATCAGGACCAATAAAGCAGAGATGCATAAAGAGATAAGAGAACTGACTGGACAAAAACCCTGCTCCTCAACAGGATGCATAAAATCCAAGGATGGAACGATCATATCGGAGAAAGAGGAAATACTCCAGTGATGGGAAGAGTATATAAAGGATCTTTTCCGCAACAGGAGAGAACAACCGAGAATACACAAGGATGAGGAAGGACCGGAAATACTAATGTCTGAAGCGGAAGCTGCAATGGCCAAACTGAACAGAAACAAAGCAGCTTTGCTGATAACCCTGGAAGAATTCAGCATAGAGAAAAGTACCGAAATAATAAACGAAATTTATAATAGTGGAATAATACCAGACGATGTATGCAAGTCGATGTTTATGGCACCGCCGAAGAAGCCAGGTGCAAACGAGTGCGAACTACACAGAACTACCAGCTTAATGAGTCACATTACAAAACTGATTGTGAGAATCCTGATGAATAGAGCGAGAAGCATATTCAAGCCAGAGATAGGACAGGAACAGTGCGGGTTCGTCAAAAACACTGGAACAAGGAACGCCATATTTATGATTAGGATGCTCTCTGAAAAGGGAATACAAATGAAAACTGACTTGTACCTATGCTTTATTGATTATGCGAAGGCATTCGACAAAATACGACACAAAGAATTGATAGAGATGCTCAGCAGCCTCGACATCTTTCGGAAAGACATCAGAGTAATCAAGAATCTCTACTGGTAGCAAACGGCCTGCATACGGACAGGTAACGATTTCAGCAGATTTACAAAGATAGAAAGAGGCATAAGACAAGGAGGTGTCTTTTCACCGGATCTGTTCAACTTCTGCGAGAATATTTTGAGGACATCTAGATGCTACGCCAGGATTTGTTATTGGAGGCCACAATTTGAACAACATAAGGTATGCAGATGATACAGTGCTGATTTCAGACAAGAAAGGAAACTACAAGATCTCCTATAGAAGGTAGCTGTGGAGAGTGACAAAAAAGGAGTACAAATAAACTGTAAGAAAACTGAATGCATGGTCATCAGCAAAAAGAACAACCCAAAATGCCAAATAAAGGTGGGGGATACTAAAATCAAGCAAATACAAAAATTTAAATACTTATGAGGTGTTCTAACAGGAGATGGAAAGTGCGACACAGAGATCAGAAGTCGAATTGGCATTGCGAGGGACGCGTCCCAGAAGCTGAGTAAAGTACTAAGACACAGGAAAATTTCACTAGAAACAAAGAAGAGAGTGCTAGATTGCTATGTGATTTCAGTTCATCAATACGGCAGTGAATGCTGGACAATATCCTCGAAAACGAGGAAAAAGCTTGAAGCAGTGGAAATGTGGTTCTACAGAAGGATGCTGTGGATATCATAGACCGAGTATGTGAGCAATGATGAGCTTTTGAAAAGAATGGCAACGAAAAGAAAATTAATAGTGAGTATCAGGAAGAGACAGCTAAAGTTCCTGGGACATTCAAGGAGGAAGAAGGGTTTTGAGAACCTGATACTGACAGGCCAGATAGAAGGAAAAAGAGACAGAGGAAGACAGCGGATAACATATTTGAAGGGCCTGATCAGGTGGATGACGGAACGGGGGTTGCGAGGTGTAACAGGAGAAAACATGCTAAGAGCCACCAGAGATAGATAGACGTGGAAAGCCATGATCGCCTACGTCCTGAAAGGACAGGACACATAGAAGAAAAAGAAGAAATCACGATTCTGGAACTTTGACATAGGTCGTGGTTAACGAGCTATTCTTGTTGGCCATTAGTACTGAACAGTAAGTTTGATTCCCACTGAGTGCTCCTTGACCAAATTAAGCTAACTTAGGTGTGGGTAGTGGTTAATGAGCTAGTCTGTTTCGCCATTACTACTGAGTAGTAAGTTCGATACTCACTCTAGTGCTCCTGTGCCAAAATAGTCTAAGCTTAGTAAATAATATGTCGACGTGTCTAGTGATTGGCCGTTATTACTGATTAACAAGTTCTATCCTAACTGGGTGGTTTATACTTTTGTCTTGTCCCTTTATCTAAATTTAGCTACTCTAAGTAAATAATATACTTTCAGGGCCAGCTAATATTTTTTCAGGTGACATTTTCCTTTTAAATTTTGGTATTTATTATCGAAATAAATATAAATTTAAAATATATACCCCCAATTTTCTCTGAAAAGAAAAATGAACTCTTCCTAAGACGCCATTTTTTAAAATTCTATTTTGTATGCTCAACAAAAACAGTTGTAGTTTTCAATGGAATTTTTCCGGTTTATTCAGGTAAGAAATTTGAAAAAAAAAAAAAAAATCCGAATTCAAATATTTATGTCATTTTTTGCTAATATTAATTTTATTATTGTTACTTGTTCTGTCTTTTTTAATTTCTTATTCGTACAAACACGGATTTTCTGGTTCAACATGCTATGTAGCTATTTTAAAAGTTGTCCAAGTGGAGAATCTTTTTTTTTTTTTTGTCATAAAATAGTTTGTATTTTAATAATTTGAGTAATTTTTAAAATAATTTCTCCCAACATTAAGTTAATTTAATTTTGGAGATTATTTCTCTTAATTCATCCCAAAATAAAAAGAAGTTGAATTTACTAAAATTCACACAATTCTCCTAGAACGAAGTCCTTCCGTTGCTTTCTTGTTGGGTTGACCTTTGCCATCTCTCCAAATGTCGGCGACACGGGAGTATTATTAATTTGTTGTCACTCCTATAAACAAGTCGAAAACATTTTTAATTATAAAAAAATTCCTTGTAAATACTTAGAATATAATCCGCACTTATGAAACGTGAATAACTCCCTGAATTTTTTAAATTTTTAATTCTGACTGTTAGAAGTGCTCCGCAGCAATATAAACAAATTTTGATTTTTAAAATTAGTAATTTCGAAACCGTGAAATTTAAAAAAGTAAACTTCATTTAAAAATTCTTGAGGTGAATTAATGTGATAAGTAACTTTATAATTATTTCGTGTGAATTAGCAGAAAAGATCCGATTTTTATTTTATTTAACCGCAATTTATTATGATATTGATTAAGAACGTCGAAAATGTCGATTTCGTCGAGGTAAGAATTCAGTAAATGTGATTATATATTTATTTATGGGAATCCAACTGTGTGATGAAATCAGATTGTAAATAAGATTCTAGTAAACTTAAATGATTTATTGAACCTACTTTAAATTTACTGGAAGTAGTGTAGCCACTTAAACAAGTAATGAAAGATTTTGAGATTTATTTTAAATTTTTAATAGAAATTTGTTTCAGCAATTTTTTTATTTATATACGAATTCACTTAAGTGTCTGGAACAAAGTTTGTTGAATTTGATAACTTTTTTTTACGAATTGAAAACATTAACAACTCCACTGGAAGGATTAGAGCTATTTACAAAAAACACTAATGAATGATACCAATTTTGATTTGAGTGCGCCTTTTTTTTTTCTTTTTTTTTTTTGGTAGGGTGGGGGGCTTGTCTGGTGCTCCTGCTTCTGCCCCTTTCCCGCTGCCATAATTTCTCTGTGCCTTTTCTGTAGATAGTTTTCATGGTAACTGTTCTGATTAATTTTCCGCTGTGTTACCTAAGCATTATGAATTTAAGCGCAGTACTAGATTGGCGATAAGGTCTCATTATTGTGCAATTGAAATGACTAGATGCAACCATAATTTCTGTGCTAACATTTTCTTTTATCGCTTGTAGAACTCTCTTCCAGCTTTGATCATCAAAAAATTTAAATACGATGTCAACTGTTATCTTCTAACTTAATCCTTGTTATTTTGTTGCTCTCTCTCTCCTCAATAGTAGTTTTTTTTGTCATATTCCCTAACATTCATTAACCCATTGCGTCCTAGTGGCTTCCTCTCCTTGCTTGAGAGGATCGAGTGACGCTCCGTCTGGTTCTGCCTTCGTGTATGTGAGGATAATTTACGTGTGTTACGTAAACCTGCAGAATGACAACAAGAAAATGATAATCATCCCCTGACACGCAAGCCGAAGCCCCTATCACCAGGCTCTGGGTGCTAAAAACTCTCGCTACTTTAACCAGTGACACGTAATGCAACAGTTTAGTGTGGTGAAAGGGTCCAATGCAAACAGGCGCCATGTCTCAGGGATTCACTCTTTCTTTTGTCCAGAAAGAGTCGTTCGAAGGTGTGTCGGACTGTGGAGCTTCAACATGCTGGTGAAAATCTACTTTTCGTTGGAGTCATTCGAGTATTTATCTTTCAAAATACTTTTTTTTTAGCGGTTTATCAACCCTTTGTTGGTTATTTAAAGCCGAAGTACATTTTTGGTAATAGGATGTTGCAAACAATACCTGGTGGTTCCATATCCAAGTTCGATGCTATTTTGGTGATCGAATGAGGACCAGTGTTTTCAGAGTGACTTGACTTTATTTTTTGAAGGCAGAAGGGTACTAGGACAGTTGCGTACCACGACATTTTCGTCACTGGGTAACTGTCTACATTAGATACTTTTTTGAAGCCATTTAAAGGTAAAAATAAATAAAAGCATAGGTAGTAATCGTAAAGCTTTCAAAAATAAAAACAGTTACAAGTTTGTTATATGACAGAACTATTTATTTAATAAAATATTTAAAATCTTAAATTATTCTAGTTTCACAAATTAATCAAGCTATGAATATTGTGAGCTACCCATTTTTAAAACAATTATTTTATTTTTGGAGTAGATCTAATAGCGCCATGATTTTCTTATTTGTAGTTTTATTTTTGTTATGTTAACTATTTTAAATTTTATTTTTATTTTTTTTAGAATAATTAAGTTTGTTTGCAATTAACAGCTCTTAAGAAAATATGGTAACTTCAAAAAATTACCAGAGGTATGCATTTGTCTAGAAACGAAAATGTCTGTTCGCCAGTCAGAGGGTAGCATACCTTGTGACGTACCATGGGAACCTTTTGAACCTAAAGGAGTTTAAACAAAACTTTCTAGCTGAGCTAGATTGGTGCATGAGTCGAAGTACTGATGGTTGGAAAAGAATGACAGGGTATATGTGCGTGCGACATCATATATCTTCACTCCATCTTTAAGGGAAAAAATCCCTTCGAAGCTACATATTAACTAAGGCCTTGAGTTTCTTTTCAATATTTTCGACCAGACGACTTTGTAAAGTCCGTCCATTTAACTGAAAGGGCTGTAGAGAAAGTTTAGCCGCAAATTAGAAAACTTGTTAATTTTGGTCCCTGGTACTAATAGAACATTTTTTGGATTTTAAATTTGGGTTGGCCTTGTTAAGTTTATAGTCGGCGGACCTGTACGACCGGCAACCTCCCCTATAATTTTCTTTTCATTTTTTTTTTCTTTTTCAGTGAATTGTTATCGATTAGATAAAAAATTTGGAAAAAATTCAATATTTCTAGGGGTGCTCAGTTTTTCATACAATGTCCTAGTAAATCGATCCCCCATATTGGAACGCTCGCTTTGGGTGTCGAGTAAAAGTCATTCTTGGGGTTTCTGAAAAAGTTGCCATGGTAAGAACTTAAGTTTTGAAAAAAAAGCAAAAAATTACGGGGGGGGGGCGGTCGTACAGGTCTGCCTTATAGTTAACTATAAGAGATGTGTGAAAATAAGAACAATCAAGATGGTGTATAAAAATAATTTATATAAACATAAAATAATTCTGTATTACTCAAAATGATAGTAATGTTTGATAAAAGGCTGGTAAGAAGAGTTTATAATAGCCCTGTAAAGAGAAAAGTAAGTTGAATGTCTGAAAGCAGTAATGACAATAAGTGTGTATAACTGTAGTCGACATGTCTTTGATGTGTCCATTCAGTTGAATATTCGTTTATTATATCTTTGAATATGAAGAGGTAAAGAACACAGCACGGGTGAGAGGGTAACAAATGCAAATTGCCTCGACTTGGGTCCAGAGTACGGCTCTCTGAAGAGACAAAATCACGCGTATTTATACATTTTTGGAAGACAAAAGTGGATAACTTTAAAATATTTTTTTTGTTCTCTGATTGGTTAATATATATTTATTTTAAATTGTTTTTCAACAGGAAGGTCTCTTCCTGTTCACTACAGCACAACCGTCTCCTAGAACGGGACTTGTTTACAGACCTCTTTGGTATCGTCATTATAAGTGTGTCGACATAGGCAGATTATTTATCCGTGGTGGCACCAAGTAATTCCGCCTAGAACAAGACCGTTGTGTATCTGTGTAAAGCGAATGGTCTTAATAACCACCATTTGACTGAAATTACTTCACTCAAACTGTATTGTTGGAAGTATGTTGGCTTACTTCACATGTCTGCCAAAGAACTTCTGCAATCGACCACTAGACGGTATTTCTAAAAGCAGTATAAAAGTTTTCAAATGTCTCTTTATCTCTTTCGATTTAATCCACAATACCTTGTAGATGAAACTTGTTCGGTCTTCATGTTCCATACTCTTCGATGCATAATACACAGTGCATTTATTTATTTAACTTTTCTTATAATTCCGAATTTATCAAGGGTACTCAACGTTTATTTTTAAATAGTTTTCTGACCCCTCATTATTTTTTTTATTAAGACCTCCCGCTTATTGAATATTGAGAAAAATTCTACACCCCAATTATTAAGACTCCCTCGCATTAAGTACATGATAATATTCGACTACACTCTGGTAGAATCTACTAATTGTACCAAAGCAATAAAAAAAAAAGAAAAACCTCATAAATGTTTATATTTTATAATTTTTCTAAGTAACTTCATACACCGTTAAGATTGAAAAAAGGATGTGAACGAACAGGAAATTATCTCCTAAAACGACATAATTGCGTATCTGCGCTTGAGGTTCAACGCAGATCTTCCGGTTGAAAACAATTTAAAAGAAATATACATATATTAACCAATCAGAGAACAGAAAAATATATTTGAGAATGATCCCCTTTTGTTTTCCAGAAAGGCCTATGTACGAATGATTCAACCTCTCTCTTCAGAGGGCCATTTGACCGTCCCCCTTGACGCATGTCAGGTGAACTGCATTTGACTTACCGAGAGGGTAAGTCAAATGCAGTTCACCTGACATAATAAAAATTATTTTTATATAAATTATTTTTATACACCATCTTGATTGTTCTTATTTTCACACATCTCTTATAGTTAACTATAAGGCAGACCTGTACGACCGCCCCCCCCCCCCGTAAATTTTTGCTTTTTTTTTTCAAAACTTGTTAAGTTCTTACAATGGCAACTTTTTCAGAAACCCCAAGAATGACTTTTACTCGACACCCAAAGCGAGCGTTTCCAATATGGGGGATCGATTTACTAGAACACTGTATGAAAAACTGAGCACCCCTAGAAATATTGAATTTTTTCAAAATTTTTTTTTGCTAATCTGAAAGTTTAAGATCTAATCGATAACAATTCACTGAAAAAGAAAAAAAAATGAAAAGAAAATTATAGGGGAGGTTGCCGGTCGTACAGGTCCGCCGACTATAAACTTAACAAGGCCAACCCAAATTTAAAATCCAAAAAATGTTCTATTAGTACCAGGGACCAAAATTAACAAGTTTTCTAATTTGCGGCTAAACTTTCTCTACAGCCCTTTCAGTTAAATGGACGGACTTTACAAAGTCGTCTGGTCGAAAATATTGAAAAGAAACTCAAGGCCTTAGTTAATACGTAGCTTCGAAGGGATTTTTTCTCTTAAAGATGGGGTGAAGATATATGATGTCGCACGCACATATACCCTGTCATTCTTTTCCAACCATCAGTACTCCGACTCATGCACCAATCTAGCTCAGCTAGAAAGTTTTGTTTAAACTCCTTTAGGTTCAAAAGGTTCCCATGGTACGTCACAAGGTATGCTACCCTCTGACTGGCGAACAGACATTTTCGTTTCTAGACAAATGCGTTCCTAGATAATTGCATACCTCTGGTAATTTTTTGAAGTTACCATATTTTCTTAAGAGCTGTTAATTGCAAACAAACTTAATTATTCTAAAAAAAAAATAAAATTTAAAAAAATAGTTAACATAACAAAAATAAAACTACAAATAAGAAAATCATGGCGCTATTAGATTTACTCCAAAAATAAAATAATTTTTTTAAAAATGGGTAGCTCACAATATTCATAGCACCCTCTCTTGTGCTGTATCTGTGCCTTTGCTTCCTCAAAGAATATTTCGTACAGCCAGACACAATGAAACGAACATTTAACTGAGCGGTCACGTCAAAGACATCAACGACTAGAACTGCACCCTGTTCCTATATATCTCCGTTTCTACAATCATACATTTAACTTAGAGTACTTATTACACTTAAGTATTTGCATGAACTCTCATCAATCTTGTACCAGACAAAGAACATTACGGAACCCTTTTTACTAACCTTGTGCCAATTATTTTAAACTAGATACCTACATTCATTTTCGATATCTAAATTGAATTTAAAAAAACACTTGAAACTTTTATTTTAGTTTTAATTGAAAGCTAAATGATTAAATTTACTATTTCCAGTAAGCAAAATAATTGGTGCATTTCAAACAGAAATTATTTCGATAAGAATCTAAAATTAATTTTTTTTTTTTTTTTTTTTTTTTTTTTTAACCTTTCAATTTTTCGGCCATATTTTTAAGTGATCGACACATTTGTAAACAAAAGTTAATTCTCGGTTTTAAAAATCTTGCAAAAATAAAATATACATCTGTGAGACATTATTTTTGGAAAATTAGCAAATTTAATGTTAAATTAATATGATTTACACAAGTATTACTTATTTATAGTGTGAAACTTAAAGTAAAACTATTTCTTAATCTCAGAGTTGAACTTTTTGACCTGTCCGCCGTATATCAAATGTGTTGACAAGTTGTTGATTAGAGATAAGTGTATGGCGTTCACAAGTAACAAAATTGTGCATTTTTTTTCGGATAAGGGGAAGAAACTCTGACCTTTTAATTTACACATAGAAATTATCATACAAAAAACAAAAAAAATTAAAATACATACAAAATCTTTTTTAAAAATATGAAGGCCAAACGATTTCTCAAATTTTTAAATTTTCGATAAGCAATATAATCTTATCTTCAATTATTAACTTAAAAATCTAGCAGCAACAAATCTTCGAAGTGTTTTAAAAATATTTTTGAAACTTTACAAATTATTATAGTTAAAAATGAAAACAATTCTTCTAAAAGTTCATTAATAATCGATTTTTTTTTATCTTTATACTATAAACCCCTTAATTTTTATTATATATTTAAGCAATTAAAAGCTTGTCAAATTAAATATCAGTTCTAGAGCATTTTTTATTTTACTATTCGGAGCAGATTTTCGGAAACAGAGGCCAGATTAAAAAAAAAATAGATGATTTATATTCCCTAATGAATCCTGCCTTTAACTAATAAAACCATTTACAAAGTAAAAGTTAAAATTTCATGGATTTACGTTTAGGTGGGGTAACAGATGTAAAAAAAAACAATTACCAAGATTTGGAAAAAAAATATAATTTCAAAAATATTTTTTTATTAAAATAAATAAAAAATAATCCTTTAATTTTTATTCCGACGTTTTAAAAATTCAATTTAACAAAAAAAATGTGAAAATTTTCCCTGTAATTTTGAAACAAAGAAATATTTAAAATTATTTTTCAAACAAAATATGTAAAATAAAAGTGACATCTTCTACTACTAAAAAAATGTTCTGAGTTGCACGGGCAACGCCGGGCTATGATGCTAGTCTAGTATTTATATAAATAATTATCCTTACACACCATCTTGATTGTCCTTATTTACGTACGTTTCTTATGGTGGATTAACAAAACCAAATAAAATCACACACATAACCATTAACTGGAGATGAACCATAAATAAATTTCCAACTCCCCTACAAGGACATCACTACGTCGACCCTTTTATTCACCCCCACTTTGTTTGGCCAGTGCAATAAAACGTATTTTAATTTTACTCTTGTTTGATGAAATCAATACATCCACAATATTCCCTAATAATTCTAAGAAACCAAGCTTGAGCTGGCAACTCAGTGGTTAGAGCGTCGATTTAGACTCTAAATGTGTTTCCCAACCTTTTTTGGCCATGCCACACCTAATCACCTCTAGAATCCTGATGTCCCCCCGCTCCCACATGTTGATATATAATTCTTATGTAAAAAGTGAACTCTGTTTTAGGTTATGTTTAAAACACCAATACTTTGATTTTAAGCTCTTATTTTAAACTTAAAATTTAAAGTTTGTTTAAGGCTCAAACTGCCTTAAAGCCTTAAGATGGCTTAAACAAACTAAAAAAACATGGCACCCATTAAAAACAAAAAAAATAAATAAGACAGTTAAAGTTCTGAGCAAGAAATTACCAAAAAAATAAAATATTAGGGCTTGTCTTATATTATTTTTATGTTTATATGAAACAAAGTTTCAAGGCATGTAATAGAGAATTGAAATATTTAAAGTTATAAACAAAAACTAATTTCAGAGGAAGCTTTTTTTCTGTAATACTTTGATCAGTACTTTGAATTAAATTGTACATTGTACAGTAAAGATATCAAATGCAAAATATCGTTCAGCTCATTTCAGACAAGTACAATAAAGTTTGTCAGTTAGGGAGACCCTTGTGCTTCATACCTGCTGCAAAGAGGTTCTATATTAGAAACTTTTATTAGCAAAACACCTAACAATCGAATTGCCCCCTAAAAAATCAAATTGCCCCCGCTCTAAATCACTTTGACTCGCACATTTATTTTTTTTTATCTTTTCCATTACATCGCATTATCTGATTGGTTTTTCAACCCCTTTTAGCAATATTTAAGCTTCTTCTCTCCAATATATATTTAAGATTCGTTCGATATTTGCATTTCTGAATATAATTTTTACATGTTTTGTGCTCGGTTAATTCTTTCCTGCTTGAATAGTGCCAAGAATTGGAGATAATCTGACGACGGTCGCTTAAGAGCACCCGCGATCCCCATCGGCTGAAATTTAGAAATCAGAACAACAAAGTGGGGGTTAATTCATAAAATAAAGGCATTAGTATTTCATTTTAGAACTATAGAATCAGTTTCCTACATTTTTTTAAATTTCACATTTTATGCAAGTTAAACACCTAGAGGCTCCCATCCAAGTATAACAAATGATGCATTCTGATTGGGTGGAAAAAAAAAAAAATTTGACCTCTAGTGGACGCCACAAAATGTAAACATGTTCACGATCCATCCACGTGACCAAGAGAAGTAATAAAAATGAAACTTCGACTTGATTTCACCAGTGGCCCCTTAAAAGTGGTAGAGTTGTAAGTCTTGGATTTACCTCTGCTATTACGACACTGTCAGCGCTCTGCCTTCGGGTAGAGGGCGCTCTCTGCTTCCGAACAGAGAGCACTAACCCAGTCGTGGTTCCGCCGAAGGGTAGAATCACGACTCTGTAAAAATACAGATTTTTTGGCCCTGCTATATGGCCGGGAAGACACCTATAAAATGACCTTGTGTCACATCTAACCTTGCGTGGGAAGGTTGGTAAATACCGTGGCCCCTTAAAATGTTCAACTTGTTCACTTGATTTGATTGGAAATCAACACAGCAAAGCAGACGAACCAAATTTTATAACACGACAACAAACCCTGTCAACCAATTCCAGGTTTAACGTTAATTATTAAAATAACATAAATCGAGCTTGCGAAAGAACGCTCACTCCCACAAAATATTCTATTCGACAACAAGCATCTTCGGTTAAAGAGCGATAACTCTAAAAATCAGTGAGTCAAGAACAATTCCTTTTTGTTTCTGTGTGTTTTTTTTTTCTTTTTTCGTTTTTTTTTTTCTCTTTTTTCGTTTTTTTTTCTCTTTTTTTCGTTTCTCTTTTTTTCTCTTTTTTTCGTCTTTTTTTTCGTTTTTTTTTCTTTTTTTCGTTTTTTTTTCTCTTTTTTTCGTTTTTTTCTTTTTTTCGTTTTTTTTTTCTCTTTTTTTCGTTTTTTTTTTTCTCTTTTTTTTTCGTCTTTTTTTCGTCTTTTTTTTTCGTCTTTTTTTCGTCTTTTTTTTTTTCGTTTTTTTTTTTCTCTTTTTTTCGTTTTTTTTTTTCTCTTTTTTTTCGTTTTTTTTTCGTCTTTTTTTTCGTTTTTTTTTTTCTCTTTTTTTTCGTTTTTTTTTTTTCTCTTTTTTTCGTTTTTTTTTTTCTCTTTTTTTCGTTTTTTTTTTCTTTTTGTATTTAATACAAAAAAACTTTAATTTTCCTCCAACAACAAATATACTTAACTACACCTCATTTTTGTACAATCAGTTCAGTAACTTAAATTCTTTCAGTAACACACACACACACACACACACACACAAAAGAACGGCTATTACTTTCGAACGCTTTCTTACAATCCAAGAAACAATATCTGAGTTTCTTGGACAACTGTAGGGATAAGAAATTAAGAACTAAAAACATTTTGGAAAAACCCAGAGTAAAATTGCAAACCCGCAAAAGTGGATTCAAATGACTATTCACAAGTCAGCGCGAAAAGCGAATCCTGATTGGATTAAAAACAGAAAATTCATAATGACGTTATTTCACATCTAAAAGCGAAAATGCTCGCTGGAGCCGGTCAAATGACCAGATTTAACTACTTAAGGACATTCTGTGACCGGTCAACAGTCAAATGGGAGCCACCAAACGAAACAACTAAAATGTAACTTCAAATCGACCCGGAGATAAGGTCAGGTCGCACCTTGTTCTCTTTCTCCTTATCTCTTTCAACAATTACTACGAACATTTTCTACCTTTCTAACTTTATCATTGAACACGAACTCTACCCTTAACTTCTTAATGTTTCTAATTGCACATGAACTTCTACAACTTGTTATTAATTTCTTCTAATAAATTTCTATTTTAAAATGCAAAATGTATATTTTATTCTCACACAATCCCACATATTCCAACCTTCTGATGATTCTTCTGATGATAATGGATAAAACTTGTAAGCTGTATGGAGTTCGGTTAAGTCTGACACAAGGCTGAATCAAAGGAACATTAACCATCCACCTATAGCTTCAAACACCAGCTTTGGAAACAATAAATATTATGGAAATAGTTTTGTCATCAATGCCTCATGTAAGAATAACACTCACAGACTTTGGACAATCATAGCGTACAGAACACATTGTAACAAGAACTATCAATAAAATGTGATTCCCTGTCAAACTTTGAAGAACTTGGAAAAACTGCAGCACTTACGTGAGTTAACAAAAGGCATGGAAGTTTGGAGAAAACAGTTTTCATTATATATATCTACTCCAATTCATAAATTGGAGTAGATAGACTAAACTATCGCCCGGTTCACACTCCACCCATGTCTATTGAACAGGTGAAGAGGCTCATCCCTTGTTTCCTGTTTAGGATGCGGTTTCCGGCTTTCTCTTTTCCAATCTTTTCACTCTTACGTAGCACCCTGCGCATCAGTGGCGTTACCGCCTTGCTTGGGGTGAAATGATTAAAAAAAAAAAAATTTGCGATGCTGCTGGAGATGAGAAATCACACGGATTTGTAGAGTGTTGAAAGAAGTCCTCTTGATCAGGATCACGTTTTTCAATATTCTTGTAACTGTAACTTTCACTCAATTGCCGAAAAAAAAGCTGCCTATCATATTGTTAAAAGAGCTCAAACTTAATAAAAACAAAGTTTTATAATCAAAATGTTTATGCTATTATTAAGAGGAAAATTAAATCTTATTTTTTAAAAATTTCAATCCTTTCTAACACGTTCGAAATTTTAATTAAAATTTATTTTTTATTTTCCGTCAATGAATCACGCTATGTTTACATAATGTGACTATTAAGGAAAACGTAATATTACGCAAATCGTTTTTTTGGCGTTGAAAACAATAATTTTAAAATTCTTGCAAAAATCAACTATTTGTCTGATTTTAATGACACTTTCAGGACTTATTCACAAAGTAATGAAATTATTTATGTAATTATCATTTTTAGAAAATCTTGCTAAAAATATTTCTTTACATTTGTTACCCCACCAACTTCAATCACTTGCCTAAAACTTCTAGAAGTGCATTATCTATACCATTTTTATTAGTTAAATGCAAGAATCATTGAGGAATGTAAATCATATATATTTTTTTTAATTAGGAGACCATTTTTCCGAAAATCTGCCCCGAATAGTAAAATAAAAAATGAATTAAAACTATGCTATTATTAATGAAGATAATTTAATTGATTTTATAAATAATATAACTTTAGAATATCATATTCCGAAGAAAAATTTCAATGAATACTTTTTATAAGATTTTTTTTTCTTTTTGCTTATTAACAATTCTTCCAGTTACTCAGTACCTTTAGGGTATCTACACTTATTTTATTTCTAATCTGACAACCTGTCAACACAGCGGACAGGTCCAAAAGTTCAATTCTGTTTTATTCTAAATTTTACTCTATAAATAATACTTGTGAAAATCAAATTAAGTTAACATTAAATTTGCTAATTTTTCAAAAATAGTATCTCACAGATGTATATTATATTTTTCTAAGATTTTTAAAACTTAGAATTAACTTTTGTTTACTAATGTGTCGATCGATAAAAAAAAAATCATAATTTCATATTCCAAACAATATAATTTCTGTTTGAAATACACCAGAGTATTTTCCTTACTGGAAATAGTAAATTTAATCATTTAGCTTTCAATTAAAACTAAAATAAGTTTCGAGAATTTTTTATTTTTTAAAAATTCAATTTAAAAGTTAGATATCGAAAATATGAGTTAAAGGTACCTAGAGAAAATGAATCAATGTTATAAGTGTCAACATCCTGAGCAAATAATTACTTTTTATTTTCATGTGTCCTTTCATATATGTCTCGATCGTAAACACTTTGGAACAAAAGGAATTTACAAAGTTTTAAATAAAAAGGTCGACAATCGGAGACGTAAATACATTTTCTAAAGATGGAAACCAAAGTAAGGAAAGTAACTCTGTCAAACTCGGAAAAGTTATTTCCCTTAGATGGTTTAATTTTTTTTTTTTTCCTTGGCATATTATTCGTCATCCACGTACAAGCCTGTTTCGCTGCATCACAACCCATCAGCATGTCTAGACATCCACTTGCTTCTGGCCGGGATCGCAACACGACCGATTTGGTGTCAGTCGGAGACGCTAACCCCTAAGCCATAGGCATATGGAATCAGAAGGGAAATGTTAGCGTGTTGTATATAAGCGGGGTAGACCGAGGCCGTCGCTATATATTACCAATATTACGTAATATAGCGACGGCCTCTGGTAGACACACGCCAGTCACAGAAAGAACTCAATTCATTGCTAAAAGAGGGATGCATAAATTGCGGAAGTGGTAACTGTTTTTAAACTTTTCCTCGCGAGAGAACTCAATCGTACTGAGAACATATATGGCCTGTGGAAAAGCAGAGAAAGTCAGTAATTATGGAACATTTCTACATTCCTTCTCTTCAGAAAAAGAAAACGTGTAAGAATACTACAGAAATTAAATAAAAAAAAAATAAATAAAAAAATAAAAATCTTCCTTGTGGGTTGTTTTTAATAAAATATGTTTAAATAAGATGTCTGCCAAATCTACTTATATATATATATATATATATATATATATATATATATATATATTCAATATTTTATTTTTGCGAAATTAACTTATCCATATTTAAAAAAGGAGTAACTTTTTTTTAGCTAAGTATTTATTTTCGATGGTCAAGTAATTTATAGCTGGAGATATTGATATAAAATTATTGATAAAAAATCACTCTATAGCAGTTTACTTGTTCTTTGGAAGATTGGATCTCTAAAAAAAGCAAAAAAACAAAAGTAAAACTGCTTGTTAATTACACGACAAAAATGCTATCAAAACCCTTTAAGTCCTATCACTAAATCGCTTAAAAAAACAGCATAGTATGAAGAAGAAAATGGAACCCACGCTAAATAAAAACGAACATTTTCTATCAAAATGTTTATTAAGAGGAAAGATCAAAGTATTTATAATTATTTCAACAAATATTTCAATCTTTTTTAACACGGGCGAAATTTTGGTAAAATCTTATTTTTGTTAGCGGGGAGCCAAATCGTTATGAGAGTTTACTATGGAAAATGTTTGTAATAGTACGAAACTCAGGTTTTTTTTTTCCGGTGATAAACACATTAATTTGGAAATTGTTGCAAAAATCAAATATATGCTGGAATTTAATGAAACTTTCAGAATTTAGTCACATTAATTATTTTTGAAAACCATGATTTTAAAAAACCTTCGCAAAAAATACCTTTTTTTTTTTTTTAAACATCTGTAACACCCCCCCCCCACATACACACACACGTAACTTAATGAAATTTGAAGAAATTTAATTTTGTAGACAAAATTGGTTTTATTAGTTAAACACCAGACTCATTGGGAAATACAAATCATCTGTTTATTTCTTTGTACATCCATTTGGCCTCTCTTTCAGAAAATTTGCTCCCAATAGTAAAATAATAATAAAAATACAACAAAACTAATTATTTAATTAGATAAACTTTTAATTTCTTTAATAAACAATATAAATTATGGACATGAGTCTGAAGAAAAAAGTTTTCGATTAATAATGAAATTTTAAAAATTGTTTTAATTTTTAAAAATTATAATATCCAGTTTCAAGAATATTTTAAAGACATTTCAAAGACTTGTAGACGTTAGGTTATTAAGTGAAGACTATAATATCTATATATAATATATATATATATATATATATATATACACACACACACTAATGGAAAACTTTAATCGTATTTTTTAATGATCTTTTATGGTAATTTCTGTGTACAATAAAAGGTCATGTGTTTCACAGTTTCTTCCCCTAATAGGAAAGAAATTTGGACAATATTTTTTTAAATTTCTTACCTCGCATCTGTATAGCAGTCATCATATGTGAAATCTGGGGTGGGGGGAAGGTCAGAAAGATCAAAACTGTTTAGGAAATAGTTTTCTGATTTTCATGCTATAAATAACTTGTGTAAATCAGATTAATTTAACATTAAATCTCACTCATTTTCTAAAAATGAGTCATATATGCATATGTTATTTTTACAAGATTTTTAAAACCGAAAATTAACTTTTGTTTATTAATGTGTCGATCGCTCAACAGTGGCCGAAAAATTAAAAAAACAAAGTTTAATTTTATATTCCAATCAATACAACTTCCGTTTGAAATCGGCCAGAATATTTTTGCTTACTGGAAATAGTAAATTTCGTCATTTATCTTTCAATTAAAACTAAAATAAGTTTCAAGAAATATATATATTTTTTTATTTTAAAAAATTGAATTTAAAAGTTAGGTACCTTCACTCATTTTCGATAACTAACTTATGCATATCCGATTTATCTTCGATTGCTTAACATTTAAACATTCCTGTCCGCATTCACGATTGAGAAAATATTGACAAGATATGCCATTTCCACCATGAAAATAATAAATAAAATCTTCAAATTCTCGAAGCCATGTATTTATCAATAAACTAGCAGGATAGTCCGGCGTAACTCGGGTATAATAAAAGCTTTAAAACTAATCGCTGGTCCTGGAGCTCAGACTCTTTGGACATTGGCACGTAACACTAAAAAGCAATAGTTGTTTCCAGTTAAAGCGAAACCGTAGACTGAAAGAAAAATGAATGGATGTAAGTCAAATTTTGAAGTTTGGTGAGAATCGGATAAAAATTGTGGATTTGTATAAAGGACATACAGACAGATAAACAGACACACAAATATCTAGCCTTTTATATATATATATTACCGATTTTCTGCACTATTGTAAGAACTGCAACCTTGAAACTTCTGAATATCGTTTCTTATGTCTTTGTCTATGAGTGTATCAAATTTGATTAAAATCGGACCACTCCTTCTATAACCCGATTTTTTCGATTATCGATTTTCGATATTTATCGGGGATACCTCGACACAAAACCTAGCTAAAACACTCGCAGACGCTTACAGTACAACTGTGTAAATTTTCAAGAAAATCTGTTCAGCCGTTTCGGAGTCTATAGGTTAGAGACACACACACACAAAGTTCTATTTAAAAATAAGTTTAGTCAAACTAACACTGAACAGAAATAATTATGAGTATAGTGACAATGTTCTAAAATGCTTATAACAGTAATTCTTTAAAATATGTAAGTTGTAATTCTGGGAAAAAATGTTTAAAATTATGTAAATTGTCATTTTTAAAATTACGTCCCTTACACCATATAATTTTTTTTTTAATTGACCTTACGTGTATGCTCAAAACTCGTGACGATTAACCCACAAGATAGTTGTAACTTAACTTTTCAAAACGGGCAACTAGATTGTTTTAACAATCAAACCTCACAAGATGGTCTTAGATAAGATTGATAGAACTTGGGACTATAAAATTAAAACTAATGAAAATACCTACAGTGCCATTCTTGCTGTTTTTAATCACCATACCAGGCTGGAATGAGAAACAAACTCATGTGCAAAATAATAGGTGTTGGAATATGAGAAAGAGGTAATAAATGGAAGTTGTGACCTGTGTTGGTGATTTTCGTACTGAAGCCATTAACACCGGCTGGATTTAAAATCAACCCATTCCAAATAGATCTTGGCTTTTACCTCTGTTATTTCGTATGTTGCGTTGGGTTACTAATATTTTTGCGATGATTGGTGATATTATGTATGAGCTCAGCCTAAGGTTGACAATAGAGAATTGTGAGATCCGTGCACTTTCAATTCATTTTCTTAAATTATTTTTTTCTTTTCTAATCAAACTAGATATTTTAAATAGAAATTGTGACCAGGTGTGTTACGGTTGACATCTAGTGGATTTAAATTTCTCGATATTTTTATGCGTATTAGTGGGGAGTATACTCATTCTGGTTTTTATCCACTTAAAATTACAGCTGCTGTATTCTTCAGTCTTAATGTGTCTGTTTTCTTACTTCATGATCTTCTTGAAATACAAAAGAATAAATCCCCATGGATTAAATAATGGAAGCATTTTTAATATCCTAGAAAGATACGGTCTTTCTCCAATCTCTCTTGTGTGTGTCTCTCTTTTGTTTTTATTCAGTCTTTCTCAATTTTCCTCATTTGTTTTGTTTTCCTTTTTCCTTTTTATTCAAGTTTACCGCAATCTCTCTCGACTTTTCTTAAGTCTTTCTCTAATCTCTCTCACTCTTTTTACTTTTATTGTATTTCTCCAGTCTCTGTCGTCACTCTTTTATTTTGCTTTTTTTTTATACAGTCTTTCCCTAAAAGCTCACGTCTCTCTTTTTCCCTTCTCCTTTTAATTTGTGCCCAATCTCCATCTTCTCTTTTTTTTCCTCTCTTTTTCCCCTTTGTCTCTCTTCTCTCTTAAACTTTTATTTTCCTTTTCGTTTAAGTCTTTTCCTCTAATCCGCATTTCTCTCTTTTCTTTTTCCTTCTATTGTTTTTGCCAATCTCTCTCTCGTCTCTTTCTCTAGTTTTATTTTTCTTTCATTCAGACTTTCACCAATCTCTCTCTCTCGGTTTCACTTTTCTTTTATTCTTTCTTTCTTTGTCACTCTTGTTTTTTTTTTCTTTTTATTCTGTCATCGCAATTTCTATCGTCTGCGGGTCTCTCCGTTTTTTATTCCTTTTAAGTCTTTCCTTAAACTCACTTGCACATGTTTTTTATCTTTTATTCGGTCTTTTCTCAATCCCTCTCTCTCTCTCTCTCTCTCTGTCTCTTTTATTCTGTCATTTCTTAATCGCTCTTCTCTCTCTCTCTCTCTGTCTCTTTTATTCTGTCATTTCTTAATCCCTCTTCTCGCTCTCTCTTTATTCTGTCATTTCTTAATCGCTCTTCTCTCCCTCTCTCTTTTATTCTGTCGCTTCTATCTGCTCTTCTCTCTTTATTCTGTCATTTCTTAATCGCTCTCTCTCCTTCTCTATATGATTCGGTCCTTTCCTTAATCGCTCTTCTCTCCTCTCTATATGATTCGGTCCTTCTAATCGCTCTTCTCTCCTCCTCATATGATTCGGTCCTTTCTTAATCGCTCTTCTCCTCTCTATATGATTCGGTCCTTTCTTTAATCGCTCTTCTCTCTCCCTCTACATGCGATTCTATCCTTTTCTAATCGCTCTTCTCCTCTCTATATGATTCGGTCCTTTTCTTAATCGCTCTTTCTCTCCCTCTCTATATGATTCGGTCCTTTTCAATCGCTCTTCTCTCCCTCTCTATATGATTCGGTCCTTCTCTTAATCGCTCTTCTCCCTCTCTATATGATTCGGTCCTTTCTTAATCGCTCTTCTCTCCCTCTCTATATGATTCGGTCCTTTCTTGAATGCCTTTCTCCCTCTATACAGATCTTTTCAATCGCTCTTCTCTCCCTCTTCATATATCTGTCCTTTCACTGCTCTTCTCCTCTATATGATTCGGTCCTCTTAATCGCTCTTCTCCCTCTCTATATGATTCGGTCCTTTCTTAATCGCTCTTCTCTCCCTCTCTATATGCGATCGGGTCTTTCTTAATCGCTCTTCTCTCCCTCTTCTATGCGATTCGGTCCTTCTTTAATCAAATTTTCTCTCCTGCAGCGATTCGGTCCTTTCTTAATCGCTCTTCTCCTCTATACATTCGGGTCCTTTCTTAATCGCTCTTCTCTCCCTCTATATGATTCGGTCCTTTCTTAATCGCTCTTCTCTCCCTCTCTATATGATTCGGTCCTTTTCATCGCTCTTCTCTCCCTCTCTATATGATTCGGTCCTTTCTTAATCGCTTCCCATATGATTCGGTCCTTCTTTAATCGCTCTTCTCTCCCTCTCTATATGATTCGGTCCTTTTCTAATCGCTCTTCTCTCCCTCTCTATATGATTCGGTCCTTTCTTAATCGCTCTTCTCTCTCCCTCTCTATATGATTCGGTCCTTTCTTAATCGCTCTTCTCTCTCCCTCTCTATATGATTCGGTCCTTTCTTAATCGCTCTTCTCTCCCTCTCTATATGATTCGGTCCTTTCACTCGCTCTTCTCTCCTCTCTATATGATTCGGTCCTTTCTTAATCGCTCTTCTCTCCTCTCTATATGATTCGGTCCTTTCTTAATCGCTCTTCTCTCCCCCTATATGACGCATTCTTTCTTTAATCGCTCTTCTCTTCTCCTCTATATGATTCGGTCCTTTCTTAATCGCCTTTCTCCTCTTCATATGATTCGGTCCTTTCTTAATCGCTCTTCTCTCCCTCTCTATATGATTCGGTCCTTTCTTAATCGCTCTTCTCTCCCTCTCTATCTCCCCCTCTTTGTTTTATTCGGTCTCTCTCTCTCTCTCTTTCGTTTCCTTTTTTTTATTCGGTCTTTTCCTTAATCCCTCTATCTCACTTTTTCCCTTTTAACCTCTCTCTTTCCAACCCATCTAGTCTTGCAGATGAAATAAAAAGCGAAAACTGATTTATTATTTTTCATGCAGTAGCACATCTATGAAGCATCAATGCAATTAACTTCACCCACTGTTTCGAATGTTATTTTCCACAAACCTTTTCACAGTAGTACAAAGATTTTCCGCTTCTGTGGAATTCTTTTTATTTAACTGAATGTTGACTCAATATAAGGCCGAAGAGCCATTCAGAGTTGATGTTTACCACGTCAGATGGTTGTAAAAACACCGCACACTGAAGTAAGCGCAGATTATTGAGATTATGTAGGATTAGATCGCAGTTGATCCAAATCTTGTAGAGGTTAAGATTGTAGCGATCGGTGTCACGTTTTCTTCGGAATTTGTCCCACATATTAACGGTTCTGGGGAAGGTGCTGTTTGAACTTTTTAACGAAGGGACTGAGGCTGATTCGACCCTCTCTACATGTCACATATGGTCATAAATAGTTCGTTGGAACATTTGACATAGAAATAGCGATAGACTTGCAGCATCTGCGTGAAAAGATCTGAAGGATTGAAAATAAGAACAAAACTGCGTAAAAAAACACCTTTTGAACTCCATCCCAAATATAACCGCAATACTCCAGTTTTGAAAGTTTATTATTATCAAGAAGAAAGATCAAAGAATTTTTTAATTATCTTTAAATATAATTTTTTTTTTTCATTCTTTCCAACATGTTTGAAATTTTGGTAAAAAAAATCTTGGTTTTCTTTCATCCGTGCGTGACGCAATTTTTGCAAAGGCAAATGGCAAATTTAATATTACAAAACTCTTTTTTGTTAGTAACAAACATTAATTTGGAAATTTTTGCAAAAATCAAATAATAGTCGGATTTTGAAACTTGTAGGACTTATTCACAAATGACTGAAATCATTTTTGAAATCCTTATTTTCAGAAAATCCTGATATATATATATATATATATATATATATATGTGTGTGTGTGTGTTACCCCCTCCCTCTCCAATTAGTCCTGGATAGTCCGCCAGCTATAGGTTATTTAGCCCATAGCTGGAGGAAGAATCGAGAGATTCATACCTTTCCTAAGATAGATTGGTTGGCAACCAGTCTATCGCAGAAAGTAATGGCAACCTACTGCGGAAAAATCTTCTGCTCAGTCAGTCTCTTTCGAGACCTGATTGCCTCAGCGTGTATCACGTATGGCACTTAACTGACCGAAATTAAGAAACGCTTTTATAGTACATTTCGAGCAGTAAGCGAGTTTCAAATCAGATTAAGATAAATTTAAATTTGCTAATTTGAATAAAATGTGTCAGCGAGGTATAATTTATTTTTGCAAGATATTTTAAAACTGATAATTGGCTTCTGTTTACAAAATGTCAATCGATCAAAAATGGCCGAAAAATTAAGATTTTTTTAATTTTTTTTTTTTTAATGAAAATTTTTAGATTCCAATCAATATAATTTCTGTTTGAAATACACCAGAATATTTTGTTCACAGGAAAGAGTAAATTTAATCTCTTGGCTTTCAATTAAAGCTAAATTGAAAGCTTCAAGAAAGCTTTTATTTATTTTAGTAAATTTTATTTAAAACGCAGGTACTGATAACAGGTGGAGTTACCTACTTTAATTTAGCTACAAACTCGCATATTTCACCATCATCTTCAGAATGTTTTAACTTGACGAGTGTTCTGCTTCCGGTCTTTATCGGACGTAAAAAAAAATGGCGGCCAAATTTTACGATTTGTGTTTTATGGTAGCATAAAATTATCTGATATTATTTATAAGACTTACTAACTTCGATTCCGTAACTTTAATTTAACGGGCCAACATTGTTTCGAGATCTCCCCATTTCCACATCCTGACAGTCTCTCTTCCATTTATAACCTTTGCTTTGGTGCAGTGAAGTTGGTACTCTTTGCCCAATATAACTCCAATCATCATCCCGAAATTACAACTCCTTATCAATATCAATTTAGATTCACTCTGACAATCTCAAATTTGAACATTAAAAAGAAAATAAGTGGCTTTTTGGAAACCTCGTGTCTTATGAGGCGAAATTACGTTAGAAAATTTTAAAGTTAATCAAAACTTTGGAGTCGTGTTGCTTTTGTGAATTTACCATTGATTGTGAATTGAATAAAGGAATAAATTAAGATTGGCCTGTGTTACTATAATAAAACCAACTTTTATGTCTTGCTCCTTTTTACATATATCCTAGTAATGAGAATGGAATATCATTATTTAAATGTTCTTCTGTTTCTTTTTTTTAATAAATGTTCGTTTTGCATTTTTCTGTTTAATGACGGATGTTGTATATAATAGTTTTTTCTTTAGTTTTGAGTTTCCTTTTGTGTGTTTGAATTAGGAATCAAATGTTTTAAGATTGCATTGTACAATTGTTTTATACGTTTTGCACGTTTTTATGTGCTTCAGATAGTTCATTAATATTTGTTCTTCATCAGCGTCATAGGCTACTTCTTTTGAGTCCATGTTGTCTGGATATGATTTATGATTCTGACTAAATCTGCCTTAGATTCGTCTTGGTCTGTGACTCACTCTCTCGATCTGAAAAGCATATGTACTTTCCTTTTTATAATTTCTACCTGGTCTACATGTTTTTGAATATTTTAGGCGGGAAAAATGGTTATTGATGGATCTTATATTTCCTGGTTCCTTCCACCTACTGTGACATTTATTGACCAAAATATTGCATAAGGTTATCTGGGTCATCTGTTTGACACAGTTCTCCATTTCCAGGTGGAAATGGGGAATTGTGTCAAAAGGACACACACATATTGATTCTGGCCTTCTTATGTAGAAAGAAAGAGTAAACAGTATAACTCGGATATAAGATAACTTTTATCCGGTCCCGACAACGCTCTTATATCCGGGTTTGAATACGTCATTTTTTATCTGATCTCACTACACTTTCATTTTTTTTACGTCAATCGGAGTCATGTTTTGCTGTTCTTTAGCCATCTGATATTTTTCTCGGTTGCCCAGATTTGGGATAACCGAACTGATGAATGTTTAGGTAATCTCAAATCTGGGCAACTAACATACTAACAGGCCAGATAGAGGAGAAAGCGAGACAGGGGAAAGCAGCCGATAACATATTTAAAGGACCTGATCAGGTGGATGACGGAACGAGGGTTGCGTGATGTAACAGGAGAAAGCGTGCTAAGAGCCGCCAGAGATAGGGAGATGTGGAAAGCCATGATCGCCTACGTTCTGAAAAGACAGGACACATAGAAGAATATATATGTCAACTGTTTATAAAAAATTACAATATGGGTATAAAGTGGGGGATCAATTTATATTATAATCAATATATAAACTGATCCATCATCTTGTGGCCATGTTAGTTTCTATTTTTCGTTACAGGAAGAGAGCTGAGGTTCCTGGGACACGCAATGAGGAAGGAGGGCTTGGAGAACCTGATACTAACAGGCCAGATAGAGGGGGGAAAAGAGACAGAAGAAAGCAGCAGATTACATATTTGAAGGGCCTGATCAGGTGGATGACGGAACGAGGGTTGCGTGATGTAACAGGAGAAAGCGTGTTAAGAGCCACTAGAGATAGGGAGATGTGGAAATCCATGATCGCCTACGTCCTGAAAGAACACCCAACATAGAAGAATCGTAGTTGTACGTCAATTACACTTTTGTTTCTGTCAGATTGTAACAAGACACAAGAACAATACAGACCCCCCCCCCGCCGACGGGAAAGCTTAACTTCTACTGACATATCATAACTATCCTTCTCAGACGTCGTATATCATCTATTCTATAATATAACCTTTATCTGTATGTGTGTTTGCACGTCTCGTTAAAACATTACTGTTTCGACCCTGAGAACATTCAGAATATTTCAAGGGTGGGGGTCATGATTAACAGATTAGTTTTGTTCTCTTTATTCTTACTGCTGAATTAGCGAAATGTGACCGTCTCTTCTACTTTAATAGCTTCTTTTCTCGCACTTCTCACCTGTGGAAGTCCCTTCTGTTTATTTGCTTCCATGATAGATACAATCTCCAAAACTTTAAAAGCAACATCAGTTGCCATCTATTTCGAATTCTATTTATCTTTAATCCTTTCTTCGACACTCCCCCGTATCCCCCCCCCTCTCTCTCTCTCTATATATATATATATATATATAATATATATATATATATAAAATCGCATTAAAAAACGTAACTAAAAAATAAAACATAGAAAACGCTGATATTTTAGTGTTTCCAATTTATACTCTCTAAATAATCCACGGCATTAAAAAAATAAATAAATTGAAAATGAAAAGTTGGTTGATTTTGTTTAGTTGCTTCTCAGCCTTTATGGGTTATTTAGGGTCGAAATCTATTTTGAGAGCAATTGCATGCCATCAACCACTGATGTTTTACTATAATCGGTGTTGTTGGGTAGACCCGGGAACAACATCAATTAAGTTGTGGTCCCCTGCTCCTCACAACCTCTCAATCAGAGGCCCTGATGCCGGATATAGTTTGTCATAAAAATGAAATTATCAAAATTCGCGGGCAATAAATTTATTTAGTAAAGGGCTTATTTGTTTAAAAGTAATAAACATTTTGTGAACGTAAATAGGGTTTTTTTTTTCTTTACAAAAATAAACTTCCACTTTTTATGCAATATTGTGCGCAATAAAAAAATATTGAAAAAAAAAAGGTTGGGTTTATATAAAGAGAACATTTTAAATTGTTAATCAAAATCTTCGTTGGAATATGCTGAGTCGGAATCTTGGTGATTAAGCCAGATATTGGGTTGCCAGGAAAGAGAATATTTCCAATTTCCAACTACAAGCATTAGTATATCCGTGATATATCAACATCTTAATACAATGGACAGAAGAAAATCGCTGACAAAAAAAGGATTGGCAAACATGAATTGTTCTCACATGTTTTATTACAGATATACACCTATTTGTCACTAATTTGATCCCCGCAGAGAAATTATGCGATATAAATACAACACGCAGTGGAAAAGAAGAAAAGTGAAAGTCTTATTTGTAGTATTTGAAAAGAAAAACGGACGGGATGGTGGTGTCCTTTACATACATGTTGAGAGCATTTGATGTCTTCTGCTCTCTTCTTGCTTCTCTGCTGTCTGCATAGTAACTGGCGTGGACACACATGTCTTGCCTCTACGCATGCTAAAAAGCAACTGGGTTTAATCACTTTAAGAACTGAGATCAGTCACCGGCCGTCATGAATTACTCTTACTGTGCAATTTATGTCATCGAATGTAATAAACAAGTTATTGTCTCTCAAGAATATTTCTTCGAGGCGAGTTGTGTCTGTTTTAAACAGACGCTCCTCGAACAAATCGGATAAGATTCCGTTACCGCACATCGCGAAAATATGGTGTTGGCTGTCTAATTCCTCTCGACTTTTGACATGGAGGTCAGTAAACATCAGAAGATTCAGTTAAGTGCCATACGAGATACACGCTTTGGGCGGTCATGTCTCTAAAAAGACATGACTGACTGGGCAGAAGATTATCCCGAAGTAGGTTGCCATTGCTTTCTGCGGTAGACTGGTTGCCAGACAGGGCTGTAGAACACAATCTGTCCTGTTATTTAACCCATAACTGGAGGCAAGAGACGGATTAGTATTTTTCCCAAGGGTAAGTGAATGCAAGGAATTCAACTGGAATTCGAACTCGGCATCCCGATTTGACGTTCCGAGTCGATATCCACGGCAACACAACGCGCATCAGAAAAGTGTTTCTCTAATTTGGGAACTCTTAAAAACTTTTCAACGTATAAATTAAAAGTAATTGCTTCCCCCCCCCCCCCTTACACTCGTTTCGGATAACGAGAATTCGTGTCGAAACGTCTGTAAAACTGACTGAAATCATGAATATTTTCATTCATTTCTTTAGATTTTTTTTTAACTTTTCGATATAGATTGCGTTGCATGCCGCGTCTAGGTGCAAGATTGCGTTGCATGCCGCGTCTAGGTGCAAGAAAGCGAATTCAAACAAAGTAATTCCATTGAAGCGCAAAGAAAACGACAAAATATATTAAAATTCTCTGTGTTGCTGGTATAAAGAAACAAAGCGAAATGTCTCTTTGTGAGCAAGGCAAGTGACCGGGAGCAGTCGTTAGTGTATAGGACAAGCATTGAAAATTGTGTTGTGTCCGCTGACCTGGAGGTACTGATGAACTATGTGACTGCCTGCCGACTACTTTTTAAGCAGTCAGTGGATACACAACTTGGTGTTTTTTGTAATGATTTTTAGCGGTAAGTTTTGTGTTTTGCTCCGACGTTTAAATTCTACTTTATATTTTGGGGGGATTTGTTTTTGCGAACCGGGTGCGATGATCGGAATTTTTGCGCAGAGAGTGACTTTATTTTTAATTTTGCTTTCGTTACGTTCATATCCGACTGCTGTTATCACGGTTAGGATTTATTAATCTAATTCGTCAAATCTTTAATTCATAGTAGGACAATGATAACGGGTGTGATTGTTGGATCAGCTTAGCTTGGCTGTTACTGATAATTGTTTTGTCGTTTACTTCCGGTTTTTAAAGTATTTTGTAACGGCTGTTTTAATAGTTGAATAAATTTAATTACACAATTTAGGTACCTCCACAAAATCGCTGAAAAAACAGCATAGTCAGAAGGGAAAAGGTCCCAAACTAAATAAAACAAAGTTCTATGGGCAAAAAGTTTATATTACCATTAAGAGGATAGAACAAAGCGTTTTTTAAATATTTTTAACATTTTTTAATTATTTCTAATACGTTCGAAATTGTAGCAATGTTGTAGAAAGTCTTTTTTTTATTACGTAAGCGCGATATCCAAATTGCCGCTATTTTATTAAGTAAACAAATTTTTTGGCCGTGAAAGACACATTAATTTGGAAATTCTTGCATAAATCAAATAATGGTTGGATTTTGATGAAAACTTCAGGACTTATTCCTAATTAACCGAAATCAATGTTGAAATAATTATTTAGTATAAAATATTTGTAAAAATATATTTTTTTCATGTTACCCCCCAACCAATTAATTTTCACAAATGCTTAAAAATTCGAATTTTGTCCACAATAAGCCTAATATAATTAAATTCAGGAGTCATTGGGGAATGCTAATCAAGTTTTTTTTTCTCCAATAGAGCCCCTTTTCTAAAAAATTGGTCCGAATTGCGAAAAATGCAATAATTATTCTATGTGGATAAACTTCTGATTGCTTTCATGAACAATATAAATTAAGCGTATCATAGTCTGAAAAGAAAAAAAAATTCAATGAATAATGAATTTTTACAAGAATTATTTTAATTTTTTTTTTTTTAATTTTTTTAATTATATTTATTTATAAAAAGTTTAAAATGATTGTTAAATTTCTTCCTCAACGTGTCCGGCTAGGTTATGTAATTAATGCATGAAAACTACAATTACTAATCGAAAATGTAAAAGCTTAATACAAATGATTGAGCCATTGGATTTTTAAAATAATTAAAACATTTTAATTGTGTGCATTTTTACGGTTGGCCGTACCTGATATTTATCATTACAAGGTTACGTGATTAAAGGGTTGTCTTCCCTTACATAAAAAAAATTACATTCGTATAATTTTGTCGCCTCCGGCCTCCCGACTTTAGCCTTGTTTATAACTTCCGGTTGTCATGATGTCACTCGGCACTTGAGATAGCATGTGTATATCGGATTACCTTAGCTAATACAATGCTATAGCAAATATTTCAGAGAGTAAGCAAGTACTTATGTTTGAAAAACAGATAAAGGTAAGTTTTAACTTAAAAATTGACTTCAATAACGTGTCAGCGACGTATATTTTATTTTTGTCAGATTTTTAAAACAGGAATGTGGCTACTGTTTAAAAATCTGTCATCAATCAATAAAATGGCGGTACTTTAAATTTTTTTTTTTAATCTGAAATATTTTAGATTCCAATCAATATAATTTCGCTTTAAAATACGCCAGTGTATTTTGTTTAATGGAATTACTAAATGTAATCTCTTGACTTTCAATTAATATAACTTATTTATTTTAAAAATTTCATTTTAAAATCAGGTATCGAAAATTTATACTGAAAAATGGAGCTACCTACACAATATACAATTGCTAGTAGCTTCTCCATGTGAGATTATTGTAGGTACCTTCACTAAATCGCTGAAAAAACAGCATGTGCGTTGTGGTGCAGGGGATATCGACTCTGGACGACAAATCGGAGTGCCGAGTTCGAATTCCAGTTAAATTCACTTTCCCATAAATACCCTTGGGAAAGGTATTAATCCGTCTCTTCCCTCCAGTTATGGGTTAAATAACAGGACAAATTGGGTTCTATCGCCTTGGCTGGTAACCAGTCTACCGCAGAAAGCAATCCTACTGCGGGATAATCTTCTGCCCAGTCAGTCATGTCTCTTTTGAGACAAGATCGTCCGAAGAATGTATCACGTACGGCACTTAAATGACTGAATAAAAATAAAAGGCCGCAAACTTAATAAAAACGAACTTTTTCCATCAAAATATTCATTATTTTCAGTTTGTTTTAAAATTTTGAATCCCTTCTAACACGTTCGAAATTTTGGTAAAACATCTTGTTTTGATTTTATTTAGCAGGTAACGAAATAGTTACGAGAGTTTACAATGGAAAACGTCATATTACATAACTCAGTTTTTTTTTTCTGGTGACAATTACATCAATTTGGAAATTTTTCGCAAAAATCAAATAATTATTGGATTTTAATGAAACTTTCTGGACTTATTCACAAATGAATGAAATTATTTTTGAAATTATTATTTAAAAAAGTTTTGGTAAAAATAATTTTTTACATCTGTTTTTTAAAAAATTAAATTTTGTTAGCTAAACGCAGGGCTCATTAGGGAATGTAAATTATCTAATATTTTTTGAAACATTTTGCCTTTATTTCCGAAAATCTGTTCCCAATAGTAAAATAAAAAGTGCAATAAAACTATGACGTTATTCAATTTGATAAGCTTTTAATTACTTTAATAAAAGATATATATTTAAACTAAATTTCTATCGAAAAAAATTAGCTTAATAATGAAATATTAAAAGAATTTTAAAAAAAAATTTCATTTTTTAAAAGTATAATGATTTATAAAGTTTCAAAAATATTTTTAAAATACTTCAAATATTTGTTGTAGTTAGTTTATAAACTAAACTTATTAAGTGAAGATTAATTTTACTAATCGAAAATTGAAAGTTTCATACAAATCGTCATGCTTAAAATAACTTATTTTTGTGTATTTGAAGTTTCTTTAACTTTTTCTTTTCCTTTTTTGTATAGTAATTTTAATGCGTACATTAAAAGGTCATGTTTCAGGGTTTCTTACGTGAAAAAAAATTGTACAATTATGTCACTTGTTATTGCCATACACTTACCTCGCATCTGTCAATCTGTCGACTCATTTCAAATACGGTGGAAAGGTTTCAAAATTCAACTGTTTTTAAGAAATAGTCTTATTCTAAATTTAATGCTATAAACAAGTGATAACTTGTGTAAATCAGATTAATTTAACATTATTTTTTGAAAATTAGCAAATTTAATGTGTCACAAACGTATATTTTATTTTTGCAAGATTTTTAAAACCGAACAAATATGTCGATAGCTCCAAAATGGCTGAAAAGTTGAATGATTAAATACAGAAGAAAATTTAGACAATAAATACAATTTCTATTTGGGTATTCTGCTTACTGGAAGTAGTAAATTTAATCTTTTAGCTTTCAATTAAAACTAAAATAAAAGTTTTAAGAAAACGTTTTTATTTTTTAAATCTCAACTTAAAAGATAGCTATCGAAAATGAGTGGAGGTACATAGATTAATGCCTATAATACCTAACCATCGTCCCGACAATATATTTGTTTGGAATAAGACGAAAGAGTAATTAACGCTTTCTTTGTTCGAATTCGTTCCATTTCTGGCTTTTAATATTGTTTTCTTTTAACTTTACCACAATTTTGCTTTGCTTTAGTATTTTACAAATAAAGTAATGTCTTTAGGATGGGTTCAAAGGACGTTAAAATGTACATAGCAGTAAATGCTGAAAAGAGAGTTTGTGCGTATGTATCTGGGAGCGTTTGTCAGTGAGGAATGTCTTTGATGTCTCCGCTCCTTTGGTCGGGTAAGTAGCTCAGGGGACAGCGAAGAAGGTGAGAGGGAAAGGCGAGGTGAGCATAGTGGATCGTTTGACGTGCTCGCACTTTCTCAACTGGCGATGCTTTCAGTGTCGGCTTTTTATTTCGTCTTTGTGGGTCCCAGCAGGTCATTTAGGAATTCACACCCATATTTAATTCTAGGCTTCCCATTGGACAATAAATAAAATGCTCGCGAAACGGAATTTAATATTTTTTAATTTTAATTTTTTTGTTTTTTTTTGTTTTCTGCTGAAACATACGCGTGGAGCCGGGTGCGCAAAGACCAGTTTTGATCATTTGCTTTCTGAACCTCCGAGGGCAAACATCCGGTCCCTCGCTTTGCTGGGTATCACCACAGACTACTTTAAATCATTTTAAGCCGGAAAACAAACTGTTTTTATGCTACCTTAAAGTAAAAAAAAAATCTTTAGCCAGTTAATTATCATACGTGATACACTTGGCGATCATGTCTCTTCCGAGACCTGACTGACTAGGCAGAAGATTTTCCCACAGTGGGTTGCCATTTCTTTCTGCGATAGGCTGGTTGCCAACCAAGGCTATAAAAACAAATCTATTTCATAGTTGGAGAGAGAAGTGATGGACTCTTACTTTGCAAGTGAATGAAACGAATTTGACTGGAATTCGAACTCGGCTCTCTGATTTCTCATTCCGTTGCACTACAACGAAAACATCAAATTTCGTCCTGTCGGAATGAAAATATTCTAAACACCTTAGTCCCCATTCAAAGTGTGTGCGTTGTGGTGCAGTGAATATCGACTCGCAACTACAAATCGGGGTGCCTAGTTTGAATTCCTTGCATTCACTTATGCACAAATACCCTTGAGAAAGGTATTAATCCGTCTCTTTCCAGTTATGGGTAAAATAAGACAAATTGGGTTCTATAGCCTTGGCTGGCAACCAGTCTACCGGAGAAAGCAATGGTAGCCTACTGCGGGATAATCTTCTGCCCAGTCAGTCTCTTTCAATACATGATCGCCCAAAGCGTGTATCACATATGGCACTTAACTGACTGACTGAATATAATAATTGGAAACATGATTAAGGCTTTTACTGGGCATAAAGTGGGGGATCAGTTTTATATTGTTATGAAGTAATAAACTGATCTCCCAATAATTACTACTTAAAAATGTAATACATCTCTTCCGCTTCTAGCTATGAATCAAATAACAGGACAGATTGGGTTCTATAACCTTGGATGGCAACCAGTCTACCAGAGAAAGCAATGACAACCTACTGCGGGATAATCTTCTGCCCATTCAGTCATATCTCTTTCGAGACATGATCGCCCAAAGCTTGTATCACGTATGGCACTTAACTGACTGACTGGGTCTTTCTTCAGCATCGCCACAAGCTGCTTCGTCGCCTACTTCTTGAACTCGTTTACGCTTTGAAGTCCTAGAGAGAGAAATCAGGACTGTCAGAGAAGAACTGACAAATGCTAAAAACATGCATGAAACGTGAAGAATGGGCAAACATAAACTGTATTTAAAGATACTTGATAAACTACAAAGATGTGTAGAAAAGATGGCTTTTGCCCTTGACACCACTGCTATTTTAACTACTTTCACTCCTCGGTGAATTTTATCTATAAAAGTGACGATGGTGGACTTTGTGGAAGTATTTGTTTGTTTTGATAGATTCGACTTAGCGTCTTCATTTGCGGTCTAGCTCGACGGGAGTTGTGCTCAGATGTAGATCAGTTTTAGAACGCTAACGGCACCTTAACGTTTTTCATAAAGCCAAAATTAGGGCTAGAAAAAATATTATCACCCCACAAAGTCAGGGATCAGTTTATGTATTGATTATAATATAGAATCGATCACCCCACTTTATATTATCTATAGCTATTTTGCCTCTCCCACCCTAATCCACTGGAGACATTCTACATTGTTATCTATATGTATAAAAGTGACGAAGGTTAACGTTGTGTAAGTATTTGCTATGTAAATTAATCATGTTTTTTTATTCTTATTATTCCTTAAACTACCCGAGTGAAACCGGGTTAAACTGCTAGTTATTTTTAAGTGATGATTAGAATTTTAAAAAAACTAAACATGGAAGTTGATTTAGATATTTCCTTGAGAACTGACAATAAAAAAATAAACACTAAATTTATTTACACCATTACTTACTAGAATAGTTGACTAATTGTTAATTCATTCCAATTTTATAAAATGGTAAATAAGATTTAATTATAGTTGCTTCACATATTTTAATTAGTAAATGTTTATGAATTTATGAATAAAAATTTTCCTATTTATTTCTTTATAAATAGGTAAATGATAAAGATTGCACTGCGTTAATAATTTATATTCTTCCGACAACGAGGAACACGTGTGTGTGTGTGTGTATACATACTTGTATTTTTATCCTTTTTTTTTTTTTTATATATATATAACTTTCTTTATCGACGATGACGCTTGTGTAGAGCAGGAGGGAAACCGGAGAGAGTTCGCGCACACGAAGGGGCTGTCGGGAGTCGAAGCCAGTGGGGATCTTTTTCTTCTTCAGCCAAAATTCTAGACTTTATATAGTCTTGAAACTCTCACGCGACTAAATTTTCACCCACGCATTTTCACTTTGATTTTATCTACGGCTGGATGTATCTGTCAATTACATCCACCGTTCAAGGTAATATATTACAACTGCATTAGTTTTTAGAATGTTATAAATAAACAATGTTTGATATTTTTGTTGTAAATATTCGAAAACAAAACAAAGTAGATCCACTTTCATCATATGTTTAGGTTTTATTGGAATTTTTTTTTTTTTTTAAATAAACATTGTCGGCTGGTGAAGTTAGCTATAATAATAGCAGTGTCAAAGGAAAACCATCTTTTTCACACACCGAAAGTTAAACATTGCCATAGAATCTGCAATGTCATTAGTTCTGACCTAGCATCTTGCCTTCATTCACTTTCTCACCGTCATTACGTAGATTCCATGTGTCATTTCTATAAATATTGTCATGGTAATTTCCTGATATGCTTTCTTAATTCATAAAGTCTAGGTATAAATTAAGTACAATACTAGATTAGTAGTTAGGTCTCGTCATTCTATCGTGAAATGGGTAAATGTAACCGCAAATTCTTCTCTATCAGTTTCTTTCGTACATTTCGCTTTCAGATTCCTTAAATAGCATTCCGCCACGTGCGGGCTAGCTTAATTCAATGAGAAAGCACTCCTTCCCTTGGAGATCTTCCCACACTTCGGCTTCTTGCTTTCCAGTCACTTTTTTATTTTCATAATATGAATCCGATATTAATAGTTATCTTAATTACTATTTCTTTATTTTTCTCATATTCTTTCCCACTCATTAATCCTTTGCGCCTTAGGGGCTGTATTGCCTTGCTTGGAAGTGAATAATTTAAAAAACTCTAATGAATGTGGCGGTAAAATAGTACACACGCTCCTTCTATGATGTTTAACTGCCAATTAATTAGGTCATCCTGTGTTACCACATTCGTGGTAAGTTCCCCTTTTCATTTTATTGTTAGCTTGCATAAGGTTGCGGAAACTGTTCTCAAATATTGAAAATGACCGGATATTTTTTGTTTGTGTACTGGAATTTGGATGTGCGTTGTGGCGCAGTGGGTGTCGGTTCGGCACGAGAAATCGGATAGCAGAGTTCGAATTCCAGTTGAATTCCTTGCATTCACTTACGCGCAAATACCATTGGAAAAGGTATTAATCCGTCTCTTCCCTCCAGTTATGGGTTAAATAATAGGACAGATTGGGTTCTATAGCCTTGGTCGGTAACCAGTCTATCACAGAAAGCAATGGCAACCTACTGGGGGGTAATCTTCTGCCCAGTCAGTCATGTCTCTTTCGAGACATGATCGCCCAAGCGTGTATCACGTATGGCACTTAATTGACTGACTGGAAATTAGGAAAAGGGGCGTACCGCTCGTCAAGAATTTATGCAGGTCTAATGATTTTACTGTCCAAATGCCGTTCCTGAAAAAAGTGTTTAAAAATTCGCCGACCTGTCATATAAAAGATTATATAACCGCTTGAATTTGTTTCGCATTTTTTTTTTTTTTTTTTTTTTTTTTAAATCACGTCACCCCCAAACAAGGCGGTAAGGCCACTGGTGTGCAGGGGGTTACGGAAGAGTGAATAAATTGGAAGAGAGAAAGCCGGAAACCACATCCTAAACAGAGAACAAGGGATGAGCATCTACACCTGTTCAATAGACGTGGGTGGAGTGTGAACCGGGCGATAGTTCAGTTTATCTACTCCAATTATTTATAAATCGATAAACGCACAGAAAATGATTGATTGTTTGTGCTTGACGACACCTCAACCTCTGGTGGATCAATTAGAATCACACAAAATTAAAGAAGAAAAGTTAGGCTAATGATGCAGAGTAGCGTAATTTTCGTCGCGTCATGTAATTGTTACGCCCAAATCAGGAAAGGACGCACAGGTGCTCCTAAAATTGAACATTTCTTTATTAACATCTTGTTAGTTAGTCAGGTGCCATACGTGACACACGCTTTGGGCGATCATGTCTCGAAAGAGGCATGACTGACTAGGCAGAAGATTATCCTGCAGTAGTTTGCTTTTGCTTTCTCTTCCCTGAGAGAGATTAATACCTTTTCCAAAGGTGTTTGTGCGTAAGTGAATGCGTGGAATTTAACTGGAATTCGAACTCGGCTCCCTGAGTTGTCGTTCCGAGTCGACATCCTGCATCACAACGCACATCCATAAACAGCTTGTACGTTAACATAAAAGCTCTGCCTTCTGACAGGTTAGGAAATCGGTTGTCAAACCTTCGCCTTGGCTATAAACAGCTCTGGCGTAAAAATGTTTTCTGCTTATGTAATTAGATTTTTTCCTTCAAAAGGTTGCTTGTGGTTCTTTTCATACAGTTGTTATATTAGGGGGCATGGTTGATCGATTTGTTTTGTTACGGATTGTCAAACTTTTGCAGGTTATTTATAGTTTGAAAATATCTTTAGGTTTCAAAATGTTTGAGGAGATGACAATGATTTTCTGATACAAGGCAAAATACTAATTAACCCATAGCTGGGGGAGAAGGTGAATTTGTACCTTACCCAAGAGTATTTGTGCGAAAGTGAATATAACTAAGCCGACTGTAATTGGAACTCACCTTTCTAAGTCGTTATCCATTACACCACCCGCACATCCAAGCTTACAGCACCTGGCATTCCCTCTTCTATATTATGGTGTATTAAAATAAATCGTGAAAATTGGTGTATTTTAAATTTTTCTTGCATTGAGGATGAAAGATTATATAATCAGTATACAATGCATTTTTATTTATGAAAGGTAAAAATGCAATTTAAATACCAACCGTCAATTTTGCACTAAACTCCATTGGAGAGGCATGAATTCTTGCTTCTAGCGGTTATTTCAATAGCAATGTAAACAGGGCTCTCTAGCCTTGGATAGAAACTAGTCGAGGTTTTCCGAGAAGTAACGGCAATTCACAGATAGTAAAGAAAAGGAGGCTTTTGTTCTAAAATATCTAATGTATCAATTTCTTTTTTCTGAAGATTTAACCCCCCCCCCCCCACTTACGAGCCATCCTCGACGGTAGGCCAATTCGTAAATTAGTAATCAAATTAAGATTTTGCCATGTTCTACCGGTAAGTATCAAGATGCAGAAAATATTCAGATCAATTGTTGAAATCAAATTTAGGTCACTCTTTGTCACACTGATGTGTAATTCTCACAAAACGAAAATGTTCTTTTTTTTTTTTTCTTTAAAATTGGCAAACGATGAAAAATAGATATATTGTAGAAATCGTACCAATGGCCGAACTTTGAAAAGATGAAATTGTAAGTCCACTACAATAAGCTCTTCTTGCGTTCCATGTCACCTCTAGTTTCAGTTCTTCCGGCTCCAACTCCACGTCATAGATTGTATCAACAAAGGATAAGTTTTTTCCCCATATTCGCTGTTATACAAAAGAGATAGACGCAGTAACAACGATTTTAAGAGGTAGTGGGGAGATCTCCAGGGGAAGGAGTGCTCTCTTATTGAATTAAGCTATCCCGCACGTGGCGGAATGCTATTTGAGGAATCTGATTGCGGAAATTGTGTCGACTTCTCAAAATTCTTGCAGGCCTCTGTCAACTTCGACTTTGTGTCGTTTTGGTCTTGTAGCCAAAACTTACACAAAGGCAGTTCCTCCCAAGGGTCAGTAATTTGGCCGAACATTCTGTAACACTTCTCACGAATCGACTGATTTGAACAAAGTGCTTCTTCCAGTTAGGAAAACTGAAGGTTGCAATAGACCAATAATCCGAAATTATCCTTTACATTATTAACACTCGAACAAACCTCATCTTTGTTATCCCAACGTTTCGGCCATCATGCCTCCCGCTTTTCTTCAGGCGTCTGTCGATCCGGGTAACCTTCAAAGAACTGAAATCCTGATTGAATCTACACGGCTAGGATGTTCACATTCCGATGTTCATGTCTAGAAGAGATAACACATCTGAGTCTGTACTACCCGTTTCAAGGATTGAACTCACAGCTATTACGCCACAATCTTCTAACAGGCAAGTATAGTCTGACACAAGGACACAAATATGGTTCTGTTAAAAGATTGAAACGCACTTCATTATCAAACTGATGCGTAAGACTGAATCTGTTAACTACGAAGTTGTTAAATGCGAGTGTCACGGCGTGAAAAATGAAATAACCGAATTTTGCTTCCGGTCGATTCCGTTGCTTTCATGGCTGCCAGTCTAGGAATATAAAACTGAATTCAAGTCAAGGGAGGACTGTTTAGAGATTTGATGACAAATTATGCACTTTTTTCCTGTTTTAAAATGTGCCATTGGTTTTACAGAAGCTTTCATCATTAAAATGGGGTCCTAGGTACGGATAACCTAATGTCTCTGTGCTGAACTAAAAAGCTAGTTCCTCATACAACGAATCGACAAGAGTCCATATAATATATTCACCCGACGTAGAATTTGTTTGAAATTCTGTCTAAATTTCAGTTCCTTTAAATTAAACCAAATACTAACGTCCATAATTTTAAAGTACGGATGTCTAAAAGAAAAAAAAAATGTTTCTTCACCAGAAAAAAGTGGGATTAAATTCATAAAGGGTAAGGAACCAGACGTTTCCATTCCACTTGAATTCACTTTAGACAAAAAAGTCTTGGAATTTTAGAGCCTGAAAACTAATGTCTATATTCAGGGAATAGAATTGTCGGACGTTCTTTTTTTTTTTTTTTTAATCTTAAGGTTATTGAGTGCAATAGACATGAAAAAGACCGAAGGTTATAACCGCCGGACGGTTGTGGTTATAACGATCAAGATGAGAATACTGGTTCAGTGGAAATTCAATTCTTCATTTCAAAATTCCGACATATTTTCTTATTTCAAAATTTTGGTAGCGTTATCCTATTTGGGTAAAGCTGCAAAAATATGACAATACATTCTGGAAAAAAAATGAAATATTTTAATTTTTCAAAATCTAATTTTTGTTAAAATCTGACCTCAGACTGACACCACGAATTGCGTTGCCAGTCTACTAAAAAAAGAAAATTCAATTTATGGACTTTTTTGGTAATTTATCGTGGTATGTGGAAACTTACCGATACGACTGGTAGTACCTATCAATTTAAATGAGAGGTTTATGAATTAGAAAAAAAATATTAGGGGAATGTGTGGTATGTGACTCGCCTCAATTGATGCCAAAATAAGTTTTGCATTCAGTCACCATCAAAGAAGCCGGGTGCATTTGCAGATTGACTTAATAACCTCCTAGTTGCCAGATGCAAATCCATGTTTCGACTAGATGTCAGTCGCTGTTCCCGACGTGCAAACGCTTGATCGACTTAACTGCTTCTGGAATATTTCATTATTTACATCGTTCGAACTGTTGTTTTCCTCTTTATTTTTATGACGTCTCGGTCGTTGTATGCTCCGGTCTTCTTTAGGTCATATACTCCTAGCATTGCCTTCACTTACGCGCAAATACCCTTGGAAAAGGTATTAATCCGTCTCTTTCCTCCAGTTATGGATTAAATAACAAGACAGATTGGGTTCGATAGCAGTGGTCGGCAACCAGTCTACCGCAGAAAGCAATGGCAACCTACTGTGGGATAATCTTCTGCCCAGTCAGTCATGTCGCTTTCGAGACATGATCGCCCAAGCGTGTATCACGTATGGCACTTAACTGACTCCTAGAATGTACATAAAAATAGGGTAGATATATAAGCACCTACCCCTGATGGGAGAAAAGGAAAGTTTCTTACATGCTAACGAGAATGTAGAATCCATGTTCGTAGAAGGTTGCGGTACCACTTATCTACTCACCAATTTGAATCAACAGTAATGTTCGTATAAGATATTTGAGCTCGTGTTTTAATCAGTTTGTTTGAAAACAATAGGTTATCGTCTGAATTCATGAAAGAAAAACTCTGGCGTATATATTGATGCTGTTATTGATGGATAGTTTTGTCATGATGTGCCAGGCAGATGCAGGTTATCGGTGATGAGAGGAACTTGACATTTTGTGAACATGGGTTTAATGATTTCAAACTCCTTCTCTCTCGACACTGAAGTATACAAGTGTGTTGGAAAGGCTGTCACCATATCTGTCCAAACTGAGAGTACTGAAAAGCAGAAATCTGACAGAAAACGTTAAAGCCCGAATCTACAAAGCAAGTTGCAAATATACCTTCGAAGTTGATCTGGTAATTATTTTGTTTTGTTCCCCGAAGGCCTTTACCCCGTCAAATCTTTCCTAAACTTCCTTAATTACGTGCAAATGTATATGCTGAAATCAACAAATTGATAATTGTTTATTGAAGAAACCTACCATTTTTTTCCTGTTTTCGGCCACAAAAAAAGTCAGACTACATGTCACCCCTTACTACCATTTTCATATCTGATTCACCGCTGAATGACTTGTGGCGTAGGATACTTATTACGGCCCGTTTACTTTCTTTGAACGATTAGTCCGCGATTTGTTTGGGTTCGGAACTCAATTTCCGCGCATGAATAAAAAAGGAAGGCAAATCGGTCGAAAAATCGCCAATCTACGCGTGAAGTCATTCAGCAGTGAATAACATGTTTTGAACCGTGGTTATGGGCTGAGATAAACAGTGAAAAGAAGTTCTATATTTTTCTGGTTGTAAAATTGAAAAAGGTTAGGTTTCGTCAATGAACAATTATCGATTTGAGTTCAGCATTTACTTTTGCACGGAAATAAGGATGTTTTTAGAAAGATTTGAAGGGGTAAAGGCCTTCGGGGAACAAAACAAAAATTTACAGTTGATCTTGGTCAACGGCAACCAAAAATGCGGCACTATGCTCCGCGTGGGTCTTAAAGTTCCTTCAGGCCACCGTGGTTAGTATCTAGTTTACACTTCCCTCATTAATCGACGCTTGTTTGCCGTTATCATCGTAATTCTCTCATTTGACTTAGCTGGCATTTATCAGTTCACGACTATTCTCTCTGGTAAATTGTTTATTTGATCTCAGAGGGGCAGAAGGTTGCTGATGAAGCAATCGGAAGTAAAATCTGTTCTATAGTTTGGGGGTTACACTATAAAAAATCTTTTGGGATAAAGAATTAACTCTGGTATAAAATGTAACAACAATTTGGTCTATATATGACTAGCAGTGTTGCTCGGGTGTAATGAAAGCTTTAAAACTAATCCATGGTCCTGGAGCTCAGACTCTTTGAACGTTGGCACGAAAGACTAAAAAGCAATAGTTGTTTCCAGTTAAAGCGAAACCGTAGACTGAAAGAAAAATGAATGGAATGTAAGTCAAATTTTGATTTCTTGGTATCGATATCAAATAAGTCTTTTTCGTCGTAAACTGAATTTTGAAGGCTAAATAAGTCCTCTGAGTAAATGGTATCATGGTTGAGACTAAGAACTACAATTATACTTACTTAGAGCCAAACCCGAAGCAAAAACTAAAATAAAAGGGCTGGAAAAAAAAAAAAAAAAAAATTACATACCGGCAGATAAACACACACACAAACATCTTGCCTTTATATATATATAAATTAAAATTAATAGACAGAACTTGTCTATATTATTCAATGAAACCTGCATTAATATATATATATATATATATATTATCGATTTTCTGCACTATTGCAAGAACTGCAACCTTCAAACGTCTGAATATCGTTTCTTATGTCTTTGTCTACGAGTGTATCAAATTTGATTAAAATCGGACCACTCCTTCTATAACCCGATTTTTTCGATTATCGAGGATACCTCGAAACAAAACCTAGCTAAGAACACTCGCAGACGCTTATAGTACAACTCTGTAAATTTTCAAGAAAATCGGTTCAGCCGTTTCGGAGTCTATAGGTAACGGCCACACACACAGTTCAACTTATAAATAAGTTTAGATTTAGACTTGTATACTGTGTTTTTAACCCTTTCCACTTACTGTTATAATCAAATCACACTGAGAAACCTTAGGAGAATGCAACTTGTGTTAGTAGTAACATAAATTTCTAAGTTCTAATCTTCAGGGCTGGCACAAGGTCTTGGGTCTCGTCGAACGATGTGTATTTCAGTAGCACTAGTGTGGGAATTCTGTACAAATTATTAAAATCTTCAGCATATATAGAGTACTGCGTCCGACAGGGGCGGTGTTGACCAGGGTCTGGGTTCGGTTGTCTTCCACCCATAGCATCAACCTGTTTCTAAAATTTCATATTCTCAAAATATATTTAATTCAGTGATTTTTTTTTTTTCTCTCCCCAAAATTGGGGTTTTCTAGCCCCCTTTTGATTGTAAGAAGAATCAAGCTACCCCTTAACTCCAAATCCCTTCGTGTCTCATCTGAACTGCATCAAAAGGCTGGTACACTGTTTTTGTGATGAATCCAAATTTCAGATGGTGTAAGCTGAGATAAAAGGGATTTTCAGTCATTAAATTTTCTTTAACAGCTTGTCCAATGTTAGAATTTCTCCATCGACCGGACCACTGAAGAATTGTCATGGGTGAGAAAGAAAATGAAGTTGGTGAACATCGGCTGGAGGTTACTCTGGAGGCGTATAGTCCATTTACTCTCTGGTTTTTCAGCACTGATATGTTGAAGGTACGGTCGAGTTCGTTATATTCACTTACGTGTTAATATCTTTTGAAAAGGTATGAATCCATCTCTTGTACCCCGTCTATGAGTAAATAATAGGGTAGATTGTATCTTATAGCCTTGATTGTTGACTGGTCTAGGAGGAAGACTGGAGACGGTGCCTTATCACCCTCAGGAGGTACTGGACTCATAGTCGTTATTTTGAAGGAACTGGTTAGGTGTTACTTTACTCGGTGACATTACGACCACAGCCAGTCATGAATCTCTCTGTTCTGTGTTATGGTTGTGAATAAATTGAAATCTCTTCATCATAAAGTGTACTGGGTTGTATTTTCAGTACGGTATCATTGTGGTGCAGTGGATATCGACACGGTAAAGTCAATCGGAGAGCAGAGTTCAAAATCCAGTTTAATCTGTTGCATTCACTTACTCACAAACACCCTTGGGAAAGGTATTAATACGTATCTTCCCTCCAACTATGGGTTAAATGACAGGACAGATTGGGTTCTGTAGCTTTAGTTGGCAGAGAATAATGGCAACATTTGAGACATGATCGCCCAACGTTTATCACGTATGGCACTTGACTGACTGACTGAATATAACAGAAACATGATTAAGGCTTCTACTGGGCATAAAGTGGGTGATCGGTTTTCTATTGTCATGAAGTAATAAACTGATCCCCCACTAATTACTACTTATTAATAGAATAATATAATTGGCAACCTACTGCGGGATAATCTTCTGCCCAGTCAGTTATGTCTCTTTCGAGACATGATCGCCCAAGCGTGTATCACGTATGGCACTTGACTGACTGACTATACACTTAAAGATCAGTCTGCTATAAACTAGCCACTCATTTTGTTCCATAAGAATTGTTACATTTACTCACATATTTCATGTTCTAAGCCCTACAACTACGATGAGGCAGGGGTGCTTTAGCAAGGTAGCCTAGTTGGCCATTGCCACGAAGTCAGTCAGTTAATTGTCATACGCAATACGCGCTTGGGCAGTCATGCCTCTTTCGACCCTTGACTGACTAGGCAGAAGATTTTTCTGCAGTGGGTTGCCACTTCTTTTTGCGGTAGATTGGTTGCCAACCAAAGTTATAGAAAACAATCTGTCCTGCTATTCAACCCCTAGATGTAGGGAGAAGAAATTAATACGCTTCTCAAGGGTATTTGCGCGTAAGTGAATGCAACGAATTCAACTAGAATTCGAACTCTGCTCTCCGATTTCTCATTTCGATCCGATATCGTTTGCACCACAGCGCACATCCCTAAGTAGTGAGTTCAAATACCACTGTCTAGCCCATAATTAAGATGTGCGTTGTGATGCATTCGATATCGGTTCGGAATGAGAAACCGGGGAGCCGAGTTCGAATTCCAGTTGAATCCATTGTAGTCACTTACGCGCAAATACCCTTGGAAAAGGAATTAATCCGTTTATTCCTTCCAGTTATGGGTTAAATAACAGGACAGATTGGGTTCTATAGCCTTGGTCGGCAACCAGTCTACCGCAGAAAGCAATGGCAACCTACTGTGGGATAATCTTCTGCCCAGTCAGTCATGTCTCTTTCGAGACATGATTGCCCAAGCGTGTATCACGTATGGCACTTAACTGACTGACTGAATATAACAGAAACATGATTAAGGCTTCTACGGGGCATAAAGTAATAAACTGATCCCCCACTAATTACTACTTATTAATAGAATAATATAATTGACCAGTCTACCACAGAAAGCAATGGCAACCTACTGCGGGATAATCTTCTGCCTAGTCAGTCATGTCTCTTTCGAGACATGATCGCCCAAGCGTGTATCACGTATGGCACTTAACTGACTGACCCCATAATTGTAAAGTTGCCTGGTGCTAACTAGACTAATCTTGGTGAAAAACAAATAAACAACAGGGCATTTTAGGGATATTCACTTGTAGCGGATCTCTGGATATCAAATCGCAAAATTCAAAATACGTCAGAGAAACCGTTTTTTCTATAGCTAAAGGAAAAATCGTTTCTGAGCCGCCCCACGTGACTGGATTGAATATTTAAGACTGGTGACCGTGACCGGTTAGTTAGGGGAGGCGGGTTGCTGACACACAACTAACATGTAACGGCAACTTCAAATCAACCCGGAGATAAGGTCAGGTCGCACCTTGTTCTTTCTCTCCTCATCTCTCTCAACAGTTACTGCTACGAACATTTTTTACGAACTCTTTAATACCTCAACTTTATCATTCAACACGAATTCTACTCATAACTTTCTCAACGAACATTAATTTCTACAACTTAATTTCTTTGCTTTTAATAAGTTTCTATTTTACATTCAAAGTGTGTATTTTATTATTCCAACCTGCCGACGACCAACCTTCTGATGAAAATTATCCAACATAAAACTTGTAAGTTGTAGGTCTTTCGGTTAAGAAAGACACCAAGTCGAACAAAAGAAACATTAACCAGCTCCCTACACTTCATACTCAGCTACTCTGGTTGAACATTGTTACTGAGCAATTCAGTCTCTATTGGGTTCCTCATATTTTTTTACCGAACTTAAGCAACAGCGAACCTGGTCAATAAGCTTGGACGTGAGGATGGTGCACTGGATAACGTTCCGACTTGGAATCCGATAGACGACATCCAAATGCCAGTCGGCCTCGTTATATTCATCCTTGTGAAACGTATGAATCCACCTTCTCTCAACAACTATGGGTTAATTAGTAGGATTTGCATCAATGAATTGTCTCAACATTTTTTACAAATTTAAAAACATTTTCTAGTTTTAAATAACCTGCGAAAGATTGATAAGTCGTAAAAAAAACAAAAAAAATCATTCAGTCTCCATTTTTGTGTCCTTGTGTCAAACTAAGCGTAATAAATGACAACTGCCATGGGACAGCTGTAGCATCATATAAGGTAAATTCATTGACCAATGAGAAATAAACACCAATTTTCAAAATTAGCAAAGAAACAAAGATTTCATTGTTATTTCAAAATTTTAATCTATATTTCAGCATTTGTTTCTGTTTTTTACTATCAATTCATAACACATCTGTCGACCTTTCAAGGCATAAATTTTCTTACAAGCTCTGGAATTCTTTTTTTACAAACACTTTACAAAGAGCTTTTACATGTGTGGTAGGGCCTATTAATTTCCCCACATTGTCTTTTCATCGGAACTACTGTCAGGTAGCTACCGATTATTATATAACTTTTTTTTTTTTAATTTTATTTTATTGTTTATATATGAACAGATTATTTTCTATTGTTTTGCATTCACAACAAAACCGAAGTCTTGGAGAAATTACTGAAAAACTCCGAATCACTGAAGTTCTTAGACAGAAGTTCATAGATTGTCCTTAACTGCTTTCTTTAATTCTTTTTTTTTTTTTAATATATTTTTAACAATAAATATAAGGAATAATCTCACTCAGTCTTTTCGTTTTTGTTTCAGAATTCTGTTTTTTTTTGTTTTTTTTTACCAAAACGGATTTTGTTACGTGCTGAATTTTACTGGAGCTATTTTCTTTGCGTAATAATACGGAAGATCCTATTGGTTAGAAAAAAGTCTGACAGATTCTGGAAACAAAAATTAACCCAGATTTAGCTTTGGGGACAAAAACCATAAAAAGCCAGAGATGAAATTACAAAAAAAACAAAAACAAAAAAACTTACAGTTCATGACAGGCAGTGGCGTCATTAGAGTGGGTGGGTGTATATGCTCTGGGCGCCAATTTTTTAAAATTATCTTTTATATTTATTCCTAGTGTGGGGGTGTCTTCATAAGTACTCAAAAGAATTCAGCCATGTTTTTCTTTTTTTTTTTCAAAATTTGCTATCAACCCTAGTTAGGCCTCCAACAACAGACTTACTTTCTGTCTGGATGACGGCGAAAGGGATTCATTTGCGAATTCAGACACTCATTGTTTTGTTCAAATAAAGTCGGAAAAAAATAGAAGAAAAACAAATTAAAATTTGGTTTGTTCTGGAAAAAAAATTCTACAACAGAAGTTGGAATGTGTTAGAATTGGTACCAAAGAAGAAATGAACAAAGAAGTGTGATTGGCACTTGAAGTGATGTTTGCATTCAGTAACATTTCCCCCCCCTTTTTTTTTCTTTATTAAATCGCCTTTGAAATCATTTCTTTATAAAGTTTGGCTACAGATTTGACCAAATTCCACAGGTAACAAATAAGACAAAGAAAATGTTGGCAGCAAGTTCCCTGAGCGTCTGGTAATGGTTGCAAACCTATTTTATGGTCAGGCAGTGTCTGGCAGGGGAGTGGGAGTGGAGGAGAAACGAGCGAAGGGGGTTGTAGCACGGTCAGTCGACTAACATTTGCTTACAGAAAAGCAGGCTTTGAAAAGAAGCTGTTTTTATTTTTGCTTTTTTTTTTTTATATTTTAAATATGGTTATTTGTGGCCCCCACACGTCAACTAAATCTGGGAAGGGTGTGTACATATATTTCCACACAGGAATGAAATCAACACCAGGTTAAAAGTTATTACACCAGAATTTACGTAAATTCGATATATATTTTTTTAAATCCCCGATATTCAGATATTTTTTTAAAAATTCGCCACAGAAAGCATTTCCTCTCTTTGCAAATAGTGATGGCGAAAATGGTTTACTATAAGTTTATATTGAAGTTTTATTATATTTTTGTTCATATAAATTATGAGTAATGAGATTAACGTTACTATTGCTACTAGTACTACGAATAATAATATAGTATTCAACAGGTATAACACCAGTGTAATCAATACTAACACTACTACTACTACAGTATATAGTTTTTTTTTTGTTTTGTTTTTTTTACCTTTCTGTTTTTATTATTCAAATTAATACAAAAGAAAAAAATAAACTTAAAAATTGTATTATGAAGTTGACTGCTAAAACTACTATTGGGTATTTTGCATAATTTATTGTCTTATATATAAACATCTTAAGGTCTTGCTTGGAATTTTAATGAAATGATGTTGATTAAAAAAAAAATAGGTTCAGAAGTTGTCATTGGCAAATAATCCTACACTCACCGGAATCTCAATGTAGGGATGCAGAAGGTGATTATCTCCCTTTAGGTAAGATAACTTCGAGACAGCAGTTGAGTAACGTCAGTTTGTGGGCGTGACGAATAATAGTTATGTAGACCGACATGACAATTGGCGTCATCCCAAGCCCGCAGCGGTCGGGCTCACATACAAAATGACATGATCCCACCAAGGAACATAGAGAAAACCATCAGCCTTTTCGAGGAAATAGTACAAGTAAGACCCTCTCGCTTCTCATTCTTTCACACTGCTTGTTGTATTTATGTGTGTTATAATTTCTATGTCTAACTTAATAATGAAATATATAAATAGTTTTTCCCTGAAAGTTTGTCATGTTCAGAATGTGGACATATCGATTTCTTTTGTTATTCGATACTCAAATTGTTGCCTTTTGCATAGTTTCGATTCAAGAACCAACGGCAAAAGAGCGAAGTACGCAACTACCTTTGTCACCAAGCAGAACGTCAATAGTTACTAAGTTTAGCCCGTTTTTGCCCAGAAGGTCATGACAATTTTTGCCCGCCAATCTTCGAGTGCAAGTGGGTAACTCGAAAATGAACAGTCGAAATCCACATTTTTTTTTTTTATCTGTAGTCGAACATCGACTTCTATTACCGATAAGAATCAGTTACTTTAGTAACCATAAAAACGGTGTTGATGATTCGCTATCTTAATTCTGTTTCTTTGTTGAATTTTTAGAAGCGTGTAGTATGTTTTCAGTGTGCTTTTGTTATTGTCTGTGATATTGATAATTGGAACTAAGGTTACTAAACTCACATAAATTGAAAATAATTTCTTTTTTTTTCTCTCTCAGAGGAGTCGTCGACCTGCGATGAAGTCTTCGGACTACTCATTTCTTTATTGTTTCTGCTCCTACCACAAATGTTTTTTCTTAAGCTGTACAATCTGTGATATGAGAGGAGAAATGATATATAAGTAAGTAGTTTATGCTAATAACTAAAATACAGAAGAGGGGGGAACAGAACAGATCTCCCTCCCAGGCAGATGCTCCAGCTCAAGAACGGTACAAAATAAAACAAAAACGCTGCGCGAAGAACAACAACAACAAAAAAAAAAGATCAAGAGATTTGGTAACTCTTGGTGCTAGATGTCAAAGTTCATTCGGGATTAGGGGTGACATGATTTTCACTCTCCCTTTAAGTAGTGTAGACGTGGAGAAATTTCAAAAAGTATTATTGAAAAGTTACATTACATAAATATCTTATATATTAAAAGCTAATTAAATTTAGCCATTTCTAACGTTAATTAATCTATTACTCTCTCTTCTCTCTGATAACCTAAGGCATGAAACAGCAGGGTTGATTTCTATCCATAGTTTATACTCCCTTATATTGAGTACTTCCTCCTATCAACGTAGCAAATTTTAAGAGCGCGAACACACATACACACATATATAGACGCCTTGAAAATTGGCTAAAGAAGTGTCCGAAAGCGCTTGGGACAATAGACACTATGGACAGTTTTTACTCTCCCTTACCCCCACCACCATCATCAAATGGAAAAAATTAAGAACACTAGGAAAACTCAAAGAATTCATTAAATTGTTCTTGTTTGTCGTATTCAATGAAACATGCTTGAAAGAAAGGTTCCTGGTCACATACACCCACCCATCAGTAAAAGAAGTGCTGATTGGACCAACAGACGGTAGAACCAATAGGTTGCACTATCAAAACAAAACAACTGAATTTGCAGAGCCAACAATGTCAAAATACAAGTATTTCGTTCTATTATATATATATATATATATATATATATATATAGTACGTATGTTTTGGCAGCATCTTTTCTTTTAAGCATGTTGTATTAAATGATAGACAACTCAGTCTTGTAGATTTTCTTTTGCGATTTTCTCATATTTTCTGATGAGGCTTTTTATTTCCAAATTATATTTATGCAAATATTGTGCATAGGTTAACCGAATACTTTGTCATCGTTCACCATCAGGGTCAAATTTTACGGTTTTACAATTTTAAACTTCAGCAATTGCCCTGTTGCAGAAAATGTTACGACATTTTGAAGAACTAAACATTTTCTGCAACAAGGCAATTGTTGAAATTTAAAATTGTAAAACCGTAAAATTTGACCCTGATGGTGAACGATGACAAAGTATTCGCTTAACTTATGGACAATATTTGCATAAATATAATTTGGAAATAGCGTCATGAGAAAATACAAAAGAAAAATCAATAAGACTGAGTTGTCTATCATTTAATACGTGTTTAAATTATATATATATGGGCAAAGTGGAAAAATTAAACTTAGTTCTTCAGGACTTAATCGTATTAAATTTGGTATGTTGGTACGAAATACATGCGCACAACAGAGGGGTGCTGGGAATTTTAGAATTTAATTTTTTTAAAATCTAGTCGAATTCATTTAATCTACTGTGATATTGGAAAATCTGCCAAGAATGGCGAAATGTAAGAGCCAAGGCCTAAAAAAAAAAAAAAAATTACCGTACATCTCTTTGCAATTAAGGCACTCTTTAGACATTTCCGCCATAAGAAATTTTCTTCTTTGAGCAGATTAGTATTTTTTATGTCAAAATTGTGGTCCATCTTCTTACGGTGTTTTGTAAAATGTCCCTTTTCTGCTCGTTTAATCTTTTACTTAGATTCCGTGAGGTTTTTCCTGTGTATTTATTTGTGACAATACAGGCTATGGAGTAAATTCTTCCTTCAGGTTTTATCTTATTGTTTCGTTTAGTCTTGACAAAGTCTTTTATTATTTTTGGATGTAGTAGTAATATTTTATGTTGAGTTTAGACTCTTTTTCAATTGTAGATGTGATAAAGTTAGTTGGAAGGATAATAGATTTCTATTCTTCATTGGGTTTTTCAGGAGGGACCGATTTTTTTTTTATGGGCCTTTTGTTTCGCATTATAAAATAATTAAACTGCTGGAGAAGTTTGAAAGTGTTTTCAATGTATTTTTCCTCTTCGTGTAAATAATCCGAGCTGCATATTCTTAGTGCTCTTAGGTATCAACCGATGATTATGCCTCATATTATTTTGCTGTTATGATGAAAATAGAAATTTGTTAGGCCGTTTTTGTTGGTTGATTTCCGGGGGACACAGTTTTAAACTATTGTTAACGCGGTGTAGTTTGATATCTCGTAAGTGTAAGGAATTGTGTTCTTCAGTTTTGAATGTAAATTCTATCGTGTATTCGACTTTGTTTTGATGGTCTACTAGGTCAGGTAAATCAGTGTAACGAGGATATACAAGTAGAGTACCATCAATATAACGGAAGTATATTAATCTTTTTAACATGGTGCGGGTAGCCAGAAGATTGAAACTCCGATTCGTGTTACCGGTGAGGAGGGTTATATATATATATATATATATATATGTGTGCAGGCTTTTTGTTTTGTTTTGATTTTCGTTTGGAATTTAGCATTATGATTATCTTTGTACTGGAAATTAATTTATATATTTAAATACTTAAAAGTGAAAAGTTAAGCCTTTTATCAGATGAACCCAAGTATAAAAATACCTTAAGAACCACTCATGGAAGAGGGCTATTGAATGAAATATGTTTTATGAACCTAAAAGGGAGTCTGAGGAAGTGAAAATTATGAGGATAAGGAGGATATATAGCGATTGACCCTTGACTTAAAGAGGTTAACGTTGTGGTCTTCAAAGAAGCATCTACGTGGAGTTTCGTCCCTATAGATGTAGTTCTTTGCAGGGGGTATATGAACCCGAAAAAATATACCGTAATTAAAAAAAAAAAAAATTTTAAAGGCATTGATAAAATAGTATATTTATATGTATTATTTTTATCAATATTAAGATGTTTTTTTGTTTTTTTTTTATTCTTTTGTGGCTATTTAAATACAACTGGATTTTGACAAGAAGAGTAATTGTAGTGAGCGGTACGGTTTTTATGCGCTTTCATTTTTAGATCTTTTAATTATGAATAAATGTTATTCGAAATAAGCACGACTACAACTGATCTTTGATGATTAGTCCAAATTTACTTCATGTATTATCCTACGTTTTAAGCACGACTCTGAGTTTCATGCATTATGCAATCATCAGGTGCATATTATGAACTGAACATTTTCAATTTGAATTATTATTTTAGGTATGAGCGTCCCTAAAATTAAGGTCGTTATAAATTGTAAATCGGGTGTGCGAATATTTTTAATTATTAAATGTATAGTTTAGTTAGGTTTATACCGAAATCCAAAGATGTAATAAGAAAAATAAATATTTTTTCAAGGTATGATTTTTATTAATCTTACGCTGAAGGGGGCGTCACTATTGAGGTCGAAGCGTTCGAATGAGTATTTCTTTTAAAGAATAAAAAAAACAAAAAAAAAAACAAATTAAAATTAAACGCATTAAGAAAATAAAAGAAATTATTAAAATACACCTTTAAGTGCCGAATCTAGGTGCGTCGTCAGTGTTGTTGCTCCCATGTCACTAGAAGTTTCGGGTCTAAATAAACAACAGACTTCTTCGATAGGCGACCCGACCGAATATGATCAGTATTCGACCCGCACCCAGAAAAAAAATGCTACTAGTTGAGGACGTGTATTATATAAGATACCCAAGAAAACGGCAACTAATCAAGACTTCATTTGGGCTATTCGATGTTATAGATCGAGTATGCTTGGTTGTAATGGTCTTCCTACTTACGGCCAAGGCAGGGTGTCTTTTGGAAGAAAAGAAAACATACATACATACATGTCTGTCTGTCAACGCTTCAGCATAATGGCTCGTCTTCGGACTTAGTTTCCTTTCTCTTCTACCCTTTTAAACTTTAATATATCTTATTTGTTTGGTCTTTCTCTTTTATAACTTTCCTTTTTCAACTACATCTTATAAAGTGATTATCGTGATTTCGACTATTTGCAAAAGAAAAACTAGAATGCGTTATAAATAATTCGAGATATTGATTGATACTTTCATAATACTGTATTTACCGGTGTATAAGACGCTCATCTAAATAAACCATTGTACTGGTATTGTGACTAGATGTAGTTTAGACTTTTACATGTTAATATTTTTATAGCTTATCAACTTTTTGGGAATTATTTAAATCCTAAACATGTAAATATTGAATTAACTTTTTTTTTAGTGATAAATATGATTTTATTTTTCCATATACAAGTCTTATATGGAGAAGAGATAGATTTATATTCTCAAGTGTGCGTAAGTGATTTCGACTGGAATTCGAATTCGGTTCATCAATTTCTCACTCCAAGCCGTTATCCACTACACCATCCGCACATCAAAAAGATATGAACGACTTACACAAAGGTTTTTGAAACTATTGCTCGCTGTATCAAGTGTCTTACAGGCTGGCAAATACAGCGAGGGCGTTGGTTTAGAGTTAGGGTGACATCAGTCAGTTAAGTACCGTACGTGATACACGTTTTGGGCGATCATGTCTCGAAAGAGACATGACTGACCGGGCAGAAGATTATCCCGCAGTAGATTGACATTGCTTTCTGCGGTAGACTAGTCGCCAGCCAAGGCTATAGAACCCAATCTGTCCTGTTATGTAACCCATAACTGGGGGGAAGAGACTGATTAATACTTTTCCCAAGGGTATTTGTGCTTAAGTGAACGCAAAGAATTCAAATGGAATTCGAACTCAGCTCCCCTATTTGTCGTTCCGAGTCGATATCCATTACTCCACAACGCACATCCATAGGGTGACTTAGTGGGAGTAAAACAGAATTTCTGAATAAAGTTCGAATTATGACTGATCCTACTTTTTTATGTTAACTTTGCATAAATGAAGTTTGGATAACGCATGCGCTCTGTATCATCGTCACACGTCTTGACACGATATCTTGTTACTGGTATGCCACAATAGTTAACGGCAAGAGAATAGATAAATGAACACTTACTACTTCTTAGCAGTAGCATAAAAGCTGTTATCTCCGTCGTCAACCTCGTTAGCGAAGAACAAGATCTACGTAAGAATCTTAAAGAACATTAGTTTCACAGTTTGTGAAGAGGGGACATTAGCCCTGTATTAATTGTTCGCATTCTTAATAATCCTGTTCGTAGTATTCCCACAATTATTTTCTATAATTAAAATAAATTGTTACTTTAATCTTGAAAAATAAAACCCTTTGATTTATTTAAGTCTTGAAGTATTTTTAGTTCACAAATTAAAAATGGGTTGATATTTTTCTGGTGATTGTACTTCAAAGTTAATTTAATTTTTATTGCACAGGTAAATTAGTGTACAATATATTCTCTCTACTATTCTAAACAATTTTTTGTAGATAATCGTGTTTCAATTGACGCCCTGTTTTTGTTTTTTAACAGTCGGAATTATGTCTGCCGACAAGCGTATTCTAGAAACTTAATAAAAAGACTATACTCTGGCAAAATCGGATTTGTGACCTCCTTTTTAGAAGAAACGACCGTCTGATCCGATATGCTTTAGACAGGGCGTCTATTCAAATTTGGGTATCCACAAAATATCATTTAGAGTAGTAAGAATTATTTTCGGTATAAAAATTCCCTAGAACTTATATATAACAACCATAATCTTGGTTAACAACTAGCACAAAACTATCAAATCTTTTCGGTAATATAGCACGTGGAGAAAAAAAATCCCCAGAAAAGAAAATTTATTTCTTGTCTCGTTGAAATTGTAGGGGGGGGGGGGGGGGGGCACAGGTGTGGCTGAAAATTTTTAAAATAATCATACTTCAACTTCATCAAAAGGCCTACTTTATATATAATAAATATCTTATCGATATCATTATTTTAGTTGTTTCATCTGTTGAATTTCTTTCACAGGTCTCTCTCGAGGTGTGTGTGTGTGTATGTATATATATATATATATATATATATATGGCTTATACTCCATTTATTGGATAGAGCGTATATAAATATGAAAAACTTTCGTCAGGCCATGTGCGTTGTTTTTACTCTACTTACTTATATATAATATGGAGGTTAGTGATGCATTGTGGGTATTTCACTGTATTCTAACGGTTATTTTGGTGCGCGTGGTTATTTAATTTGTTATTTACTTTTACTTTTACTATTTTCATTTATTCTTGTTTTCAACTTTTGATTTTTAAGTAGCGTAGTAAAAAAAAAATTGTTTTCGTGTCTGCATATTGAGACGAGTTCTGATCGCTTATTTAATAGTTTGTTTTCGTCAGAAAAGGTATTTATAGGTATTTTTCTTCAGGCAGAGTTTAAAGTTTTTGGATGGATTGTTGTAGGCTGATGTTCTTTTCTCTATTTTCCATGATATTTTGCGGGTGATTTTTCTTTTTTAATCTCCCAGATATATTTAGAAAACATTGCACTGTTCGCATATTTATAATTTGGAAAGGATGATTTGTGTGCGTGGTTTCTTTGTTTTCAAAGTCGTTAAGGTACTCCTATCTATATTTTTTTCTTCGTTATCTGCTGATTTTTACAGTGACTTGGTATATTACATTGTCCTGCAAGCAATTGACGTTTAAGGGCCTGCATCAAGCACTCTGCATAAGATATTTGACAAAAAAATACAGCTACAGTTGCACCGAGAACATGATACAAATGTTAAAAAAACACCTCAAGTAAACAATCATCAACCAACTGGACAAATTGAACCCACGTAAAGTATTTGTGTCTGAGTTTGATGAATATATTTCCTACGTGTGTTTGTTTTTTTTTTTCTCTTCTTTTTGTTGTATGGTGGGTTTAACCATATGATGTTTCTCTTCCTGTTGGCTTTTTTGTGGTGGGTATGAGAGCGTTGCCTGGAATCCACTAAGTTTTAGGGCTGTTTCGTAGTCTTTCTTTGCTTCGTTGGGAATAATTGCCGGAAAGCTTTTAATTGATGTATTTGCGGGATTATCGATGGAGGGTGGTTGGAAGATGTCTGTATATACGGGGATTTCTGTATGGTTTATATGTAGCTTTTTTTCAGTTGAAGGTGGCATCTAGAAAATTGACTTCGTTTAGGTTAGTTTTATGTCAAACCACGGCTACCAAAATAATCGATAGAAAAATAAAATAGACGAACTGACTGTATACTTAAAAGTCGATGCGCATGACCTGACGATTACGTCTAACATGAAACAGGCTGTCGTTTGTGGGTGTTGACTTCAGGGTCCACTTTTATTTTTACATACGCTCTATCACTTCAACCCATAAATATACCATGCCTTGATACTATATATATATATATATATATATATATATATACTCTGGAAAAATAGTAGACTTTGATAAACAGTAGCTACTCTGGCATGTACGCATCGCTCATTCAGTGAAATGAATTAGAGCGCTCTAGCTATTGGGCGCGTATAATGATATGCGCTAAAAAGTCTGCCTACTTCCACCGAACGCCCATAGCCCAGGGGTAGAGTCGCCGACTGACTCCATTTCGGTTGGGTTCCAACCCTGGGTAAAAAAGCAATCGGAGTCTAACCATACTGATGAGCTGTGATACGGCAAAACAGATCTGTCTGCGGATGACTATATATATATATATATATATATATATATAGTGCTTGATATAATAAACAGGTCTATTAAATATATATTAATAAATATACATATTGTCCGGCACCGGGTACCACGTCCAAAGTTGCATGCACAACTCGATATTCAGGTGCCATGCATAAAAGATTGCCATATATATATATATATATATATATATATATATATATACACACCCTGTGTTACTCTGTGCAATTTTCAAAATGAACGTTTGATTATTTTTGATGCTCCTGGAATCATCCCGGACTGACGAAATGCAGAAATTTTCATTTGAAAAAAGAAAACAATAGATTTCGGGAGCTCCAAAATAAACAAACAGCCATTTTGAAAATCGACCAGTGTGAAACAGATTGTCAATTGGTAAACAATGCACAAACTATTCTATGTGTATCAAAAATCTCTTTTAAAATTATTAAAAATAGAACACTTATACAAGTGCTCTATTTTTAATAATCAACAAATCATATGGTATGTGTGTGTATAATTATGTAACTGACGGGATCCGGTATAAAAGCAATATCGACCTATATAATTTCCTGGGTGGAAGTTGACCGATACGTTACAGAAAGTGGACTACAAAAGACAAATAGTTCTATGAATACAGGTATTTTTTTTTTTTATCTCAGTGAAGAGGATGCATTCATTCAAATAACAGCTGTCATATAAATGCTCGACATACATTTACATGTACGTCTATTCATTTGTCAAAAAAAGAAAAAAATCAAATTAAAGTCTTAAAGAACAAAAACTTATTTTCAACGAATCAAAAATCTTGACACCAATGATTCCATCCATCCAAACATTATAAAAGGTTAATAAGAAAGGCTTTTTGTAAATGATATTTACTAGATTGTCACGATGATCGTAAAAAGAAATTGGAATAGTAAAACTTTTGGTTTACTCACTCGGTAAATATAATCTGCGTTAAATTCTATGTAAATCATTTTTCCTTCTCGAAGACCGAAAGTCAAAGTAATAGTAAAAAAAAAAAAATACTGGCATTGTTGGATTAACTTAATTTGTCTGCTAGGAAACTTCTCTTTACGTCCGCTAGATGGCGTTTAAAAGAAAGAAAAAAAAAGCAGTCTAAAAGAAAAAGGCATAAACTCTGTTTTTCCAGTGTTTACTTTTTTGTAAGTACAGGAATACTTTTGTATTTCCTGGATGATTTGTAACTGGAATCTGAACGATAAGCGTAAAGGTTGTTCAAGAGTATGGGTCAGTGATTGCGATTCTAGTTAGTTTAAAGGCTTAAACAACAACTCATTTTTAGCCGCGAATCACATCTTTTGTAATTCATAAATAAATGCTATCTCGCGGCTCACCCACAGAATAACGTCGGGACAAAAAAACGTGTCTAGTTTTCCTTCCGCAGGACTTTGTCCCCGGTGAACCAGGTGTCGCATGCAAAACATCTCAACAAACTGGTAAGCAGTTACGCACTAAATATTACACTTGTAATTTGCTTAAATACGCATCACTAAATAATTCCTTCAACAACTGCTCTACGCTCAGTAGGTAGAGGTTTGTTAATGTTTAGTGAAGCCCGGGACCAACTCTTTGCTTGTATGCGACTAAGGGGATGCAGCGCCGTATTTAGGGCAGCTGCAGGCTCCGCAATTGCGGGGGATGGGTCGCCAAGGTCCCTTGGCTCTGCAGATCTATTGTAATAAAAAAATTAACAAAATAATTATTAGAGTTAACTGGAAATTATACTTGTATGTTGAAATAGACATTTATCAACCCGTCTCTCTCTTTTTATATATATATATTTGATAGAAGCCTTCCGGCCCCGAAGAGGCCACAAATCATTTGTAATTTAAAAAAAAAAAAAACAAACTTGAGAGTGAAATAGATTATAGATATGTTTCAACATACATACAAGAACATAACATGTATATGTTGTTTAAAGTACCATTCATTGTGGGTGCAGTTATGTTCGGGGGGTGGGGCAAGTTGCATTCTGCAGGTAGAGGGACCGCAAGGTGCATTTTACGTGGGGGTGCGATTTGCTAAGCACAGCACAGCGAGGATGGGTACAGACCTTAGTACAGAGAAACAGGAAAAAAGGAATATATTTTTAATATGTAAAGAGATAAAACATGAAATAAACACTTTATTCAAATGATATATAAACCAAATGTTATTTCATTCTTTGATTGTTCGGATACCCGGGACTGTTGAACGCTTTGACCTTTCCTTCAGCACGCTACCGTTTACTCTGCTATAATTTCTTCAAATAGTAAAGCGTTCAACTTGTTTCGAAGACTGTATCTCTATTCTACTCTATCAGCTTCTTTTCTCGCACTTCCCGCCTGTAGAATTCCCTTCTGTTTTACTTGCTTCCCCGACAGCTACAATCTTCAAGAATTTAGATGTAAAGTCAATAGTCATCTCCTAACCTTCTTTCTCCGTCCACTTCACTCTCATCAGTATTCTCATCCTTCTCTTAACCACTTCCTGACACCCCCTATAACCTGTCACTCTTTCTCACAAGTTTCCTATGTAACCCCTGCACAACAGTGGCAATAAAATGCCTTGTTTGGGGATATGTGATTTTATATATATATATATATATATATATATATATAAAGAAAAGACAGACGCGTTATTTCATGGTAATTAGGAGGTCACATTTATTCAATTCGATATCAGAGACTTCTAACTACCGATTTACCATGAAATAACGTGTCTGTCTTAATTTTTCTTATATTTGCTCTATATGTAATTATATGCATAAATATTAAGAGCTCTCTTAGAGAGTTATCCTACCACTGTATGTACAGGATACTCCTCTGGATTCTTCTATGTCCACAGGGCATGTTTATATATATATATATATATATTTGCTCTATATGTATTTATATGCATATATGTTTAGAGATCTCTTAGAGAGTTATCCTACCATTATATGTAAAGGATACTTCTTTGGATTCTTCTATGTCCACAGGGCATGTTGATATAGATATATATAGATATCGCCCGGTTCACAATCCACCCACGTCTATTGAACAGGTGAAGAGGCTCATCCCTTGTTCCCTGTTTAGGATGTGGTTCCCGGCTTTCTCTTTTCTAATCTTTTTACCCTTACGTAGCCCCCTGCGCATCAGTGGCGTTATCGCCTTGCTTGGGGTGATATGATTAATATATATATATATATATATATATATATATATATATATACATATATATATAAATGCAGGTTTCATTGAATAATATAGACAAGTTCTGTTTATTTATTTTGTGTAAGATCCTTTCGTATGATCTGATTAGCTTGATAGTGTTGTCATGGAAAGACGACAAGAAATCGCAATAATTGTTGATTTTCTTTTTTTTTTTTTTTTATCAGGTCTGAGCTTTCGACTTACATAAGCCATTATCAAAGGATGAACATTTAATGTTCAGTGAACATAGAACATTTAAATTATTATTAACAGAGTGGAGTTATACAGAGAAAATTAGACAGGTCTATATATATATAAAACAGATATTTCCCTTCATTTTAATTATAATTTTGTTTTTTGTCTGCTGATGAATTGTAATATACTTAATTTCTCAGTGTTTGTCTGTCTGTTACTTCTTCTAATATTTACGGCAGAATGGTTGCAATGTATCCCTCAACTCCGTTTTAACAGTCAGGTTGCCTCCACAGTAGAATGGAAAAATGGATGTTCCAGCAGCTTATAATGGGCGGCAATGTTTTCTTTCTTTGTTCATCCCATTGGAAGCACCACAGGGAACTAGTTGCTAAAAAATGTTTTGCTGCCAAATGTTAATGTCTGAAACTTGTATTGCTACGACAATTTATTTATTTATTAGCATGAAATTTATAAGAATGACAAAGCACAGCTTAGTTTAAAAAAAAAATACTAAGAATATTTCAAGCCTAAAGGATCTCCAGTGATTCGCTACTTTGTCGGACTCTCTGCCTTCGGGCGGAAAGGAACCCGGACGAGGCTCCGCCGAAGAGTAGTCTCTCGTTTCGGGTGAATAGACCCGGCCTTAAGCAGGGTATACAAGATATTTTTGACTGAGCTTAAGGGCTCGGGATCTCTATTTTAATTGATCTTGTGTCGCATCCGCCTTATAGTGGGGAGGTGCTAAATACTGAAGGGAACTTTGTTTTTCGTCGGCAACTATACCTCAAATAAAAATTCACTTTTTTCTCGAACTTGAAAGAAATTTTGTATTGCAATAAATCCCTGTTCTTTGTAATTTGAAGATTGAATTTATTCATAACCCAGATAAAAATGAAAAAGTAGAAATGGTTCTACAGAGCGTGTAAACAGAAATAAAATCTGAACATTTTTACAAGTCCCAGAGAAACTCTTTAAAATTGTGATCAATGTTACCCCAACCTCTGTGTTGGATACCTTAAAAAAAACAAAACAAAAAAAACTTAATCCCAGTAATCAATCAAAGGCTTTTAACTCTCACGAGATGATGACTAAAATCTGCCGATTCCTGCATCTATCTTTATTACAAAGGAACTTCAGGTTCCGGGATTGAGTGACGTCATTACATCACAGTCTCAAGTTATGGAATATAATTGAAATGATACTAATGGGGGGGGGGGGGAGAATATATTTCGAATTTAATTTTTCTTGTGATTTTAACTTGCATTTTTTGAGGCGTGATACAGATGAGATAACTCTATCAAGCTTTTGTTTTTCTAAATTCGGCTTACGTGAAAAAAAAAAAAAAAAATTAATTCCTTAAATTAAAAACAAAGCGAATCTCAAATTCTCAACCTTTTAGAAAATTTTTGGTGTATTTATCCCCGTAGACTTCTTGTGGAACAGAAGGTCGTAATCTCGTTGATAATGCCGCTATTTTAATAAGTAGCTTACAATCCCCTACTTATTAAAGTAGCGATATTAGCATCAGGATTACGGCGCTCTTTTATAAAATCCCCAATTTAGAATTTGAATGTCTCCTTCTAGTTTACAGGTTGCCAAGCAAGTCTAGATCTTTGTTTGCTCTATTATTTTACCAATAAGTGGTAGAATAGGTGGAGGTATGCCTTTTGTAAGGACATTTGTGCCAAGTAAACACTAAGTGTCCCAGACGGAATTTAAACGTTGGCTATCGATTCTATTCATTAATAATCGTTAGCTCAAGTACACCTCTTCTTTTTGTTCAGCTTCTTGAATAAAGGGCGATTTATTGCAGGTTACGAAAACCACAGAATTTATCAATTTCCAAATGAATGTTATTAGATTGTCAATAAGATTATTGCTATAGACCCGATGTTTAAAATAAGTTGTCTAATTCGTTAAGTTCTATTTACATTTGTTTCTATTTGACATGGGAATAAACAACAATTTTGCTACAGAGCTAATTTGAAAACCGGTAATTGTATTTGCAAACATATTAACAAAAACAAAATGGTGATAACAGATCCACAATGACTATTGTGGGGTGGTGGGAGGGTATACGAGGTTGTATTAAAAATGATTGTCCCTACCAATAGGGGATTGCTCCCACCCGGAATAAAAATAATGCTTGGTCATATTTTAATAAATGCATAGGACCGAGAACTTTTCAATATATATCTCTGACTCACTCACACACACACAAACATCTAAAGAATTAATTCATTTATTTTTAATTCGATATTTCTATTAATTCGAACGTTATTACAGGGGAGGCATCGTATTCGAAATAGATGACCCATTTTTAAACGGTGTGCATCACGTCTACCAGTCTGCAGATTCGAGAAACCTGAGTAAAGAAAATGTTTTCTAGCGGAAATCAAACCTTCCCCACCCCTTTCTAAGGGAAAATCACTGTTTGACCCACTGTGCCTTATAGCGTGTTCAAGATGGTATTTTCGCTCTTTAACGAAATAGTGGGTTCCGCTACAAAGGGAGACGCAAGTTTGGTCCATGTGCCGGCCGATAGATGTAATACACACTATTTAATAAACAAAAAAATGGGGCTTCTATTTCAAATACGAAGTATCCACTATGATAACGTTTAAAGTAAGAAACACACACACACATTAAACTATTAATAATTCAAATGAAATACTGTACCCAAAATAACCTTCCAGGCAGAGCCGCGTGTAATTTTACGTGTTTTGTTTGGATATATATATATATATATATATATAACCATTGTGGAGGTTTCATTTTGCGTGTAACAGAATGTATGTAGTGTGTGTGCTTTATGTTCTGAACACGGTAAGCATTAATAAAGAAAGAACCCAACACTCGGTAATATCAACTACGAACACGTTAACAACGTGCTCGAAACATACACATTGCACTACAAACACTAGATACATTTTTTTTTTTTACACGTAAAATAAAATCCATCCTCGATAATAGTTAAATGTATAGCCGAAAGTGTTCGGATAATTTAATTTATGTTTTCAGAAGAAAAAAAATCATATCACATGAAAAATTATATAAAAAAATCTTAACCATAATACCTTGTCTGTCATTTTTAATGACACCTGCATGAAAAACAGATTGCTACTCAAATACACTACATACATATATATATATATATATATATATATATAAAGTTGACGTCCTCCTAAAAACCTTAGAATTCTTTCAGCCAACACATTATCAAAGGTGCTCGGCAGGACACGACAGTTACTTCCCTTAAGTAAGTAATTTTTGTGTCCTGTCTATTATTAACAATAACGCCAACGAGCACCTTTGATAAAATGATCCTAAGGTCTACATGATGACGTTAATTTTATTTAAGTCTATTTGTTATTTCCGACGGTACGTGTCCTTGTTTATATATATATATATATATATATATATAATCTCTCCGATTATCGATGACAAACCAAATGGCGACTACTTGATCAAAGGATAAACAAAATAATCGATAATTCTTCGATAGAGAAAAAAATTAACTCTGTCGAAAAACCAGGTTAGGTTTAATTACATCATTTCAAAATTTGCAGAAATAATCTATTTTTTTCTTCTTTGTGTATTTCACATTCAAAAGTATTTAAGAATTAATTTGATTTAAAAATATTTTATAGTTTTCCATTGAATTGGTTAATGTTTGAACGAAATTGATGTCGGTAAAAGGTTGGGATGAATTTTGTGTTACGGTGGTTCGGTCATATTTAACAGCGACCGCCATATTTTTCTGTCATATTTATTGTTGTTGTGGGTGACAAATGTATTTTGTTGAGCGGGATTTAAAAAAAAAATGAATTGAAAAGTGAAAGCTGAATTAAATCTTTTCACAAAACTCAGTTAAATTTATGTTAAACAAAATCAGAGAGCTGTAAATTGCGGAGAATATAATTAATACCAATAATTGACGAGAACAACGATAGATAAAAGTTGGATGAATAACGCCCGCAATGAAAGATAATAAATAAACTTTAAAAAAATGCCGATTAAGCAGGAATAAGCAAAGGTAAATGATTTTACATTAAAAAAATATCAATAATTAATGCCTTTATCTTAGGCAGTCTCTATTTTCCGTTCACCAGAAACAGTAGTTGCCAGAAAGCGATGATACACCATTACTAATTTGGATAATTTTGAGAATAGGATTAATACAAATATAAAAAATTGTCACTTAGCTGATTGATGTTATATTCAGCACCCGACCCCAGAGATTTATGGACGAACTTTTTCGTAATCATTCGGTCCACTCGTCAGGAGGTTTCGGCAATTTACTACCAATTTTCTAATTTTCATACTAAGTTAAAAATAATTTTAAGAATACATATATTAAATTTTATATAACGTGGAATCCAAATAAAAAGAGATTAAAATATTTTGCAATTATGTCAGCTAATTGGAGAAGTATTATTTTTAGTTATCATTTAAAATTATTGCGAGATGCTTAAACATTTATTGGGGTTTACATTTCTTGTTACGGATACTGATGAAACTTAACGTCTTCTGGACAATACTCCAATAGTTAAGTAAGCACCCGATGAAAAGAATTTATACTGATATCTAATCAGTTACGCCACAATGCCTAATGAGAAAACTGTTTCGCCAATCTTCCTAATGAATAGAACCTGTTTTACTTAAGAATTCAGAAAATATTAGGTAGTTGATTTGAACTAGTTAGAAAATAACTAATCGTATGATACATACGAAATACAGTATAACATTCAGTCAGTTAAGTGTCATACGTAATACACGTTTAGGCGATCATGTCTCGAAAGAGACACGAGTGACTGGGCAGAGGATTTTCCGCAGTAGGTTGTCATTACTTTCTGCGGTAGACTGGTTACCAACCAAGGTTATAGAACCCAATCTGTCCTGTTATTTGACCTATAGCTAGAGGAAAGAGATTATTGTGCGTAAGTGAATGCAACGAATTTAACTGGAATTCGAACTCGGCTTTTTGATTTCTCGTTCCAAGCCGATATCCATTGCGCCACAACGCACATCCTATAGCATTACAAAACTTATCTACCCCTAACTCAGGTGTTAAGAAATGCGGTATGTGAGAGTCTGGCTAGAAGCGCGAAATTTAAGTCGCCTTTGCCAGTTGCTATCACTTCATCAGAATAACATAACGTCTACTCCAAGCCTTAATTTTCTATTATCTTGCATAATCTAGCCATATCTCTAACGCAATGTACAACCATGTATACCCACAAGTAACGCTGTAATGATGAGGCACCTCGTGAGGCTCGAACTCAGTCGTAATTGATCTATCGAGACAATATTGCTAACCATTCCACCACGTCGAAGTCTTCTCAAACTCACAAGGCTTCTTTTCCCAGTCCTTTTGAACAGGAGTAGAGGCTTATCCCTTGTTTCCTGTTTAGGTTCGGGTTTCCGGTTCCTTCTAAAGTCTTCTTATTCTCTTTCACTAACTTGCTTCTTAGTGGCATTATCACCTTCCTTGAGGTGAATTGATTAAATAAAATGTGTCCCGTTTTTAATGTAATACTTTTTTCTGTTTACTTATCATTTAAAAAACTAAAACGATGACATCTATTGGTTGAAGAATGTATCGGTTGAAATATTGGTTAAGAACAAGATCAAAACAATGGTCAAGAAAATAGATGGATTAATGAAAATACTTGGTGTTAGAACCTTAAAAAAAAAGCTGAAATATATCGGTATTAAAAAATAAATATTAAGAGTAGGAATAAAAAAAACATCTGGGTGCTTGGTGTTGTCAATCAACGATTCTGCTTGGCTACTGAACGGTTTCTGGTCTGGGATAAGAGTTCCACACAGCCACATCAGAGCCATTTTTTTTGTTTTTGTTTTTCTTTTAAAACCATTAATTTAGCTTCGATATGTACTCATATAACTTTAAATGTTAAAGACTAAAGAGAAACCAACACTTTTTTAGGGACAAGATATGTATAAAGGGGAGATAAACCCAGTTTATATCAACAACTGGAATGTCTTAACGAGTTTGAATTTAATAAAGTCAGTGATGGAAACGAATTATGAGTAGATCAAGACATGGGTGGGGGTGGGGACTGTTAAACGCGTTCACATACCTTAAAATTCGTTCCGTTCGAAATCTTTATTAGATTAAATTAACACTTTATATTTGGCACATGTGGGCGGTGCAAGTTAGGAGTATAAATATACAACTAGTCTTCTCAAATTCATCGTTTTAATTTATAACAATTTTTTTTTCTTCTTTCAAATGTTAACAGACTAGAGAGAGGGGGTGAAATTGTGGTATACAATAGGCGCTGTGACCAGAAATAATTACTTTTATAAAATTCTTTTTTTTTTCATACACGACATCTAAAACAAGTATTAAGTTTTATAAAAGTTAATAGGGAGTCCAGTTTGCTATTTAAATTGTAAATTGCTCCCACCCCTACGGAAGCCAAAACAAATATGCCCATACAATGTGATTTCCGAAGACTAATCAAAACTCGCACATTTTCAGTCATTTCTTTTTAAATGGTCGGTTTTGGATAGCTGCTGCTTTTTTTTTTTTTTTTTTTTCACTTTCAACTCAGATATGTAGTAGTGATAATATCTGGTCTTATCCTTGCCAGGTAAAACGTCTTTCCTGGAGCGACCGACTACTAAAATTTAACTCCACCACGTTGCACACTCACACACTGTTTGCCTATATCACGCTCTCATTTTCGAAATTTGGAGTGCTAAATCAATAGTAATGTATGAATAGAAAAAAAACAAAAAACATGAGATTACGAAATTTAATTTTATTTTAACATTTCACGTCGTATGAATATATTTTGTTTTGACTTCCGTAAGGAGCGTGCGGGGAACAATTTACAATTGATTTTTTTTTTTTTTTTTTTTTTTTTTTTTTTTTTTTTTTTATCGCAAACTGTATTCTCTTAACGTTTAATGAAATTTAGTAACCAAAATAATCAATATTCGTGATATGGACTATGGAGTGTTTAATCTCTATAGATATGAAAATGATTTATGGTCGCGATGTCTATTGGACAACCCTACCAAATATGAATCCATTTATAAAAACATGCAGTCTCAAGATCAATAATGTATGAGCTTACGTCAATAGGGTATACGATTTTGACATCGACTAAGCAGTTTTGTATTTATTTGTAATTATTTTAATTTCGTTTCTGTTGCTTAAATTTTACAATAAAGAAAAGCTTACGACCAATTTGTTTCTCGTAAAAACACAATGGTTTCTGCAAGCATTCATTTGATATTTTGGGAACATTCTCCAAATGATATATCCAGTCGGAAAGTAGGATTTCAGTTGCCTCAACACCATGCATTTGTCAAATGATTATCGTTTAAAATTGATCAAAACTCGCACATATTCAGTCGTTTATTTTTAGATGATCAGTTCTTGATAGCTGTTTTTTTTTAAATCTTTTAACTTCCAATTATAATAACAAATCTTATCCTTGTCAGAGAAAACTTTTTTTTTCTCGGGCTGCTGACTACTAAAATTTAACTTCACTACGTTGCACATTCACACACTCTCTCACTTACAATAGCCAAGAAGTACGTAAAACCTTTTGTTTTTCAGAATTGTTGGCCAATCTATATTTCTAAATGTAATTTTATTTTTTGTGAGATGTTATTCTTTATATGTGTATGGAAAGTTCCTCTACGTATTAAATTTTCGTTTCGAAAATGTTCATTTCATTTAAGTTTTCAACTCTTCCCATCAGCAATAACTAGTGACTCCTCTCGATATAAACACCTCCACCTTTAAAACACTTCCTTAACAAGTGGTGATATCTATATGATTTAAGTTTTCTAACTATTCGTGATAAATGATAAAAAGTATAAGTATGTAATTATCATCCATATGAACTTTGGACACACGTATGTAGTAAAAAAAAAAAAAAAACAACAAAAAAAAAAAAAAAAGGACATTAATCTCTTCCCACACATTCACTTTTTTTGTATACTTGAATTTCCATTTAGTTTATTAATTTTATCAGTAATAATCAACACTGATCCATTTTTGAAATTCATGTTCATAGGCGTACATTTTTGTATACTTCTATGTGCTTTTCAGTTATATTCATGAAGTTTTCTTTAAAGTTCCCCATCTCATCGGCTTTTAAATACATTTGAAACCTTAATCACAACAGATTTAATCGGCTTTGTTTTTCAAAATTAACACTATAGAGAACGATATATCAAGAACAATTTTAGAGAAATCTATGAGCAAGAGGGGAAAACGTTTTCGCGTGACGCGTTTCGATTTTCAAAGTCTGAAGAACTTTGAAAGGACGAAACGTGTCGCATAAAAAACGCTTTCCATTTTGTAGTTACCCCGAAAATGAACAGATACGCAAAAAATACTCAATAAGGAATTGACCCAATACAATTTGATGTAATTCCTATCGAAACAATAAAACTCTTATAGATGCAGAAATATTATTAACATGGCACATCATTTCAATCACTGACTCGAATAACATTTAAAAAAAAAAAAAAAAAAAAAAGCCAATATTTAGTAGCGTGTAGAGAGGTCTGTTAATGCCCGGGGCGAGGATTGTGAGGGGGTGCCCCCTATCCTATACAAAAACGCAACAGTAAGACTTACTTTTTCTTTTGGGCGTGGTATATTTAAATGAGCGACCCAAATTTATCACCATGGCTAAGTGGGGTCCATCCCCACCGCCAGACAGCGCTTTTTGGAGACATTTTGTAAACATGCTGGCGTCATTTGAACCCAATCTAAATTTTTCTTTAACTCTCTAGGGCCATTCGTATCATATTTGATACAGTATGAAAACAAGCCTTGAAAGAAATATTTTCCTGAAAAATTTTTTAAGAGAAATATTTTATAAATTTCAAATGAAAGCAGTACTGACTGCTCAGTCAAGAATACCAAATGTTTCCTTATAGGGAAATACCAAATGTTTCCTTATTGGGAAATACTGTATCAAATATGATACGAATGGCCCTAGAGGGTTAAAAGTTTGGCCAAATTACCAGCAGCCAAATAATGAATATAAAAGTTTTAAAACTATTTTATTTTTAATATATATTTTTAGCTAAATAAAAATAATGTTACACCAACGGAAGTGTCGCCACCCTGGCCCACCACGCCATCGGTCCTCCCCTTTGCACACCACTGCCAATATTTAAATTATTTTAACACTAACAGGAATCAAGAACAAGAGAGTAACTTCCAGCGTTAAGAATTGGTAAAATAATGCTTAACATTTTGTTGTCAAAACATTTTGAAGACTGACACTAACAAAAATCGCGATTAAAACAAACAAAAAAAGTAATATTTAAAACAACCTCACCGTGCGCGGAATCGCTAACCGCGTTTTAATTAATCTTTAATAACATATAACAAAATTCAATTTAAATATCCTGAGTCATCAGTTCTTGAGGGGAAAAGTGCAAATTCATTATAATAACATTTATTTCATTGGCTACTGAAATATTTTTGTCGAATTAATGTCACTTTTACATTTCATTTGTCAAAAATATATCAATAGGGGAGTTGTTTCCCTTCTCTCATCGAATGAGCTTATGACAATATTTTTTTTAAATGCCTATGACTTGCTATTATCTGTGGCGGGTGAGTCAATCGGTTGCACATATTGAGCATTTCGACACAAAGAGATATACAAAAATCATAGGAACAGATTCTTTTTGCAGGAAATATGATTTCTAAGGGTTGCTTTTAAATAATGCAATGTAAATTTAATTGTAATCCTTGTAAATCCCTGCAAACTACTGTTTCCATATTTGTTTCTAATAATGATTGATGTAGTTGTTTGGTTTTTTTTTTTTTTTTGCCATAATGACTTTTTTTTAAAAATTAAAATATTTCATTTAAAACATATAACAATTACCTGAAGGATTCTATTTCCCTCATTAATGAGCTATATATATATTGTGTGTATTTTGGCAGCATTTTTTTCATTAATACAGGTTTCATTGAATAATATAGACACGTTCTGTCTATTTAAGATCCTTTCGTATGATCTGATTAGCTTGATAGTGTTGTCATGAAAAGACAAGAAATAGCAGTAATTGTTGATTTATTCCTAAAATTGTTTTTTAAAGTATCATTCTTCTGCAGATTAATGGATATCATCATTAAAAATTGATTTTTAACAAGTTGACCTTCAGAGGTCAATTACGAAATCTAGTCAAATTAGGCAATTAAGAGAACTTTTCGGGGTTGATCTCTAGTTTCAGCTGAAGTCTCAACGTTACTTTTCCCACTAAGAATAAACTTTTTTTTTAAAAAATCAGGAAAAGATAGCTCGTGTTTGGCAGTCATTTACTACATTACAGGAGTAAATTGATATGGCGAAACGAGCCTGCCAACCCTGTCAAAATGCTCACTGCTAATAAGATATCTTTAGCAGGTTTTGGGGGATTTTGATTAATAATTTCACTTTTTAAGAAAATACAAAAACAGATGCCAATTCAAACACGTGTACTCACTAAAAAACGTTTATAGTAATAAGGAAATGACTTTAGTAACAATAAGCTGTTTAGCTTATCTGATAACAAACGAACAAACAAAACAAGGGCAGATAACTGTGATTATCACAATGCATTTGGCAGAAACGAAATTAACAAGAACAATATTTTAAAATTTCAAATAACTTTTTGTCAACCATGCTCAATAATAAGGAAATGCTTAATGTTGTGAGCAAATATTTTTTTTCTTTTTGTTCATCCAAAAGAACCAATTACTTATTTTAAATGAAACAAAAGGATTTTGAAAGTGTCTGTATTAGAGATGGATAAGTTTTTGATGAATATTTTTTTCCTCTGGTGCCCTGACCACGTGAATTCAAGTGTGCTATTAGATTGTCTTCTAGGTCCCACCCTTTTATCGTTGAGATAGTTAAATGCGACCGCCACTGTTACTCACAGTTTCCTTCCTCGTACCTCCTGACTGTGGAACTCCCTTCCGTTTATTTGCTTCCCCGATAACTACAATCTCAACAAATTTAAATGCTACGTCAATTGTCATCTTTAATCGCGTCCAGCTTTTATCCTTTTCAACACCCACTGTACCCAGTCTTTTCTCTCACTGTAACCTCCTGAGCAGTAGTGGCAGTCCCACCTTATTTGGGGTGAAATCTTTCACTTGTACTTAAGTATTTTTTCTGTTTTTTATTTATTTATTTTTTCCGTATCATTTTAACAAAAATGTTTCAGTCAGAGGGTATAACGAGAAAAGGTACAGGCAAATTCTATCTTTAATGACGGGGACATTTTTTTCTTTAAATTCTGGGAAAGAATTTAATAAGTAATTAGAATATGTGGATGGTATAATGGTTAATGGCTCAATGAGAAGTAGGGGAGCTGAGTTTGAATTTAATTCATGTTTGTTGCATTCACTTTCACACAAATATTTGGAAAGATATGAATTTATCTTTTCTCACTTTCAGCTGTGGGTTAAAAACCAGTGCAGACTGGGCTCTCTAGCCATGGTTGGCAAACAGTCTAGAAGAAAAACAACTGAATTCAACACCTGATGGGACAGATTTCAGTGTAGTTGCAGTATAAGCCACTGGTTGGTATGGTGGACATTTTAGAAACATGAATGGGCTTCAGCAAATACGTATACTTGGAAATGAGCAGCCATGCCGAAGAGGAAAAATAACACTGATTCGCACTGTGCCGAAAACTCTAAACATGCTTAATAATTAATTCAATAATTAAACCTTTTGTAATTATTTTAAAAATCACAAAATGTCTTTGTGAATTAATTGGTAAAGTTTAACACGTGTCAGTCAGTTAAATGCCATACGTGATACACACTTTGGGTGATCATGTTTCGAAAGAGACATGACTGGCTGGGCAGAAGATTGTCCTACAGTAGGTTGCCAGCCAAGGCTATAGAACACAATCTGTTCTGTTATTTAACCCATAACTGGAGGCAAGAGATGGATTAATACCTTTTCCAAGGGTATTTGCATATAAGTGAATGCAAGGAATTCAGCTGGAATTTGAACTCGGCTCCCTGATTTCTCGTTCTGAGCCGATATCCACTACACCACAATACACATCTTAAAAAATTGTGTTACTATATGATTCCTTGGCAATTTTTACTTTAAAATGCTATTTTTTTAATTTTAATAAAATAAAAAAAGAAAGACAAATGCTTAAATTAAATTTCTGATTAACTAAGTGGGAGAATTCTCAAAATAGATTGTTACTTTCTGCAGTAGACTGGTTGCAACCAAGGTTATAAGATACAGTTTGTACTGGTATTTTACCAATGGGAGAATAGATGGATTCATACCATTCTAAGGTGTATTTGCACATAAGTGCATGAAACGAACCCAACTGGAATTTGACCTTGGTTCTTGAATTTTTAATTTCTAGCTACTATCCATTACACTATACATACATCCAAGCTGGTATTTTCAAGTAGTCACCCATTTAGATACTAACCCAGCACGATGTTGTTTAGCTTTGGTGATCACTTTTGTGGGTATGTAATCTGATGTCCTGGATAAAAGTCTTTAGCTTTGAATAGCAACTTTTCTGAGAGAAGGAAACCTTTTGAATTAAAATCTTTACACCTACTCTGTGTAGAAAAGGGTTGATAGAACAATAATCTTCCTAAAGATGATGTATTGATAAATAACACTGAGTTTCCCATCTTCTAAACTGGTTAATGTCAGTAAGGGCATCCAGCTGTAAAACTCGCTCCAATACTGCATGATGGTTAGTCATCAAGAAAACTGTCCAACCCATGCTAGCATAGAAACGGATGTTAAAAGATGATGTTTGCCAATGAATCAGTTTCATTTTGTTGGCATTGTAATTATACAAGAATTTTTGTTCTAGTATCCTCATCTTTGTTATTTTTAGCATAAAGATTTGGCTGAAGTTTTTTCGATATACTGTTACATCTAGTAATCTTGCGCATGCACGCACACTCTCTCTCTCTCTCGCTCTCTTTGGGGAGGTTTTATTGATTAATTTATCTTATGGCTCATGAAGCTTTTGCAGGTTATTTAAAGTCAGAAAATATTAGATCATAAGAATATTTTTTTTATTTTGAGATAATGGATTTAGTGAGACAAGTCTTACTAATTAATCCATAGCTGGGGGAAGAAAGTGAATTCATACTTTTCCCATGGGTATTTGCACATAATTGAATACAGCAAACCAGGCTGGAGTTGGAACGACCGATTTCTAATTTGGAATCATTATCCATTACACCAACCATACATCCAAGCTTACAACACCTGATATTCTCCAGGTCACCCATGCTTGATGTTGCTTAACTTTGCTGATCACATGACATAGTCTGGAAATTAAATTATTTTAAATATGAGAGATTGTCATTTACTAGTGGCTAGTGTGTAGCCCTGAACCCCTCATTTCAAATGTGGGTATTACAGGCTTGTATGCAGTGTTTAAGAGAAACTGCCCTCTTGGGAGTGGGTGTTTATATATATATCTCTCTGTCATGCAACTCATACATACATATAGACTGACATATGTTCAGTTGTTGGGATTGTTATTGACATTGAGTAAATCTCAGATTTCCACCCCTCACTAAGTCAGCCATGAAGTCAACCTTGCACTTGGCTTCACTGGAGGAAAACTGTATGCAATGTTTGCTTTGGAATGATCTGAGGTGATCTCCATACTACACGCAGGAGATTGGTGAAATAGCCTTCCAAGAGATCAGACAAAAAAAAAAAAAATGTTAAGTGAAATAAATATTTACAAGGCGTGTATAACATGTCAGTCAGTTAATTGACATACATGATACACACTTGGGTGATCAGGTCTCTTTTGAGACATAACTAACTAGGCAGAAGATTTTCTTGCAGTAGGGTTGCCAACCAAGGATATAGGATTGAATCTGTTTTGCTATTTAACTCATAGCTGGAGAAAGAAGAGATGGATTCATGTCTTTCCTAAGGGTATTTGTGTGGGTAGGTTAATGCACCTGGAATTTGAACTCTGCTCTCCGTTTTCATATTCCGAGCCAATATCCATTACATCAAAATACGCTTATAAAAACTTCCAAAACCTACGTTCCTGAAAATATTTGCTGTTGCCTTGAAACTTTGGATTTGTACCCCGTTACATTTAAGGATGTAACAAAATGCAAAATAGAGGTCAGCTGAAATATTCTAAATTTAAGAAAGACTCAACTTTATCAAAGAACCAAGACGACAGTCACAATCAAAACAAAAGAGAATGAAAACATTTTCACTTAACTAAGTTAACCAAAAAATGAAAAAATCTATCAATTTCAGGGGCTCAAGATATCCTTCAGAATATCTTGCGATGGTATTTTTTCTTGGGAGAGGGGAGATATCCATAGCAGGTGCTTCTCTCCACGCATATCTGAGAAAATGAAAATTCTTTTAAAGAGAACAATAGTAGATTCTTAGAAAATAAAATGAATTCCTCTGTATTGAGATAATATTTATATGTAGAGTAATTTCAGTAAAACATTTGTGGATACTTGCTTAGTTTGATGCAAAGTCAAATGAACGAGAGTAAAATTATAGTAGGGATATTGGCATGACGTAATATGGAGAGAATCAGTGGATTTTGCTTAGGATAGAATAATTACTCATTCTAGTGACCAATATGTAATCATCATAGCAACCACAAGTAGGGTACCTCAACCTTGCTAACCATTACACGTTGTCTCACAAATAACAATTATGGCTGAGCAGTGAGTTCAATCTTCACAGGTTGCCTTATAATTATGGACATGTTCTTAGAAAATCATCATAGCATCTATAAGTATTTAAAAAAAATTTGTTATGTTGAAATAGTGACCAAATATAGTAGAAAAATATTTGGTATTTTAAGAAACACTTAGAAACACTTCATTCATAATTTATTTTTCAAAAGAGAAAAAAGTCTTAGATCTACACCCGACTCGCCTAATTTTGATATTTGATTTGAAAAGCTAAATGTCTGTATATGACTATATAAGACCAGCATGATATATTTTAGAGTTTACTAATGTTTACCCAGATTCTGTAGACTACCAGTTCTTTATCTAACCGAGGATCCTATCAGTCCTTTCACTTGTATGTCATTTTTATAAGCAGATATATAAAAATATCCTTGTATCTGGCCTAGGATCCTACGAAATCTGTTATCCTACCATTTGCTATTTTTACCAATACCTATGGGGGTAGGGGATAGATTCCATTTTAAGTTTTAAATTCAGAGTTGTCCTCCTCCTAGGCTGTCTGCTAACCAAGGGTAAAGAATTGCTCCATTTTTGACTCGTAACTAGGTAGATGGATCCATGCATTTTCAAAGAATGTAAATGGAACACGAAGTGATTAAGCTGGAATTTGATCCTGATTTTCCTAAAAGGCTACACTGTACTGTCAATTGAGGAAGCCTAATAAAAACTACTGGGTGGAACTGCCAACTTAATTTTGATCTAGATCATTTGTGCTGTTTCCTCAGTCATATCCTTGAGGCAAGGCTGTGAATTTCCTTGTGTCTGCCTTATCTTGACGTTGTCTTACTACTGCCATGCCAAGAATTGGAGGGGGTGGGGAGAGTGTAAAAAAAAAAATAATGAAGAAACAACTTCAGGTATTTTCTGGAATTCTTTGCCTCACTTCTCAATGACTGAGTGATTCCAAAATGCACAACTTTAGCTTTCATTCTGAAATTTAGCTTCGGCTTTAATCATTACTTATAAACAAGTAGATGTGAGCACAAGAAGCTGCCTGGTGCAAGGCCAACCAAAACTGGGTGACTGAGAAAATTGGAGTTTATAGTGGAGTCTATAACTGTTAGAATACCTACAGTACATGGCAGCCATATTGAACTACTTTTAAAGGTACTGCACTACTAAATTTTGCTATCTGTAACTTTTTTTTTTTTTTTTTTTTGGCATACAAATGAGAAATTGATTGAAAATTTAGTTACGGTGGGCCATAAAATGTTGCCCAAGCTGGCAAAATAATAGTGATAAGTTTTGATTAACAAGTCATGAGTGGATTCCTAATATACATTTTTATTCTCTAGAAAACAATACTTGGGCAGGGTGGACAGATTTGGGCCACCTTTGAAAGACTAAGTGTTTCTAAATTGCCCTACTTGGAACATTTGGTCACCTTTTTAAAAGTAAAGGTCCTAATATTTAGCCCATAGATGGGGGAAGATTGATTCATACCTTTTCTCAATGATACTGACATTTACTTACAATAACTGAATGGCTAAAATATATAAGAAATGTATATAAGCCTGTCCGCACACATACAGGTATATTTATGGATCAAGAATTTATCTAATCAAGTTTTGCTACAAGGTGTGTTTGCTTAAATTTCTAATGTTTCTTTTTTTTTTTCCCCCAGTTTTTGAATAAAACATTATCCATAATTTTGATTCTGATGTACAAAGTGTTCAAAGTTCATTTTACCCTCTTTCATGTACTTTTGATAATTTCAGTCATTAGCAAGAACTGGGTATTGATAATGTGATAGACAAGATTTTCTTTGACAATTTTGATTTGGCTGTACAACTTACTGGAAAATTAAACAAACAGACTTTCTTGTGATGAATTCTTGCTGTTGAAATAAAATTATAAATTTATCAAATTTTAATACATGATCATATATATATATATATATATATATATATTTATTATGTGGGAAGAGTATTTGAGAGAGCATTTATAGATATACCAGAAAAGTCAACATTGCATGGTGACTGTCAATTTCACACTAGTTTTTCTGATCTTTTAAAGGAAAACAAAAAACAATGTATTTAATAATGCACATTGCTACTTAATGGGTTTGTGGTGATACCAACTGAGCAAAAGCGAGGGATCGGGTGTTCGTACTCTAACGCCCAGAATCAAATACAAGTGTGAATCCCAAAATGATCTGCTGCGATCCAAAAAGAAGATATAAAAAGCTGATACAGAAAGCATTGTCAGACAGACTCGAGAGAGACGAATGTAATTAGTATCTCCCTTGACCAAGTCAAGTGGCTTACTATGCTCGTCGCCTTCACCCCTCCTTTCTTTCTTCCTTGTCTCAAAACTACTCACTGACCTAAGGAGTGAATACATCAAAGACATTCCTTACTTACAACACTCCCACATTCCTAAGCATTAATTCTCTTTTCAGTATTTTATTGCCATGAACATTTTAACGTCGGTTGGACCTATACTTCAAGTATTAATTTAATTGTAAAAACCTTAATTGGAGTAGATAGATCTATCTATCACCCGGTTTACACTCCACCCATGTCTATTGAACAGGTTAAGAGGCTCATCTCTTGTTCCCTGTTTAGGATGTGGTTTCCAGCTTTCTTTTTCCAATCTTTTCACTATTGCGTAGCCCCTTGCACATCAGTGGCGTTACCGCCTTGCTCGGGGTGATACGATTAAAAAAAAAATATATATATATATATATATATATATAGTTATTTTTCAACTCAATTTGCTTTTCTTGATTTATAATCATTTTATGACTTTGGGCTATGTTCAACAAGGCCAAATTCCGTCAATCTTCAACAATACACAACTACCCTTCACCAGAATGGACTCCCACTATAGGTTAAATAAAAATCAAACCTGGCTGATTGAATAGCTTCCTTTTTCAGCTTACAACCACCTTATTTACAGTAGCAATATGTATTGAATTTTTTCTGAAGCAACATCTTCATCTTTCAGTCATGCTTATTTACCAAGTAATATAAATGTACAGACCAATTTGAATATGTGGCCAAGCTTGTGCCAATTTGACAAAGTTACAATAAATCTCAGGTGTATTATTTTTGAGGAGAGTAGCATAATTATTCAAAATGTCATCTGCCCTCACATTTTCTGAACTGGGATAGGGTATAGTTCCTATTGAAAGTTTCTAACATTTTAAATTTTGGATAGGAAACATTTCTCATAGGAAATCCTTCTTTACTATTTTTAAAATAATTCTGATTTTGGAATCAGTGATAGGCAGATTCAGTAAATTGCAGATAAAGCTAGTAAGGCTCAAGGCCAGTAAACGTTAACACAGATTATTTTAGTTTTTATTTTTGTGCTTCTTTTGGATAATTCAGTATCATTTCCTTTTCAAAATGAGACGAGGTTCAACCAAAATAAAAAATTCAAATTTATAAGGAAATTAACTAAAGAGAATCAAGTTTTTCTTTTTTTTTAATCTCACAAGGGATTGAAAATAAAACGTGAGACCCCCCCCCCCCCCCCACCAGATGCTAAAGTCACTAACTGGGCTAAGAGTAACAAGCTTAACGTGTGTGTGGTGCTGAAGTGAAATTTCTTTCACAGACACTGCAAGACCCAGAAAATCCACTCAAAAATTGGATCTTTTCACACAAACCAAACTCACCCCATTTATAGCAAATATCTATTGTCAATCCAGTATTTTACAAATTGTTTCTATTCCATTGTAACTGTCGCTTTAAAAATGAAATATCAAATACAGAAAGAACACAAGATAGATGATATGATCTTAGTCATGAAAAACTAAAGATATTTCTTTACAAAGTTTTCCTTAATCTGACCCAAGCCTTTGACAGTATCATATGCTTTTGGTCATTCACTCATCTATGAACTGGAAAGAGATTTTGACATAAATAAAAAAAACTATAAAGCTTCCTTTAATCTCCTACAAATTCTATTTGAGATGACATAGCATTTCTACTTGTGTTTCACTGTAAGGATAACTCATTTTATTTAATTCTTTAATTCTGCTTGAGACTGGCAACTGGGTCCCACCCATTCACAGTCAGGTTAGCCAAATGCAGACGACAATTCTACTCCTGCAGTTTCTTCTCTCGCACTTCCCGCCTGTGGAACTCGCTCCCATATTCTTTTCCTGACGGCTACAACCTCCAGAAATTTAAATGCAAAATCAATACTCATCTACTAACCACTAGACTCTAGCTCTCTCCCCACCCCCGTATAACCTTCTCTTTCTCTCCACCTATGTATCTGTCATCGCACCTGCTTTCTCAGCTTTCTATTGTTCCTTTCTAACTAGTTTGTACTCCTCACTCTTTTCTAATTAATCTTTTTACAGTTATGTAGCCCCCTGCACATCAGTGGCATTTTCGCCTTGCTCGGGGTGAAATGATTAAAAAAAATTTATGAAATTAGAAGTTATCCTAATTTTGGCTAATGTCCCTGCCAGTCTCCTGTAGATGTTTGTCATTCTGGGTAACCTTTAGAGATTTTGAAATTAACCTTTTGTTTAATCAAGATGACAATGGTCTGGTTGGCTAAAGTACTGGTTAATGAATTTGGTTGTGCAAGGAATTCAATCCTTGGAGTTTGTCTTGTAGTCAGCTTTAATCTTGGTGAAAAAAAGGGAAACTTATAACTGGACAAATATCCCTCAACACAGAATAAGGTGGGAAACAGGCTGATTGGCCAAGGTGACATGAGAAAAATAAATGGAGTGAGTTACTTTATTCTACAGTTTGAATTGTATCAAACTCGTAATTAAATAAATGAAGACTGTTGGGTTAAAAAAAAAAAAGTTAAGGTTTGTTTTCCATGGAACATTTAAAAAAAAAACTTTTGCTGCATTCTTTGCATTGTTCCTGAATTTTTAATAATCATTTTTGTAAATCTGTTGAAATGTTTCCCATTATCTGCAGGCTTAAATTCAGGGTTTCTAAAGGTGTGCTATGACTCAATAGATCCTAAATTTCCTTCTCTCAGGTAATTTTTTTTTTCTGAAAGACAAGTACTCAGAGCAACAACATTTAAAAATAGATTTACTAAAATATATTTGTTAGATTTTAATAGAGAATAAACTATTAGATTTCACATGCACCTAACCCTGAAACCTTTTGACTATTTTGAATTAAACTATATAAAGTGATTTAGTAGATTGAAGAACCCCCATCTCTCTAGCATCAAAGTTTATTTCCATAATTTTGACCAGTCAATTTGATATTTGAACTTAGTCTAATCTGTAAAAATATGGTAATAATAAAGTTAGTTCAATGGTTCAAACAACTTTTGGAATGAAGTTTATTTGCTTTTAAATTGTAGAATATTCTTGCTGGAAGCAATGACCATATAGATGTGGCAACCCTTAAAAATGGTTGATTTTTCTTTTTACTTAATGAAACTAAGTAACAAAAAACTGTCAAGTTTGTTTGAAAGTTTTCATCTACATGTCAGAAAATGAAACTTATATTATAAAATGTGGGTTTTATAAAAAAGAATGAAAAAAAAAATGTCCATATTTTGCTTATTTTTATTTTTCATCAAATAAAACTCAAAATATTTTTTCCTTTTCTCTCCCACTTTCACTCTGAAGAGTGGGAGGGAAAGTGTAAAAGAAAATGAAACCATATTTTTTTTTCTTTTTACAAAATGGTATATCACAAAACCTGTATAAGCATAGATTAAGACTAAAAGAAAAAAAAAATGCATTCTGTGAGAAAGAGTGGCAGATGTATTGCTTAATGTTATGGAATATTTAGAATGATGAGTTGCTTCTTTTCCCCTCCAGGTGGGAGAAAAGTTTAGAAAACAAATTGAAGATTTTATTGCATAAAATTCCTTCCTCCCACAAAAAAATTGTCATTAAGAATGAACAATATTCAAAATTCAAAGCCAATAACAGCTGGATTAGGATATTAAAAAAAAAAACAAAAATACGTTTTCACCATTCCCTCTGAAGAAAGGGGGCGGGGAAATTAAATCTGAAGTTTAACACGATTCTTATTAAGAACAAAACTTAATGCCACATTAGATAAGAGGTTTAATTTGATCCTGAATTATGAGTAAACCAAAAATAAAGATTTTGTTCATTTTATGATGTTGCATGGAGATTTCTTTTGAAAAAACTAAGCAAAAGAAAATCATTATTCCACATTTGATTTTTCAACAATTTCTTGAGATTAGAGAGAGATTTCTTGAGACTAGAGAGAGTACAATAGAAAAACAGGATTTACTTTTATATTAATGAAACCCTCTTACCAACTTTTCATTAACTCTCCAATCACTGCTCTAAAATTCTGGTTTTGTTATCTGATATAAGTGGGTGGGAAGCCAACTTGTTTAATTTAATGAATCTTTGTAAAGGTTTTTAAATTGATAAGGCTGCCCCCCCCCCCCCATCTTGGAGATGATTAATTATAGTTGCATGCAAATTAAGGAATATTTAAGGAAAAAAAAAAAAAATTTCGAAATGAGAATTCATCCATTTTATATTTCATTCTGTAGACAGGAGATATTTGTCTAGTAATGGTCATGCCTAGCCTAAGGTTTATAATACAGTAAGTCTGAAATTGTCAATTGCCAGAGAAAAGAACCTGAGCAAATTGTTATGACTGTATTCAGCTCATCTCAGATGTTGAAATTTTAAAAATAAGCTTCTGCCACAGATTTTATCAAAGCCTTCAAACTTAATTTTGTTTGAAATAAAACAACTGATATTAATACATATTTAAAACATCTTAGGTCTCTTTGAATCCTGTTTGTTTTTTCTTCAATACTTCACTCACTCTTTGTGTCTCAATTGCTTTGCCTTGCTTGAGATGAAATAGTTTGAATTTAAATATTTATTATTGTAAAGTGATTTTCTGAAAATTAAGATGCAGTATATTTAGTTTAAAAACTGTTTAAGTTCTGCTATTTTCAGTGGCTTTTAATAAAAATGTATTCATCAGTAAGCTGTGTCATTGACAGTTAAAGAGTCGGCATTCATTTTCTGTGACCCTGTGGTAGCAGTTCTTAGCTAGTAACATGGTTGTTATTTTCTGAATGCTATGCTACCATACATATGCAAATGGTAGGAGTTGTAATGTCACTTGAATTTCTTAGATGAAGTATTATCCATAATTATAGCTACACTGGTTTCTGTAGCCTAATGATTAAAGCTGCTGTCATAGTAAGCAATTTGCACTTAACACTAACACTTTATGATCTGATCAGGGAGTTACAACAATTGAGATTTACATTTCCCCCCCACCCACTTGAAAAAAAAAAATTAAAAAAGAAAGTTTTAATACCTTTGCCTATTATCTTTAAACTCATCAGAGGCTGAGCCAAGATTTTCTTTTCTTCTTAAAAGGGTTGCTTTGTATTTTAAGTTCTTAAAACATTTTTATTCTTTTTAAACTTTTACATACCTCATGACATTCATATTAAGAAAACAGCTAATATTTAGAATAGGAGGGTTTGGTTGATAATGAGTTAAAGATCAAACGTAAATCAGAATTCAACAGAATAAGGGATGAGATTAAAAAGTAATAGGAAACATTCATCAGTCTAAACTGTTTCACTTTTACGGAGACTTCATCAGAGATTAAGAGAAACAGACAAGTTCTGGTATTTTCAGTTTTGTTTGGTTTGATTTTCAGTGGTCAGTTATGTATCATGTGCATTATAGGTGTAGATAATTCTGGCTATGTGCATGTCAGTCAGTTAAGTGCCATACATGAAACACGCTTGGGCGATCATGTCTCGAAAGATTATCCCGGAGTAGGTTGCCATTGCTTTCTGTGGACGCTACCCGAGCTGCGGCGCTCTACAGGTACCTTTTCCGTATCTCTGGACGAGCCAATTCCAAGGACACGGTTCTTTATGAAGAGAACTCTTCCCAGGGTTCTCGGCGACGTCTCTGGGCTCGTTTGCGTTACCGCGGTATGTGCATGTAAGTTTGTAAAAATTCTAATTATATGAAACATACAAAATTACAAATGCACATTATCATCTGATGCCTGTATAGATAAATTAGAATTTTTAGAAACTTATACGCATATAAAATTATTTACTTATAATGACTAACAAAAATTGAAACAAAGCATTGAAAATACCAGAACTTGCTTCTTTCTCTCAACTTCTTAAGTTTTAATAAAAGTGAAACATGTCAGATGGATAAACACTTTCTATTTGTTTTTATATAGATATATGAGAGAGAATTATTTACTGCATGTTGACATTGAAAATGTTTACCAGAAACAAAGAGGAACAGTAAATAAAACAACTGTTTGATGCAGGCATGAAGAATTAAAATAACAATGATTAGTGTTTGTTTGTTTAATAACAAAATTTAAATAGTTATCACCTGTGAGAACATCATAAATAATATTAATAACCACAATAAAATGATAAACTTCATCATATGGAATATGTTCATATGACTTTGATAATTGTTATTATCAAAAAAAAGATCGGTGGGTGGGGAGTCTCTTCAAATGTGGCCGGGGGGGGGGGGAATACTTTTATGTTGCAATTATAAAAAAAAAAAAAATCTAACCACCCATAAAAGAAAGAAAAACAAAAAGTAGCTGGTCTGGTCAGTCCAGCCGTAGGCTTTGGGCACTTAAGAAAATAGATTCAACTTTTTTGAAGTTTTTTTTTTTTTTGTCTTTGTCCTAGAAAAATTAGTGATTTGCTTATCTGGAATCATTCAGGGATAACCCTCCACCCCCAACTTTGTTTGAAAGTTCAGATTACTCCTGAAATTTATGAAGGTTTACATTTGTTCATTTAAAATAAAAAATATCCCACATGTCAAAATACATTTATGTCTATTCTTTTCTGCGATGGCAAAATAATATTTCTTTTGTTTTTTCTTTAATAGTTCTCAATAACAATTCAAACTTGAGCACACTCACAAAAAAAAAAAAAATCGATTTTTTTTAAAGTCTGGAATTTTCTATGATGAAAATTTTTTATAGCTTTGATGAAATGACAATTAATATTCAAGGCTTTCTTTTGCTCAATTCAGTAGTTTTTTTTGTTTATTTACCTAAAATAATGGGGTATGTATTACTAAATGCTTCTCGCACATACAAAGAAAATATTTTATAATTTGCATGTTCAGAATTTTTTTCAAGAATTAAAAAAAAATACTTGCTGAGAAGATTCAAGGTTAAATAAAAATTGCCAAATTGACAGGATTTCCTTTTAAAAATAAAGATTTTCATGTGCCATGCATCTTCTCAAAACTCACATCAAATAGACAAACTAGTAGAATCCTAGTTTTTACTTATGCAACCAAAATAACCATCTTCAAAATTATTGAATTTTACGAACCTCACTACAATAGTCCAGACTTTTCATACCATCTGGCACATGATATTTCATTTTAAACATATCTACAAAAACAAAACAAGTCACATATCAAAATTAGGGGTTTAGAATTATAATAATGACAGACCATAACATTTTTTTTGTATATTGTTAAACAGTTGTTTATAACTCATTCTGATTGTAATGTTCTGTACCTGAGGTGAAGAGTTTACAGGTTAAATGTCATGTACTAATCTGATCATAGCAAAACAAAGTTAAAAATCAAGGTTTTGGGGTTTTTTGAATATATAAAACATACCTTACTGTGTCCCTGATCCAGTTTAAATTAGGTTATATCTGCCAGATTTCTAAACTTTGATTTTACTGTGAAGATATTTTTAATTCAAATAAAAACAAGTTTTCAAAATTAGTATTTTGTAAACCCTGTTTTACAAGAAAAAACAAAAAAAAAAAAAAAATCATGATCAAAAATTTTGATCCCCAAAATTGGTTGCTCCTTTTAAAAGGGTTGGCATGAAAAAGGTCAAATTGTGTTCCCATTTAACTGGTCGCAAGGAATAGCTGCTTAGTAAGACCAATGTTACATTTAACTGGAGCCTACTATAGTTGGTTTTAAACAAAAAAAAAAAAGATAAAAATCCTTAAAACCACTTTTATTCTTTTAATAGAGAGAGCAGTGTGGAAATTAGTATGAAAGTAATGCTTGATTGAAAAACAAATCTTATTTCAGGAATCTGGTATGCCAGTTTGTTTCTTTGTCTACCTGGGAGAATAATCATAATCTTGTAACTCAGGATTCATGTCACAGATATAGGAATGAGAATGTAGGCTTTTCTGTCAAAGAGGTCTAGGTGCTTTTTTTTTTTTTTAAAGCTAAAACCCATTTTTATAATAAAGCAAAACATTCTAATATTTGGATAGAGAATGATTTTTAGAATGATTTTTGTTTTAATAACAAAGTCAAAAAAAACAAAAACATTTCATCCCCTATTACAGCTTTCTTTTCTATTTTCATTGATGCAAGTATAAAAAAAAATTGAGTCATAATTTTTGCATAAAAATTAACCACTTAGTATGCTGGTTGAAATCCAAAATTGCTTATTGAAAAAGCAAAACTCCATTACCAATGTAGATACTTTTTCTTTTTAGATGTAAAGAACTTACTGTAAAGTTGATTTATTTTTTATTTTGTTTAAGCTTAACTTGACTATTAACTTTCTCTACAAACTGACATCAAATGTGATATGAAAAGAAAAATTTGAAATAAAATTTAACATTCTTTTTTTTTGACTTGGATATTTTAGCCTTGTTTCAAAATTTCCATTTAAAACAATGACCAGCTTTTGACTGGTATGTTTGTACATACAACTTTTATTCTGCCAATAAAATTTAAAGATCAAATTCCTGTGAATATTACATCATGACTACACTTATGAATAAAAAAAACAAAACAATATAATCTCTTCTAGTTCTAAATTTTCAACTAGAACTTTTTATATAAAAAGTTTGTCATACTACTTCTTTACTTCTTCGCTTTCATGTGATGTGTTTTGTTCTTTAAGACTTCATCAGAATGCATATTTACATGTGATGCTTCTGAAAGAAGGGAAGTGGAAAAAAAACTTTCCCACTTAGTCAAATTTCTTTAGATTTATTAAGATTAAATTTCATGGTCTGAAGTTTGCGTTCAAGCATGAAATAGACTGAGGTCAACACCATGTGGCAACAATGTCCACTTTATATAAGCTCTGATATTGAGCACTTTATCCATAAACATAGCATACTTTCAAACTATACCTTTATTATATATACTTTTTCATTTTGTAATATAATATAAAAAGATGTGTGTGTATATATATATATATACATACATATATACACACCAGTAAAACAGTTGTTTGTTAGACCAGCAGACAATAGATCAAAAGTACTCAATGCACAGTCAAAACAAATAAATTGAATATGCAGAGCTAACAATATGTCAAAGAACAGAACAGACACCACTTACTTGCTACCTAGGTTTTGACCACAGCTGGTCTCTTTAGGCAAGGAAAACATCTTTGCCTGAAGAGACTAGCATGGTCGAAACCTAGATAGCAAGTAAGCAGTGCATATTCCGTTGACACAAATATATATATATGAAGCGATCATAGGAACAAATATAGGTTTTGAAGGCTGTTTGTTCAGAAATACTGCCTGAAACATCTCAGGCTACAGTGCTAATAAGATTTTGGCAGGACAGAAGCAGTTATTTGTATACTGAAGTTAGATTTTATTTTGTCAGGGTTTAAAAATGATGCAAGTCTGATTTGTGACAGCCTGCACAGGGATTACTTTATTGCTGCAATCAGGATGATGGCGAACTATTGTACTTTCTTTCACCTGTTCAGGTAGGATATGTTACACAACCATTGAACTGCCAGGAGGGGGAAGAGACTACTTTGACTGGACATGCAGGCCAACTTAGAGCAACTTACGACAACCACGAAGATATTGGCTGTCTCTTCTTAAATTTATCACATCACTTGATCAAAATTTACATCATTTATTGGGGAGGGGAACTAAATATTTCACATTTAGTTTCTGAATTATTTGAAGGAGTAACTTTCTCGTTCTTTACCCTCTTTATATAGACAAGTTCTTTCATTTTATGCACCCTCTAGCCTACATTGAGAATCAGGTGTGTGTATATATATATATATATATAATTAAAAAAAAAAATCCCACCAGATGAATTATATATTTTAAGAAGGCCAGAGAATGTATCGGCTGAAAGGGGAGTGATAAAAACAAGAACGAATATATGAGTTTGCATAATATTGATTTTTCTCCTCCTACACACTGTTCAATTCAAATTCTACTGGTCCAGGAATTTGGTATTCGATTGCTGAAGCCCTACTACATGTTTAATGGTCTTTGATGTTGATTAATTCATATTTAGTAGAAGCTAACTTTTTTTTTTTAATTTTTCTTTCAATGAAGGAATATGATTTTCAATTCGTTGAGAGAGAGAGAGAGAAAGAGGCGTGAAAACCAAAAATGAAAAATAAAATGTTAAAATGAAGCTAAGTATAAATACAACATCCAATACATTATGTATCGTACCTTAAAAAGTAAGTTTTTTTTTTTTTTTTACCTTGCTTCATATTCAAAATATTAGTTTTAAGTCAAGGTGGGTGGGTGTTTGGGGGGGGGGGGTTAACGGGAGGAAAAATAAAATTAAAAAAAATTGGAGAATGGGGTTCAAGTGAGAAAGTTATAAAAAGGTATTGGATCATGAAGCTAGGTATAAAAAAAAAGAAAAAAAAAAAGGAAAAATATTAAAAATACCACAAATAAAAATAAATGCTCAGTAGAAAAAAAAAAAAATTAGTGAAAGGATTGTCAGTAGGCAGACAAAAGGAATTTTTTTTTTTTTTTTTCCCCAGAGACAAGATTGGAATATATATATATATGTGTGTGTGTATATATATGTTTTAACTGAAAGGGGGGGAAAAAATTCTGAAATCATCTTTTTTTTCCCCTCACATTAAATCTTTGTCTCTGAAGAATTTTTTTTTTCTTTTTTAAATGGCTAAGCCACCACCAAGTCTTGATTTATTGCTGTCATCAAGAAACCAACTATTTAGGATGTTTTTTTTTTGGGTGGGGGAGTTAATTGCTTTTTTTTTTTCCTTTTTCCTGCAGAAATTCTCAAAGACTTCTTTCCCACCCCCAAGAATAGATTTTTTTTTTTGTGGATACCGTTGGGTATGAAAGGTTTTACAAGTTTATGAATGTGCTAATTACAGTGGGCAGGCGGCTTCTCCCAGCCTTCAGCATAAGCAATAAATTGAAAAAGTGTTTGTTAAACCAGAAAGGGTTTGCTCAGTCACCCCACTAATAATCACTTCATTTTGTTAATGTATTTCATTTCGTTTCGTTTATTGTCCTGCCAGACAAAATGTATAGATGCCAATTCTTTCCTTCCTCCTTTCCGGTACGGTTAGTACTTTTATATAAAGGGGTGCCTGGCACAAAATACAGGAACTTCTCCGACTGGGAGCAGCACGGGGAGGGTGTTTGCGTCGCGGAATGGCGAAGAGTGGAAAGACACAAGTGGTTTGGAGTTACTTCCCTTGAGTTACTATTTCCACTTGGCACCAGCATAGAAAATTGAAGATAACTCTTCAAGGTTTTGATAGTTTTGTTTCTTTTTGTGTATGAATAGAAAAGATTTTAATTTTTTTTTTTCCCTAAAATAATGTGATTTTTTTTTTTAAATTCTTATTTCAAGGCCCTTTGTAGTTGCTCTTACTATAAAAAATGTAGGCATATTTGTCATATACAGCTATCCTATCCAAGAAAACTAATGTCAACAATTTTTTTTTCTTTTCTCATTTTTACTTTTTATATAAACAAACCTTAAATTCCTCCTCCTCATTATCCAGCTTTTCATATGAAGAAAAAAAAAATGTTGGTGAGGTGGGGGAATTCTGCTGGGGGTATTTTCTATACTTGATTCTTTTTATTATTTAATTTTTTTAGCTCTGTTCTCCAAAATTGTGGTTCTCTTATCTTCCCAAATTTACAGATGTCGGCTTGTTTTCTTACTGTGATCCATCACGTCTAGGTGATTGTGTGGAGGTCCCCAGCACGTATCGTTCATTTGTCTGTGTATAGTAGTGTAAATGTGTTAGAATAAGCCTGTTCTTACAAGTCAGGGGTGACCCATCACATCAGCTTATATTATCTAGCTTTATTGGAGTCTCCTCTGTGATGTAATTCTGCATGCCTGGTGTGCCAACACAGCCAACCTAGAGGTCTATCTCTTCATCTTCTGCGTTACGTCGAACTTTAAGACATAAGCAACAGGAAACCACAATGCCAACAGCCTGCAAAGGCAAAAGGAAATAATATTGAGATTCTCAATCAGCTTTGGCCAAAGAATAATAATACAGACATACCTTGCTTTAATTCATTCCAAATTTTTAAATTCTCATAAAAAGAATTCATGCTAAACAATAAAAATGATTTTGTGGTGTGAAGATGGAAACAAGTCAAACATCGACAAAAACAAAACAAGTTTGAGTAGGTGCATCCTTTCAGTTAATAAAATAATCCTTTAAAAGTAAATATTTAACATTTTCCAACTAACAAGTTGTGTTTTTACTGACAAAAAAAAAAAAAAAAAAAAAACACTTTATGATCCCTTTGAAGAGTATGTAAGGAGGAGAGAAAAATGGCAACATATGTGTGGCTTAAAAGAGATTCCCTTACCTTTCTTCCCACATACATGCAAAGAAATTACTTTTCCTTTTAAACAATTAAAAAGGAGGAAATTTCTTATTCACTCGAACATGCTGAGAAAAATTTACTTGTACACTTATGACTTTCTTTGTGAATTTGAATTGATTAACAACAATTTTCAGTTTAAATTTCTGGGATGACAGCTTGTTTTTATCTCCTTCATTGTCATTATCACAACATTTCAGCTGTTGTACCTTCTGATGATCATCAGATAATCAAGTCAGACAATTTTGAAAACTAAACCCCTTATTTGATTTACACAGGGAGATTGGATTAGAATGGGAATACCCTTAGGAAAGGCATGAATCCAACCCTTTTCCTCCCCAGCTATGAATTAAAAATTCATTTTTCGAAATAGAATTGCTACTGTTTAAAAAAACAAATCTTAATATTCACACACAGAAGCAATGAACCTGAACTATTCTTAAAATTCCAAATATTTTTCGGCTTTGAATAACACAAAGGATTGATATATATATATATATATATAAAAAAAAAATCAATCAAAACAGATTTTTCTTGTGTTGACTGCGTCTAGGGTTATATCTAAGCTACTTATTTAATAATGCTCATTAGAACAGTACTAAATAAGAACTAAACAGTACTAAATAAGAAAGTGAGATATCGTAAATTTTGTTGATTATCTGAGAAAGGGTTACTGCAGTAAAGATATTTCATAAAGTAGAAATTTTGGGTGAATGAAAATAATTACCAACTCAAATATTTCTTTGAAAGACATAAATGTTTGGAATATATACTAGTACTACTAGTTAAAAACAAAAAGAAATGCCACCTATCAGTAATCTAATACTAACTTATACTACCGGCCAAAATTTTTAGACCACTCCAGTTTAAAAAAAAAAGAATGTATTTCATACTATTTTTAGTATTTATTGCAAATGGATAATTTTAAATGAAAATAGAAATGGGTCTTTTGTTAATACTGCACAATAACATGTACATCAAATGAACTGTTCTGGTGTTCCAGTTTTTGTGCTTTCTTTCCCATGCTAGTCTCTTCTTATTGGCTGGATGAAGCAAAAGTTTCCTTGTAAAATTTTGCAAAGTAATAATAGCAAAAGAACCATTCTATTTTATTGAGAATTATCCATTTGGCAATAAATACTTAAAATAGTATGAAATACATCATTTTTTTTTTTTTTTAAACTGGGGTGGCCTAAAAATTATGGCCAGTAGTGTGTGTGTGTGTGTGTGTGTGTGTGTGTGTATATATATATATATATATATAAAATGTACAGGATGCGGTGGGTAAATTGTCGTTATTTGCCTTGTAAAATTTTGCAAAACAATAACAACAACCATTTTATTTTCATTTAGAATTATCTGCTTGGCAATAAATACTAAAAATAGTATGAAATACATCATTTAAAAAAAACTGGGGTGACCTAATAATTATGGCTGGTAGTGTACATATTTAGCTATTGTAATCTTCCTCAAAGTCAAGGGAAATTCTTAGCTGCAGGCAGAAATATGGCAGAATAAAGGTGAAAATAACAAAATGGAAAAATAAAATCCCTATATAATACATTTCACCTTTCAAAAGACTTCTGAGTAAAAACTTTTTGTCTTTATTGATGGATTCATATATAGATAGCAGAAATGAAAATATAAAAACGGTCACATAATTAAACAGAGAGAAGCAAAATCAACTGCAGCTTTAATTAAAAGAATTTATTAAGGTGAAAATGTATTGAAAGTGCACTAATTTCTGTAATTTTATGTTAAGTTTTATGCAGCAGTCCACCTTTCATAACAAAATGAATCCTATTATAGTGTGGGTTATTTTAAAACCACCGCAACAATAAATGGAAATGGTCATAAAACCTTTTTCTTTTTTTCCACAATGTTTAATTATAGTCGACATTTGTTATATTCTTCGTTCCTTATCCTAAATATGCAAAATTCCATTATATAGTCTGAAGAAGTCCTTGTTAGATAGGACTTTTCTTTTTTCCAGAGATGAATATCTTGGAATGTTTCATAAAATATTTTTAGAGCAAACTTAAAAAATATATCAAAGTGTATCATTCATTTCCCAGATATTTGCATAATTTTTAGTTTTCCATTAGAAATTTTGGGAAAAGCCAAAAGAGGTGCAGAATGAACTAATAAAAAAAAAAATAAATACAAAGAGTTTTAAATCTACTTTACAGTACTTGAATCCTTTTAAAATACAAAGTTCAATAAATTTATAAAGCATTCAATGCTGAGCATCACAGATGTTTACTTTTAAATTTTAATTTGTTTTTTTTTAAATTATGTAAGATATTTTAACCAATTAATTTTAGGGAGCTGAATCCCAAAGCAGTATTCTTTTTTTTTTTTCTACTCTAAAATGCTATGTCTGACATACTATAAATTGCAATGTACAAATCAGATTCAAGATTTTTAGCTCAAGATTCTGAGTTGTAGGCCTACCATACAACTCCATGTGTCATTAAACTATCATGAAATTGCGCAGATGACATGCATCCCATATCCAGTTGCCAGAATGACTGCCCGAGTTAAATGGTGCTTCAGTCAGTGCTTACACTTCGTGTATCAGTTGTTGGATGCAATGTGTGCTGTAGGGTTAATAGACATGTGTTACTATTTTTTTTTATTTTAACTTCTGTGTTAATATGCCAAATATATTGACCAAACGCAAGTTTTAGTAGAATATAACCTGTTGGATGTTTTGTAAGTCATGTGCCATTTGTTCACATCTTGGTGGGGTTAAAGATTTGTATCTTATATCCACTAGTCACCTAGTTTTGGAACAAAATTCTTTTTGAAAACTCGACTTGTATAGCACAATTTATGGTAACCTAATTTTTTTTATTACAAACATCTGATGCAGAAGATATTAAGTGATTATATCCAAGGACTTTTAGATTGTATTGTTTTAAATGAAGAATGAAAGCACAATCATACTTGGCACTTATGCTAGAGAAGTAAAAAAAAAAAAAACAGCTCAAGCCCCATGGAGCCAACACAGGTAGTATTTTCCCTGGAAAGAGGTTGGGTCATTATGAAACACCAATGAGTCAGCAAAGAGAAAGTACTGAGGCTTGAGCAATTTTTGTATGTTATTTAGTAAATTCTGAGTGTGTGGAAAATACTTGTTTGTCTTGTTGAAAGCATAGCTCTCCTCTTAAGATGGGAGAATGTGCCCTATCCCAGGGGATCCCAACCCTGTGGCAGCACCTTCCTCATTACACAAGAAAAAAGTGGCGGTTGGTGTAATATTGACACCGGTAAGAAATAGCCCAATCCCTGCTATCACCATGACATTTATGCATATAGGCAGCCCCCATTAAAAACAAAAAAACCTTGAATCACATCCTGCTTTTTTTTTTCAGAGGCCAAGTAAATACTATCACTATAAATTATAATATAAAAAAAAAAAGAAACATGTTTTGGCAGTTAGGAAGTCAGTAATGTTTTTTGTTTCTTGGCAGGATGAATTAAGTATTAATTTGAACATTAACCATATTTCTTATAGTTATTTTATTAAAATATATATAAAAAAAAAAATTGTAGAGCAAAATGTAAAGCCAGCCAGTAAAAACAGACTTGTTTTTTTTAAACTGTATCGTAAAAGATTAGTTAGCATGTAACAGAATATATTATTAAAATAAATGTTATTTTTAATGGATATACACGTTGAAGTTGTTTCCCCTTCATAAACAGCGACCTTAATAACCGACCTCAATTGAGAAGTACTAAAACTTTTATGACAGTGGTTATTAATTTCCCCGTTTAACATAAGAGGAAACGGAAACATGCAGACGAACTAAACATAACGTTGATAGTAGCAAAAAATAATATCGGATAAAAATAATATCGGATAAAAAAGCCTTTGACAAATTTACAGTAATTTATGTCAATAAGTGGAATCGGAATTTGTTCTAAAAAAATGCAGAGTTGTTACTTTGTCAGACATGACCATTACATAATCATTAGACTATTCTAAACTGTTTAATACTGAATTTAAACTTCTGATTAATGTTATTGTTTTTCCCACAGTGGCTGCTCTACAGTGGTCATATGCCGAAGAACAATTTATTTGACAACAAATAGGAAAAAAATGTTTTGACTTCAGAGTAAAATAAAATACACAAATTTAGATCTTGAAAAATAAAATATCGTCACAAATCTGCAAAAGTCTTAGGCAGGTTAAAGGCATGATATATATATATATATATATATATATATCATAGAAATAGAGGATCTGCATGTGGGTGGGTATTGTAAAGTAGATAACTAAGTAATCCTCTTTATTATACAGGTAATCATAACTCCACATCTCCCAGAGTTTGTTTTTTGTTTTTAGTTGATAATTATTGAATAGGTATTGCCACATCATGTGTACTTAAGAAAAATAGAGCAGTTTCCTATTGGTTTCTTTATAAAGATGTACTTCTTGATTGGTCACCAAAATCAAGGCTATAGATCTCCATCTACCCTACTATTTAAATCTGTAGCTGGAAACTGAGTTTGGATTCCTGTTTTTTTCTCCAAGTCATTCATCTGAAGCGAATACATTAAATTACCTCAGCTGGAATCTGAACTGTCTGCCAATTCTATTTTCCATTCTGATGAAAAAATAAAAATTATACATAAATCTGATATATTTTGTACTTACCAGTAATATTGGTATGGAACCAGCTACCAGCCCAAGAATTATTGCTCTTTCAAGCAGATGCTCCCGTATTTTGTCCAGGCAACCCTGTAAACAAAAGATTATGGATTTAAAAATGATCAGAAAAAGAAAACAAAAGTTGACAGTCATGCATGTTTCTCTTACATCAAAACCAGTAGGTTTTATGCCTGACTATAATATGAAAATATCTAACAGAGTATTTGGCTGACATGAGGGTCAGCACATTTTGATAATGTTCATGATCTGTATGGGAGTTTTGAGAAAATAAAACATGCACTGAATTTACTATCACCTGACAATGAACCTAGTGAATACAAGGAGAGTGGCAGAAGGACTGAAGAAAAAAAAAAAAAAAAAAATGAAAATCTTATTCTTTGTTGACACAAATCTTATTGAGTCTATGAAAAACTCATCTTTAGGAAACAAGAAACAAATTCAGTGAATATGAATTCAAAGCCAGGAATGTGTCCAGATACAGAAATGGAAAAATGGGAATGAAAAATAAGTGTGTTCTAAGGGCTATGGTGGATTAGCAAAAAAAAACTTCTCAGTAAGACTTAAAAGGTCAAGGTAGAAACTTTCTTCCTTATACTGGACACTAATCTTTAAACTGAGAAAACATGCAGAGGGTTATTCACAGATTGGAAATCTATTTTCTTTCTTCAGTGAATTGAAAACCGTTGCTTCTGATGCACTAAAGGAAAAGTGGGAACATCTGGTTAACATGTATCACAAAAAGCTAAATTGGTTAACATGTATCACAAAAAGCTAAATTGGTTAACATGTATCACAAAAAGCTAAATTATGATGACCTTTTAAATGAATGTGAGCTTCTTAAGCATTCCATGGATCTGGATAAAATTGTGAGACTCTTCCTGCACTGTACAGAAAAATAATTTTAGACAGTTTAAAATCTGTATTCCTGAATAACAAAAAATGTACTGTGTTCATGGGCATAATGGTGACCAATTGTGCAGGAGAACATTTTTGTTTAAAGACTAAAACTTACACAAAAAAAAAATTCTGCTTTGTAGCACAATGGGGAAGCATTGTTTGAACTGACTTTCATTCATGTGCATAGAAAATGACATCTTCCTGAAGGCCATTGACTTCAAGCCAATAATAAAGGAATTTCCTGAAAAGAAATGTTCTTAACCCTCTAGGGCCGTTCGTATCATATTTGACACAGTATGAAGACAAGCCTTGAAAGAAATATTTTCCTGAAAAATTTTTTAAGAGAAATATTTTATAAATTTCAAATGAAAGCAGTACTGACTGCTCAGTCAATGAATACCAAATGTTTCCTTATAGGGAAATACTGTATCAACCTAGAGGGTTAATGTTTGTTATAAATTCATAGCAATTTCATATTGTGCCATGTAATCTGTGTGGCTTACTGATTATTACTGTGTTTTTCAAGCTTTGTGTATTGTTCAAATGTTTATTATGTTGATTAGTTGCTGCTGTACAGCAGGTTTTTAATATTTTAACACCAGTTTTGTTGAAGTGTCAATAAAATAAATATATGTTTAATATTATCAACTATTTAATTTTTATTCCTGTGAGTGATTGTCGTAGAGGCTCCAGCACACTGGTTTGCCCAGGGAATCATAATACTTTAAAGATGGTCCTGACTTGCATTGTACACAAAAAAAAAAGCAATAGCAAAAAAGATAGAAATTTCTTTTTATACCTCAGTATTTAAGTCCGGATTTCGCAAATCCTCCCTCCCCAGGGGTGGACCGATAGCAGGTGGGGCTCTCATACGTGTTATACCTGTGCAGCGTTTTTCATTGGCATTTTTCTTGCAGCAACTGCTGGGCACATAAGGGGTTTCTGCAACAAAAAAAGGACAAACAAGGGGAACATTTATTTATATATATATATATATATATATATATATATGGCAGCAAAGTGTGTGTGTGTATATATATATATTTTCTCAAGTGATTTGGCAAATGCAGTTCAGTGTCTAGAGAAGGAACTAAGAATTCAAAGCGAATCTTTTAGTTAATCTGTGCAGCCTTGAAAAAAGCTAAGTTGCTTATGTGAGAAATGTTTTCTGATTATGGCAAACTGTTCTTCAGTAAATCTGAGTGGCGTTTCTCCAATTAACATTTTATGCTATCTGGTGTCTTTAGGCATGACAGAGAGAAATTGAGAAAAATGACATCAAATTAGATTCCAGTTTAAGAAAAAAAGATTAGCAAGCTTGACTCACTAGAACCTATTACAACTGAATAGTGACTTTGATCCCCACTGGGTGCCCCATACTTTCAGCTTTGTGTCACATCTAAGTGGCGCTTAGAAAATCAAGGATAATAAAATTGGTACATTGTTTAAGTTGGGGAGATCAGCCAATTACACTAGCAGGGTCTTGACCGTTTTGATTTCGTTAGGCAATTTGTATTGACTGATTGCGTAACACTTTCATAAGTTCATAACTGGAAGTTCAAAATAAGGGAGTGGTTTGTAATTGAAAATCATTTCATTTGGATTTGTATGAGCCTAAAAAATATTTTCTAACGTGCCTACATCCGACAAAAGTTACCAAATGATAGGTCCAGATGTAATGTAGATGCATTAGAAAATACTTTTTAGGCTCGTACAAACCTGGATGAATGGATTTTCAATAACAAACCACTCCCTTATTTTGAACTTATTAAAGCGTTAACCATTAAACCTTCAGTTAAAACAAATTGCCTGACAAAAACCAAAAAGTGTCAAAACCATGGTAGCATAACCGGCTAATTTTCCCTACCTAAATATCTAAATGTTGAATCTTCATCTTTCTTTAAACCTGTGTTAAGAACTTTCTAATACAACTGGTTTAATTTAATTAAATCTGAATTATAACTGTTCCATATTATTATGGTGCCCTATCTATAAGAATGGTCTCTTCCTCCTTCAATAAATACTAATCTGAGTGACTTTCAAAGAGGCAACTATGAGACAGTCAAGAGACATAGGATAACTATACAGTTCAGATGTACAATTGCTGATTACTGACACTTATTGTATATATGTTGTTATTCTAATACACTGGACATGTCTTACTTCTGTGCCCTAACAGGCCACAACTTAGCAATGAAAATTTTGCTACAACAAATATATAATGTCAAGCTCAATGAAACCATTATTTTCATAATCACACTCTTATAATAGTTTATATTTATATTTGAAATGTATTTCTTAAACAAACCCCCACTATAAAAAGAAACAACACGCAGTGTAACCAATAATTCTTGCCTATAAAACTGTCAACATTTAGTGCTTCATAATAAAGATGACAAAGTTTTTGAGCTAAAACAGAATATAGACACGAGCATTAGGCAGTTTATACCCAATTTTGATGCCAATTAAAAAAAACAATTGGAGAAATACAATAGAAATATAAAACACTATTGATTGAATACAATTTGTTTAAATGAATTCTTGCTGCCTTAGAATGTCTGCTCTTAGAAAAAAATCTACAGCCGCTCAGGTCTCATCTCAATTGGCGTGTGCACACACACGACCTGAAGTTTGCACTCAAGAACTCAACAGTGTTTCTACCTGGTGTTGACCTCAGTGTCCACTTATATATATATATATATATATATATATATATATATATAAATAAATATATATATGCTCTCACACTGATTGAGCACTCTGGAAGAATGGTAGACTGAAAAAACAGTAGCTACTCTAGCATCTACGCGCAGTTCATTCAGTAATGAATTAGAACAATCTCACTACTGGCGTATGAATACATGATATATCACATGCTAAAAGTTTGCCTCCTTCTACCGAGCGGCCATAGCTCAGAGGTAAAATCACTGACTGACGCCAATTCGGTCGGGTTTCAATCCTGGGTAAAAAGCAATCAAATGTCTAAGCATACTGATGACCTGTGATAAAGCGAAACAGTTTTGTCTGCAGATGACACACACACACATATATATATATATATATATATATATATTATATATAAAAAGCAATCTGTGAGTGTGTATGACTGTTCCCTATGCACGCCTACATTTCTTAAGCTATGCCATTCAAACTTTCTAGGGACACATATCTACAGGGAAGCCAGGTCAACACATACTTTTTAAGTTTAAGTTCAGCAATTTTTCCCCTTTCACACTTTTTGTCCAATGGAGCCGATTGTTTACATTTGCTCTGTAAGATCTAAGATGGTTGGGAAATTATGTCACAGAAATCAAATCACATGTGTCAAACGCAACTAAAATATTTTTATTAAGTTTTTTTCCAAACAAAAACAAAATGTAAAAATAAAAGTGCCAATGGTTAATTTAATTATTTAATTTTTTTTTGTCAGATTTAATATTTCATACTTCAGAAAATAAAATTAAAAAATAAAGCTTTTTTTCGCTAAATATTTCATGCAGGAAAAAAAGCTGTCTTTAATTCGTGTGGTATTAATGTAACTTTTTCCTCTAAAATTAAATGTCTATATTTTTAAATATTCTTTGAAAATTTCAGAACTGAGAGTAATAGTTTTTATATTTCTAATTTCAGTAAAACAAAATTATTTTTATTTTTATGTTAAATTCATTTAGTCAACAAAAAAATATAAATATTTTCTCCTGTAATTTTGAAACAAAAACAAACGCAATGTTGTTTACAATGTCACACAAAACATCAAATCACTTTTACGCAAAACAAAATAAAAACTTTTTTAATGGAATTTTTGAACAATTTTTAAACAACAATTTTTTAAATAATTATTTTTTTTATATAACCAAGTTTTAAAGGAATTTATCCATTTAATATTATAAACATTATTGCATCACAAGATTTGATGTTTGTGTGAATATTGTAAACATTGCTTTCCAAGTAATTTAGCAGCCATCTTCGATTAAAGTAACAGGCACTCACACTGGGTGTGGTCAGTTTTTGTAGATTTTTTCATATGCCTCCTAAAAAAAAGGGGCTTGGTTACGGTGTCTGACTGCTAAAGCTGTGGCAGCCAGGGCAACAAGGGAAATTGCTGCACCCAGCACCTATGTTGAGATGGCGACTACAAGTGCTCAGAAATTGCGACATGCTGCATTAATGAGAGCCTACTAAAATATTCTGAATTGCATGGGCAACACCAGGCTATGATGCTAGTATATATATATATATATATATATATAATGCATATGAAACAGCAGAAAAACAAAATCCCTGAAGAGTAAAGACATCACAATAATTTCACAAAACTTTGAAGTTGGCATGACTGAAACAACACTGTTCAGTTAAGTAAAAAAAAAAAAAAAAAAATAAACAAACTTTCCAGAGATAAAATGGTTTGGATTAAAGATAAAATGAAACCAAATTTATTTTGTTGTCTGAAGAGATGGGTAACAAAACTTACCCATCAAAATAAATTTTAGTTTATAACTGCTTTAGATGATTTGTTTAGTTTTCCTTTATGTATATCATATTGCTCTGGATAATATCCTTTGAGCTCACTATATAGCTTTATCTCTTTAAGGTCTTGTATTAAATAGATCTTTTTTTGGATTATCCTCTCTATTTATGGATTTGACATCATTATATATATATATATATATATATATATATATATATATAATGAAACAAATCAATAATATTTAGAATTACGTTTTTTGCTTTCGAGTCTTGGATTGGGTGATATTTAAAGAATTTTGCTCCCCCCCACCCCCAATAATTTCTACTGCATTTGTACTCTTAGTATTGCTTGCGAACTGGTAATATTTCCAGTTGCACGACATACTAATACAAACATTAATACGCTGCTGTAGCACGTGCAGTTAAAAAGGAGGACAAGTCACATGGCAATAACAAATAGGCCTTTAATATAAAAAACAAGTATAATGCATTCAGACTATTTAAGTACGTCCCAAAACAAGATGAATGTTTATGTTGTCTAAATAGATGATAATGTTTTAGCAAGTATAGCAAAGAAATTACATACCGTTAAGCCAGCAAATGCTCCTCAAGACTATATCCGACCAAGGCAAGGAAGGGACTTGATCCTCAGATAAAAAAAAGAGTTCCTCAAAAGGGAAGACAACTATCATCTCCCTACAGTACAATTTGTTTTGGAACATCTGTAAACATACAACACAACCCACACTTTCTATCATCCAGTCAAGGATTTCACCATATTTCAATGCCATCGTCATGTTGGCGAAGGGCCTGTTGCATATCTATAATGTAATGAAGATGAAAGACAAATGCCACATATTGAGAAATAACACCAACCATTATATGTAGCTGTTTTATTTAGGGCTTTGTCTGTTCATCTGGGTGGGTAGACAAGGGCTTTGTCTGTTCATCTGGGTGGGTAGACAAGGGCTTTGTCTGTTCATCTGGGTGGGTAGACAAGGGCTTTGTCTGTTCATCTGGGTGGGTAGACAAGGGCTTTGTCTGTTCATCTGGGTGGGTAGACAAGGGCTTTGTCTGTTCATCTGGGTGGGTAGACAAGGGCTTTGTCTGTTCATCTGGGTGGGTAGACAAGGGCTTTGTCTGTTCATCTGGGTGGGTAGACAAGGGCTTTGTCTGTTCATCTGGGTGGGTAGACAAGGGCTTTGTCTGTTCATCTGGGTGGGTAGACAAGGGCTTTGTCTGTTCATCTGGGTGGGTAGACAAGGGCTTTGTCTGTTCATCTGGGTGGGTAGACAAGGGCTTTGTCTGTTCATCTGGGTGGGTAGACAAGGGCTTTGTCTGTTCATCTGGGTGGGTAGACAAGGGCTTTGTCTGTTCATCTGGGTGGGTAGACAAGGGCTTTGTCTGTTCATCTGGGTGGGTAGACAAGGGCTTTGTCTGTTCATCTGGGTGGGTAGACAAGGGCTTTGTCTGTTCATCTGGGTGGGTAGACAAGGGCTTTGTCTGTTCATCTGGGTGGGTAGACAAGGGCTTTGTCTGTTCATCTGGGTGGGTAGACAAGGGCTTTGTCTGTTCATCTGGGTGGGTAGACAAGGGCTTTGTCTGTTCATCTGGGTGGGTAGACAAGGGCTTTGTCTGTTCATCTGGGTGGGTAGACAAGGGCTTTGTCTGTTCATCTGGGTGGGTAGACAAGGGCTTTGTCTGTTCATCTGGGTGGGTAGACAAGGGCTTTGTCTGTTCATCTGGGTGGGTAGACAAGTTGTCGAAAGTGTCACCTATATTGATCTCACAGATCAGCTCTCTCTCTCTCCAACCAACTTTTTGCCAATCTACACATCTCGAAATGTGGCTGGCAGTATGACTGGGCAGACCAGTACCTACTACTTAATCCCTGGCATGACTAGCAATATAGATCTGAAAATAGACACACCCAATATCCGGTTTTGTTGATATTTGGTGAACGAACGACCCCATGCACTCCTCCATTCTCTTTTGGTCAAAGTGAATATCACTTAAAAATCTTTTTAAAGAACCTTTTAGTAGCCATGAAACAGAAACATATCTTGCTTTTCTATATCGGTGTGTCCATAGTATTACTCACACACTATATCTACCCAGATATCTACTTTTGTGTTTTTGAGTTAATTTATATGATTGGCAGTTTCATCACAATTAACAGGAATTTTGAGTACCACAATGATTACTGGGGATTAATCCACCATATTTATCAAGGCATTGTTGTAAGCCCTAACAAAATAAAATTATTTATTTTGTAAGAAGTAGACTGGCAATTCTGAAACAACCAAAATATGAAAAGATTTATTTCTTACGGTCTGGATTGCGGCGATACCATTCACTTCGTAGTTTATACACGCTCCACGAGAAGGAACTGTTTTCTCCACCTTGGATACCACAGCATTGCAACTGCAAGAACAGAAAAAAAAATACTTGTCTATATTTCTGAGATAAGGTATTGTAATGATTTACACGATGTTCTTTGAACTGTTGTCCTCAAGCTTTGTTGCCATATTCACAATATACACTTTGACCTTTTTCAGGTGATTGGATCCAACTAATGATTTTATTCACTGGGCCAGGTTTTTTTTTTTTTTTTTTTTTTTTGACTTGACATGAGAATTCTTGCCATGGATAAAGTACAAAAATATGAAAAATAAAAGGTTTCCTTTTTTATATATGGTTACCCACTCATCTTTGAGTATACCCGTCTGCTAGAGCAATTCATAAATCCCTGTTGCAAACATTTGTCCTATTAAGATTAACTGGTTTATACTACAACTATGCTGAGCGGACCTTAGTCACAGCTTCTGAGGGAGAGCATATTTCCCGGCGTGATCAACAGTCTGAACAAAGCTAGTATTCTGAAACCCTTGCTCACGATGACTTGTGATTTCATGCTGACACAACCATTAACAATTGCATCTATCCATTTTAATTCACTTTGACAAATTGGCCACTGTGAGATTCAAACCTGTCTCATGTTTGGAAATGAAACCCAACCATATGACATGACAAGCATATAGTCCACTAAACTACTAAAATTTAATGCATTTAAAGCCAAATAGATAAAGAAAGTGGTCAATATTAAAACAGAGCAAAAGTAGTTAATGAAAGAAGATAAAAAATATTTCACAGATACATTGCTCATATTTCTAATGTATTTGTTTAAAATGTTATTTGAGTAGATGATCTGTTTTTCTTAAGCAGTATATTTATTTACATTTATTTTCCTGACAAAATCTCTTGAATATTCAGGTAGGTAGATGTAAATAAATAAATATACTGTTTAATAATTAAAACAGAGCATCTATTCAAATATGAGTATCCAATTAGAGAAAAAAAAGACATTTAAACAAATAAATCCATTTCTTTATATATATATATATATATATATATCTCCTACAATCAACTGCAATTATCTGACAATTCTTTGAATGAAACAATCTTCAACAAAGCCAAAAAATGATTATGAAACAGCACTAAAATATCGTAGATTTTTGGCAACACTCACAAACTCACCACACAGTACAAAAAAAAAAAAAAAGCCAACAGGGAAATAAACATTATATACTTTAATCTACCATATAAAAAGACCCAAATATATGAAAAATATCCATTAAGCTCATACACAAACATTCCACCAGTCCCCATCATCAAGCACTCCCAACAAGATATTCAACAGGAACAGTAAAACCAGCTACATTTGCACTAAGAACATGAGACAATAAAAAAAGCACAACAGAAAAATAACCAAGAAACCACTAGTAAAAATCAAACCTACTTGTAACTGGAGTAAAGAATGGATGTTCCTTAAGTGGCAATTGCTTGCAGAACAATGTAATATACCAAGCCACTGTAAAATCATCAGATAACAAAAAAGATGTACATAAGAGTAACTGAAGGACTCTGGAAACAAACTATACACTTAAAATATTGATGCATATAGTAAATACGCAAACAGCAGAATTCTTTCTAAACATATGGGGAAATTAAAAACAAATTATAGCAAACTCATGGAAACAGCAAACTACAACAATAAATATAAAAACTAAATTTTATTTGAAGGGGAAAATAGCTATAATCACCTTTCCAGACCAACACAAATTAATAAAACAATCAGAACTCATCTCAAAATACAGGCATAAAAACAAGTTTTTACCGTTACTTGAAAATCTAAAACTAAAAATAAATACATGATAAAATATCATGAAAAATACAAATATATACACTGTATAAAACAATATAACATACTTTAGACAAGGCAAATTTTAAACTAAACAAGGTTACCAACCCCACAAAAAAAAATAAATAAATAAATAATTAAACAAAACCTCTTAACTAACATAATTAAATGTAATAATAATCAACAACAAATAAGTAATCAATAATAAACAAGGAGTAATAAGTTAGCAAAAAAATATAGATACAAATAATCACATTTGGATCTACAATTATTTCTACTCAACAGCCTCTAGAATATTTTGAAACAGCTGTTAATGCTCAGCCAATACCGTTTAGGATAAGACTATAGACCAGTGTTTCTCAACACTTAAGTAATGTCACAAGAATGTTGGTTGGTTGTTTTGTTTTTATGGCATATTAACCTTGGCAGGTCATTTATTGCCAACTAAATTTTATTTATTTATTTCTGGTAATACCTTTTTCTTTTCAACAATGTATTATTGTTTTTATATAAGTTTTGTGTCTAGTAATACTTTTTTCTTTTTGAGTGTCAAGATTCATTGGGATTTGTTTTTAAGAGCAGGGTCGGATTAATACCTTTCCCAAGGGTACCAATGCTTAAGTGAATGCAGGGTATTCAACCGGAATTCGAACTTGGCTCACCGATTTCTCTTTTTGAGCTGATATCCACTGCACCACAATGCACATCCATCACTAAATGCTTACAGCACCTGGTATTCCCAAGCAGGTCACAAGAAGGAGCAAATGAAAATATCATGGCACATTTAGAAAATTTTTTTAAGGGTATTTAAATGTTATTAAAAAAAATAAAATAAAGTATTTAAAATAATCAAAAATTAGTGAAAGGAATTAACAAAAAAGTTTAATGCTTATTCAAAGACTAATGCTGTGCCATTCCTCCTTCCACACACATATGTACGCTGTGACTACATTTCATGGCATACTTAAGAGGATCATGTGGCATGGCAGTGGAGAATCACTGCAACACACCTTGCTACCCATAATGCACCATTGGCCAGCATATAAAGTCAAACTTTTATGTTAGCATGAACGTTCAAAACGAGATCTGTCGCCACATTTATAACATTAGATCAGACCGTTATTTTTGTTGCCACTTCTATAATGTTGATTTTTGTAACGTTAATCTGAAGGGAACTTTTGGTAACTCGCTATTTGGGAGTTATATTTCGGTATCTTTGTGTAAAGTCAATGTACTAAATGACTCCTTCAAACAATATACAATTTTCATGGAATAATTCCCTTGAGAAATTTACTTAGAAACAATCTCTTAATGACGTACAACACCAGAATTAAGTCATTAAATACAGAAGACCCAGAATATATTCTGGATTCTATCCGAGTGCTTTATATAATTATTACAGTCACGTGATCCCAGAAGCACAATTCATTCAACGGTTACGTTTGTTGCCTTGAGATATGTATCTGACCATATATGTCGATATCAACTCTTTCTTCCTATATAACAGAAACCAAAGCAACACACATGGCCTGAAGATTGCATTTAAGCATGAAAGACTGTCTCTGCTCTGTGTTGATCTGATTCCACTTATATATAAAAATTTGTTAAATATTACAAATGAGTATAAATCAAACAAAACAGATGTGTAAAAAGAAACAACATGTATACGATAATAAACCCACTTACCTGTCGTTGCAATGAATCCCATGCATCAGTAACTAGTTTGTTATTGGAGTTTGTTCTTGTATCCAAGCCATACTGGTGTTCTATTGTATCTGTCATGTGTTTGACAATATCTTTTGTCAGCTGCAGAGAGAAAAAATACCATTGCCCATGGCATTAGTGACGCAAGCAACTAATCTTCTCCATGACATTGGCAACAATTATTAAAAGTGAGCAAACAAGGTTTTTTTTTTTCTACACACAGTCAGTCATGCAAGTGGGAACGATCAACATAGTATCTAATCTATGAACATTGTCACAAACAAAGGCAAAGGAAAAAAAAAAGGAAACCAAACACACTGCTGAAATCTATCATATGAGGAGGTGCTGAAAACTTTTCAGCAGCCCCCTCCTACAAGCTGAAAGCAAAGTTACAGCCACTATGTGGTATGCATTGGTTTTTGGTAACTTTTAGATTTATACAATTATGATGGTAAATCTGGAAGATGAAGTGCCTTTACAGGAGTAGGAATTAAAAAATATATATATATTGATTCACTTTTTAATCCTTAAACAACATTTTCCTGGAGTGATGTGCATCTATGGAGCTATTTAGATGGTAACAAGATTTCAATTTATGGAGGATTTTTATAAAGTATGTATTATGTAGGGATACATGTTACATAAAGGAAGGGATACAAAAAAAGATCCAGGCCTAAACCATATTCTCCCTGGTTGAGACAATAACTCTTCAGCATTCTCTGAAATATTTCATTGTGTACACACTGCTATATATATATATATATATATATATATATATATATATATATATATTGCATTTTCCCCACCTCCTCTCATTATCTTTTATTTTCTAAGATTAAATTAATCCCCAGAAATTAAACTTGATAAAATCTGTGACAAAACCGGTCATTTTTTAGTTTTTAGTAAATAAAAATGTCACCAAAATTTTGCTTGTTCCTTGCTATTGTTAAGTTTTATACCACTGAGAATATATTGTTTAATACCTAGTTTTTTTGTCCTAATATGGTTAGACCAGTACACATTTGTATTAAAAAGTGTTCTATACAATTATATTGTAGAACTTTTGAATATTTTTCATCTTTAAACGAGTTATTTCACTACCTTGGTTGCCACCATGAGTGGTTTCTTCAGGCAATTTTTAATAACTCTTAATTTTTAAGAAAACACTCATGGTGGAAACCAAGGTAGTGAAATAACGCATTTAATGATGAAAAAAAAAACAAAAAAAAAACTATATAGATATATGTACATAAATATACACACACAATAACTGAATGATAAAATTTCTCCCTCTCCGCATATGTAAGACCATCTCCAACAGTAAAACCATCAATAACCTGAAGAACTCCTTTTCTAGGGACAAAACATGGAGTTTTTCTGAGTGTACGTATTTGAGCAGCAATCTTTCATTTAAACATGTTAAAAATGACTGACAAGGAAATCTTTATTAATTTCTGATTTAATTTTTCCATAATTCTTACATGTTTCTTTTTTGCTGGAGATAAGGTGTAAAAATGTTCTATAATTTTCAACTTTCCAACTGCTTTCAGCCACTTCACTGGCCATTTTCAACGATGTTATTTTTCTGGTGTTGTTATGTCATGTTATGGTAAGCAAATTGTTACAGTGTCTGGAACTTAACATACATGACTGCTTATGCATAAACTTTACACATATTTACAAGTAAAACAAAATTCTTGATAATGGCTAAAAGTATGCTTGAAAGTGCTTAAAGATAAAAAAAAAAACTTTGGTAAATTGTTACATAATCTGAGTTCTGAAAAAAAAAAAAAAAAAGAAAAAAAGGCATCAGAACACATGAAAACTTATATAAAAAACCTAACACCTTGTCTGTCATTTTTAATAAGTGTGTGTGTGTATATATATATATATATCTCACACACTCAAAGAAAATAATTGTCCTTTTATTAAAACTGTTGTGACTAAAGTAATGAAGTTAAAGATTTTATATTACCAGCCACTTGCAAAACAGAAACCTGAACTTTAAATATCTTTAAAAATGTCTTAGCTGTATAATGATTAACGAAAAGAATTTGCCAATACTGCATAAAATTCTTGGCAAGGAACACTTCATGATCACTGGTGTGTCAGTATTTGGAAATTTTTTAAAAGAATTTTAAATATTCTTCACAATTAGTTTTGTTTGATGACAAACACACACAAGCCTATTATCCGATCTAATAACGACTTCTTTCAAACCTGACGAAAAGTTTGTGAAATTGTTTTCAGCACAAAGTAAATTTTGACTTGTAGAAAAGTACAATTTCTCATGTTAAACGAAATGTTCTTGCATGACGAGTGAAAAAGCAATTAATATGAAGAAAAGTTTAGGAAAATGGTTTTAATCTATGAGGGGGACACAAATTTTAAGTTTTGCTGATTCTTATGCAATACTATATTGTTTGGTTGCACGAATACTTTAGAGTGAGGTAATACGATATGTAGATTGTGATAAATTACCATGTAGGGGTGAAGTAGAAATTGAAATTTTTTATATTTGAACTTTTTTTTTGTATTTAAACCTATTTTTGTATTGAAATCTGTATTTTGATCAAAAACAGCTTCCAGAAATGAAGTCAGAATTAAACTTCTTGAAACATTTTATGTAGCTGCCTTTTGATTAACTCTTCAAATTACAGGATAAACAAAATCCACTTAGAGGGTCGAGATATTTTAAAGTTTTTTTTTTGACATTTATGCAAATAGACAACTCATGACTAGTAATTAAAAAAAAAAAAAAAAAAAAAAAATGAAAGTAAGAAAAAATATTTAAGCAGGAAAAAAAAAGAAAAATAGCAACTATCCAAATTAATTTTAATTCTAAAATATTCTTGCATTTTAAGTATAATTACAGTTTATAAGATTTAAATTATGAAAATGGAGGTTATTTTCACAATAAAATGGTTGACTTATTCTGTTTCTCCAGAATGGACCCAACACCCTACTATGCTTTATCTTGCAATCAGTCAATTACTGCTTAGGTGATCACGTCTCAAAAGAGACATGACTGACTATTCCACAGCAGGTTGCCATTTCTTTCTGCAGAAAACTGGTTTCCAGCCAAGGCTATAGAACCTAATCTGTCCTGCTATTTAACCCATAGCTACAGGAATAGTTGGATTAATACCTTTCCCAAGAGTATTTTGTGTATAGGTGAATGCTACGAATTCAACTAGGATTTGAACTTAGATTTCCGATTTTCTCATTCCAAGCCATTACACCACACTACATCCTCTTTACAAGATTCAAAACTGGAGTATTGCTGTCATAAGAGAGCCAGATTTGTCCAAATCTCACTTTCCAACCATAACTGAGTTTAAAATCTTACACACCGTCTTGTGAGGGATGATTTATTTTCCACTTTGTAGCCTATTTCACCTCGGACAAAACATTGCAGTCCTATCACTAATATGTCACTATTTCCATAGCAAATGCTCAGATGATTTTTTTTGCTTTTCGTTTCACTTGTTCAAACTAAGCCTGCTATGTCTGCAGTTGAATCACTCATTCCTTCCATATTTTAACTGTAATGGAGAAAGTTTCACCCAGAGAACTTTTTCACCACTCAAGGACTTATTCTGCAAAGTTGCTTCCCTAAACACTTCAATCTTAACCCCTCCATGTCAAGGATCAATCCTCTATCATCACTTTTATAATCAGATCACACACTGCATTCAGTGACCTTGAGGAGCTTTCTCTTGGGTGACAGTAAAATAAAACTGAGCAATAGATCATGTGAATTAAAGAAACATTCTTCACAGAACTGTCACGTCGTAGAGAATTGAGGACTTGACATCATGGTTCCCAGTCACTCCTTAGTTATCGAGTGACAATCAATGGTGAAGTTTGACCATATGAGAAACTAATTGACTGGCCAAATTGGAAAGGATTTATGTCCCAACTTCTAAACTGAAGTGAATAAATACACAGCTTATTATTATAAACAAACATTTGTCTCCTACAAATTTATTTTCCCTTGAGATTGAATTTTTCAGCCCAAATAGAAAATTAAACCAATTTTTTTAAAAATTACTGACCTAAAATTTGAAGAGAGAGCCTTAATTTTAAAATGGAAGAAAGATGTCTTTTAGTAAAGTTTTTTTTTTTTTTAACACACAACACCATATTAAAAAAGCATCAAATCATTATTTTTTTCTTTGGTGGGCAAGAAATAGCAATTTCTTCCAAATTTTTTAAAATGAATTATAGAAGCAAGCTTAAATTAAAATGTTTATAGCATTGATCATTTTCTAACAGAAAAGAGGAATTGCTGACATAAGGCAGTAAATTCTTGACCTTTGAGCTAAGGTAGCCATATTATCAGAGGAACCATTTTGTTTTAAACCATATCCTCTTGGCATCCATTTAAACTGACATCTTCCTGACCCTCTATATATTGTGACAATTTTACATAAAGTTTGTTTTCTCAACTTCCAATGAAAAGCTAGAAATTTGCCAACATATTTCAATTAAATTTTCAAACTTTTATCAAATATGATCTAGTATTAATTCATTTATCTCATGAGATAATGCTAGCACCCTGTTTGGTCAAAATTTTCAGTACTTTGGTGGTGCGACTGGTTCAGAGTACAGACGTGGGTGATGTATAAGAAACAAAATCCCAGAAGAGTGAAGATATCACAATAATGCCTTTACGAAATTTCAATGTTGGTATAACTGGAAGTAACTGCTCAGCTAAGTGACAAACTTCATATATATATATATATATATATATCTCAACTGTACCGACATGATTCAAAAGGAAATGGTATTACATTTGGTACTTACTTGATTGCTATAGTAGCCAACTATTTGTCACTGCTGACAGCCAACTGCCTTCACATATCCATTCCAAATTTTCTGTCTGGATTTACACCCATGGACTTTTTTCGGTTTAGGTTTAGCCACAAGGCAGCAGAGATTTAAAATGAGGTATTTTCCTACCTCTAGATCAGTTCTTACCAAACTTCTTGGGGAATACTGTCCCTTTGCATAGCAAAACAAACTACCCT